>JAGVSL010000035.1:3600000-4200000 GCA_022494535.1 Himalopsyche phryganea | reverse complement strand
ATTTTAAATGAATTTAAAAGCCCTAAATTTTTCCCACCTGCGTGTGGTTCTCAAATAAATTTATTTGTTGTTTAAACAGATGTGTTGACATTTTTTTTGGCTGCAATTTATAAAGTGTGAGAGATTTTTTACTTACCAATATACTTTAATCATTAATAAAGCTTTTAAATTGTAGCTACTTTCAGGGCTTTGTTTTTAAATACACCTATGTTAAAGAATGTTTTTCAATCAACTTCTTTACTGTTTTATAGTTTAATTCATTTTTAAATATAAATGTTTTGATACTTCTTTTTATAAAATATTATACAATTTAAATAGTGTAATAGAAAAGTTATACCAATAAGTTGAGTTTCAATGTGGCTAAATGAATATATCTGCTCTTCATTTCGCTCTTATACAATTTTGAAATAACACGGTACAGTTATTCCCCGATTCTAATTTTTTAAGGGACACTACAAAATAAACGATAAATACAGGAAACGATGAATACGGGAAAGCTTTAAATAAGAAAAAGAAGATTTTTTATAAACAAAACCTTGCCGATCTTTGAAGCTATTGATCCATCTGTTCAATGTAGAAAAATTTGTGATCCTTTTTTTGGCTATTTGCAAAGCTTTTTCTCTATCTATGAACTCATCAATAGGTATGTTTTCAGTTCTCACCTGCTAGTACCACGTGTGAAGAATCTCATCAAACTCACTAAAAGTAGACTCCTTAGCGGACATTCTTTTATTCGCTGACTTGCCACACTTTTTGATTGTTTTTCGAATGCCGCTCTTCCTAGAAACAATCGTGTTCAAAGTTGATGGTGCTAGTTCCAGATGTTTTGCTATGTCAACGCAGGTGCAGTCATAATACGAAACATTATGACCATGAATCATAAACAATTCTACGAAGTTTGAATTGTTGAGATTTTATACATTTACATGTATTTTGTACCTAACGACCCTGGTTTCTCCTTTCGGCATCTTCAGGTATGCGAGCACACAAGTGAACTCGTACTTACTCGTGTCAGTCGAATGACTGAAGATGCCGAAAGGCGAAACCCGGGTCGTTAGTGACAAAATACATGGAAATTTACAAATTCTCAACAATTCAAATTTGATATTGAAATTCCACCAAGCAACCTTAAATTATAAAATTATACGAAACTTGTACCCTTGCAATCTCTGTTTTTTTACATACTGGTTGGATGGGGTAGAACGTGTTTATGAACGAAATGAGAAATATTCAACAAAAACGGTCAATCGGGAAAATAATTGTGATAGGACCATAATATTTAGACGGTTGATCTTATGGGTGTTTGGCGGGATTATAAAAAATGACCTATCCATGCGGGAAACCGATTTATGCAAGAACGGTACATCGGGGTTCTACTGAATAAAAAACGGACCGTTGATGATGACGGGAGAAGTTATTCAACGATACAACTAATCAATTTTTTAATTCATCATTTTATCATTAATTACTTTCTTGAGGCAACATGTTAGATTGGCTCAAGCAAAGTTTTCTAAAGCTTTTTTAGTGCTTAAAGCTCACTTCAAGATAGGATGAGTTGGTTTGTATTTAATGAATATGACATATATACTGTTTCAACAACACCATTACATTTTATTTTGCAGCTGTTTCTATTTAGTATTAAGAATAAACAAGGAGTACCTTAATCCCATTGAAAATAAACAGAGTCATCACAAATAACCCATCGTACACAACAGCGACTTCAACTTGTTGAGTGGCCAATAGACTATTCATATTAAAAATCGTTCCCGTCTTCGAAAGCCAACATAACAGATACAGTTGCTGTTGTATAGTAAAATACAAATATAATATAGTAATTTAATACAATGTAAATCTTGAATCGCTTTGTTTGACTTCATCAAAAAATTATAGTTTGTGTTTAGTTTCAGATTGCCCCTTCAAATTTGAAAGTAAATATTTTCTCACCGATTAAGCTATTATTTCAATCAGTGGAAATTCGACGACCAATTATTTGTTTATATTCATCTTATAGAAGGTGGACTATAGATTTACTTGTATACAAAATAATCGAACCGTTTTCTTTTTAATATGATGTAAGTCAACGCCGAATTTTAGAGGTAGAATCTTTTCAATTTAAAGAAAATAAATAAATTTTAATTCTTTCAAATATATATTTAGTTTTCTTTTTGATTCTTAGCAATAATTCCAGGCTCTTAGTGCTTATTTGGCTTTTCAATATACTCTTTATACGATTCATTCTTGAAAGTGAAATAATTTTGTGATACAGTTATTATTTTTTAAAGTTTTCTTCTTTAATTAAAAATATAGGCACCCATATAATAATTATTGATAAGCGAAAAAAATAACGAAGTAAAATTACATTCGAGAGTAATTATCGATAAATATATATTATATTATATATTAGTATGTCATTTATCTATCTAAATGAGAGTAAGATACAAATATTTTTTGCTCAAAGAAAAAACTGCACCCTTATTATAAAAAAGATCTCAGACTCAATTGCGTAGAATTAACCATATTAAAAAGTATTTGTTTACTGTTTGCTGTGTAGATAATAATATAATATTATTAAAAGGTTTACGGGGTGTATCAACAATCGTTAAATAGCGAGTCGAATTACAAAAAAAGAGGGTCACTAATGCCGCCCTTAAGTAGATAATCAAGGATCTACAAGAAGTGAGTGTTGAATATTTTAATATTTCTTTCGAAATTCACTCTTTATTTCTCATTGATATTGTACTAATGTTTTCATTGTTTTAATTATTATTTTGAATAGTGACAAAGCGTGACACTTTTGTTGAATTAACATAATTATTTAAAATTATACAAGAATAATTATGTAATGCAAGACTAATTTTTACTATTATACAAGCAATATGTCTATAAAATGGTTTAAAATGGTAAAACAAAGTTAACGATTTTAAAGAAAAGTCAATTTACTTACTAAGCAAAACTGCTTATAAGTTGGTAAATAAAATACAAAAAATTATATTTATCGTGAATAGGGCTGGGAAAAAAAATGATGAAAGATATTAAAACGCGAATAGCCACTGCTATGGCGTCAGAATGAAAACTAGTAATTTACGCAAAACTATTTTTATTGTACCAAAAGTTGTTACATTCAACAAAATATTAATCCAAATATAAATATTTTAAGCAGAAATGCTTCAATAAATTTCACGTTGTTAGAAATAAAAAGAATCAATAAAATATTGTATTTTAAATTATTTTTCATTGTTCAACTTTCTTTATTTCATTTTTTTATGGAAGTAAGTTGATTCGGTGTTTAGGAAAGAAAAAAAGTTTCTTTTTGAGTGGCTATTACGACAACAGAGGGCGATAAAAAATATAGACTTCCGATTCGATAAGTATGCACTGCCGACCAGAGGCGGAGAGAGTAGAGATTATTTTTTATAGCATTAAACATAAATTGTTCTCTGATATTTTTGTTTATTGATCGGCAGTAAGAAAAATAAATGAACTCATTGAAACAACCCAATATTGGACAATTTATTTATAACCAAGATAAACTTTAACAAAGTAAAGATACTAGTCAACAAAATTTAAAAAATAAACTTTTCTTGCACATGCAAAATTGCCATGCAATTTTTTGCGTAAACTGATATTTGCATTTTCAATAGATAACCACTCAATTTAAGGTGGAATTCAGTTGTTTTGAATGCCAGAGGCCGACATGTGGAGTTTAATCTACTATGTGTGTCCGTGGTATCCATGAGACATAGTGCATTAAAATACAGGTTGACAACGCTTGAATACTCTGTATAGTTGCTATACCATCTTCTCTTGTATTAAAGGTTGTCTTGTATTGGAGAGTCTTACAGCCGTTCTGCATATTGGTTTTAAATAAGAATGATAATGAAAGTGGTTTCCCATTGCCTTATGCCTTCCAACTCTTGAAATATCTTCCAGTCAATATCATTTATCTTCAGATTCAAGACTGTGCGATTATTCTTCTATCCATCACCAGGATCATATCATCATAATATTCTATATTTATGTAGAGTATTTTTAAATTTGTCACAATAAATTTTGATTTTACTCCAAATATTAGATCCAAAATAAAAAAAGCGACAATGGACCTGGCTTAGATATGTGCTGCGGATGCAACAGGGGAGCCTGAATTCTGCCTCTCTCTTCTGCCAACTGGATTCTAACACCCTAGAAGACTACTAATGACCATTTATAGGATGTACTCGGTGGAGCTATGGGACTCCGGGATGATCTGGGAGGATGCAAGAAAACAGGAGAGAGACAGATAATATTGGAGTAACCATGTGATGACAATATCCTCCGAGCCAATATGCTTTAAAAAAAAAATAAGTATCTGGCATCGTTTTTTACCATAAAATTAATACTATATTCAAGCTTTCAATCTTATCCATTTAGATCAAAAATATTCTTCAATTGAAATAAAATTTAATTGTTAATTTTGGGAGACGCCTCTGTTATTAAGTGAGTGATGTTTCGTGACGTGTAAACTAACCAAGTGTTTGAAACGCGTCAACAGATTAAAGGTTACTTAAAAACTTAAAAGGTGATCATTTTTTTTATTCTTCTTATCACCTTTGAATGGAAGTCAATAGAAGGCGCCGTCGCTCTCTTAATTCGTGATAAAAACTATTCATAACATATTCGTTAGTCATAATTATTTTTACAGCTTCATCATCATCGTCGCAATACTATTTTCATTTTATTTTACTACGTATCTATATTTTTATGATAAACGGCTTTTTTCACAGTGATTTTTACCGACTTTTTAGAAAAAAAATAAAGTTTGCTAATAGATAAAGACCATCATCCTGTAACCAAGCATTCAATGGTCTAGGACGTTCGTCTTATTCGGTTGCGGTGTCTACTGGTTCAAATCCCTATAAGGATAATCTCATAATTTAATTTTTCAATCGATCTATAAAACTTTGCCCAGAGGCGTGGGTATCTGTGATATTTTTGTACTATCCTATCGATCAGCCTTCCCATCCTTCCACTTTTTCCGTCTCGGAAAAGGATTTTTTTATATTTAAAACGATTAAATTTCTTTGCTCCTTTGATTCATTGAAAAGGATTTACTCAAGAAAGTATCAAGTCGATTATAACGTGTGTATTATATCTTGGTGTCAGTATTAATTTTCTAAAATATTTACTATTCGATGTTTGCAAAAAAAACATTACTATTTCACTTAAAACTTCCCTTTAGCACTCTAAGTATCTCTGAATTATCGAACCCCATTTTAAAATTTCAGGGTTAAAAAAAATACCTTCAAGGTGCTATTTTAGCGCCAGGCTGCGCTAAAATTGTTAGTTCAAAGTGGCGCCGTCAGAAAAGCACCGGAAATGACAAGTGTTTATTTTGTTTTTGGAATCCGAAAGCTTTGCCTGACACTTGAAAAAACTCCCATGGAGTGGCCTTTGAATGGAATTAATGGGTATTATTTATTTTATTTAAACACCTTTGTAGAAACACATTGAGTGAATGGCTTTCCGTTTTTTTTTTTGAATGGTGAACAATTAAAAATAGATAGCTATCCATATATCTTGAAAAAGTTATACGATATTACAGTGCTTTAAGTATTTAAAATAAATTTTAGAGGTGGTATCATGACTTGTTAATCGGGAAATTTATTAGGATGAATTATGAACCTTTTAGATTTCGATTAAAAAAGTGTTTTTAAAATAAATATTTATTAATTTATTTTTTTAATTAAGTCAGAACATCTTAATTAAATCGGAACTAGGATTACCCTTTCCCTAAGCCATGTCTGCTAAAACTCTTTTTTAAGAGATGATATGGATACAATAATTGGATTATAAAAGAACAGTGGTGGTTTTATTTTGTCAGGAACTTGGAGGTAAGAGAGAGGACGGATCAGCTTCTTATTACGCCCAAAATAAAAAAGCGACGATGGACCTGGCTTGGACACGTGCTGCGGATCACCCAGGGGAGCCTGAATCCTGCCTGTCTCTTCTACCAACCAGATGGATTCCGTCGCCCTGAAAGGCCGCTGATGACCATCCATAGGATGTATTCGGTGGAGCTACGGGACGCTGGTATGGCCTGGGAGGAAGCGAAGAAACTGGCGGGGGACAGAGAAGCTTGTAGGAACCGCGTGATGGCCATATGCTCCGAATAGATAGCGGATATGGTTAAAAAAAGCAAATTTATTACTCTCCTATCACCCTGTTTTCAGTGTCGTCTAGGGTGGTATGAAAACGATGAAAACACAGTGACATGCACGCCCTCAGATACAAATTCTTTCATCGAATAAAAAAATAATTACGAAAGTGTTCATTTAACGCATAGCCGAGTAATGTTGAAATTAACATCAATCAAGAAATTATTGTAAAATAATATATGTGTATCATTTCAACTATGATACACATATATTTATGATGTTTTCCAACCCAAAGAACACGTAAAGATGTCATAATATGATAAAAATTTACAATGTGATTAAATATTATTAGTTCAATAGAGAAGAGATTTATAATATAATTTAAGATATCGACTGAGGGTGCTTGATGGAATTTCAATATCAGATTTAGAATGTTGAGATTTTGTACATTTCCATGTATTTCGTCAATAACGTGTCAGTTCGAGTTCGTTCGTGTGCTCGAATGCCTGAAGATGCGTTAGTGACGAAATACATAGAAATTTACAAAATCTCAAAAATTCAAATTAGATTTATAATAGTTGATATGATTCCTATGTTAAAATGTCTTGCACAAGTCAGCCTCAGACAAGCAATTCGCGTGAAAGACATTAAGCACTAACTTAATCACGCTTTGATATGTGGTACTGTATTTGGCGGCTGCATATTCATAACATATGTTACAGGTTTGATCAGTTCGTGATCGCTACAAGATACTTGCCGGATGTATTTTATTTTATATATCTATTAAAGTAAAACATATCGCTGCTGAGGGCGCCTGTTTGTTATTTGATTCCCATACGTTTAAACAGTTTATACCTGCTTAAACGAATGCAATCTAAATTCAAATGACGTCGCGGGAATCGAACTCGACACTTTCAGCAGGGCCACATTTCTACTGCGGGAGATTTTTTTATTTGAAAGCTTTGAGAGGTTTTATCGCGGCAAACTTTATCTTCAGTGTAAGAAAAAATGAATGTTAAAGTGGGAAAATATTTCACCGAGAGTTTTCATCCAAAATTATAATTGTGCATTTTGTTTACATTTATTCTAGATGTTTTTTAACAACGCGGTAGAATTGTAAAGCGATAAATGTTTCATTATTTTTTCATAGTAATAATGTGATATCCTTTTTTTAAGTTTTAACATAAAAAATCATGCTGTTTTAATGATTTGGTAATATTAAAAACAGCCTATATTTAAAAAAGCATAGCTAAGTAAAGATGAGAAGTAAACTTAGTAATCGATAAAAAACTATTTATTACACGAAGAATATTTTCTATAGAGACCAAAGTCATTGTAATTTATCGATATCCGTCTGACTCTCAAAAATATTTTGCAGAGATAGAAGGTCTGAGACCTACAGTTTTATCTATTGCTTAACTCCACATTTTGACTTTTAATTAGGAGATGATTATGATTACAAGAATAATCTAAATATTGTAAGTCCATAACCCTCAAAACATAATTTATCTAGTGTGTCTTTGATAAAGTTAAAAATTTTTTTGTTATTAATCTAAAAATTCTAAAATACAACATTGATTGAATAATGCTTTATTTTTTCGCTCAATTTGATAGTTTCACAGAAATTTATATGTGTGTATCACACAGAAATTTCCTGTAATTCACACAATACACAAAATAAATTTAATGGCTTTCGTGGTATTTATTTTCTTCTTCTACCTAAAAACAAATACAATAAATCAATTTAGCTCTCCATAATACCAGATGAAAATAAACTGATTGTGCATAGTAATTGAATATAGTATTAATAAAAAATATATTGTAATAGCATTTTTTATATTTTCAAGTTATTGGTCTTCATTTTACTAAAAACTTTAAAAACTGTAAGTGTAATATTTACCCAGAGAAAATTGTCGCAGTGTTAGTAGGTATTCGAAAATCCACGAAAACGGATCTGAGAATTTGCATATAAAAAGTTTTCTAGTATGGGAGTTGAAAAGAAGTCGTTCGCTCGGCAAGCAAGAAGGGGAATGGGACGGGAGGGACCGCTACCGCCTGTGAGGGAAATCACTCGTGAATTCAATTTACCTATTCCATGTAAATGTAAGTATTCCACGGCTTCTCAAATAAAAAAAAGTTAATATTAAGAATGCTTAAATCAATAGTGGGTAAAAATAGCATTGTTTGACAAATCAAATCGAATCAAGAAATTGAAAACCTTAGCCTAAAACAAAAAATCAATACTTTCCATTTTCAATGTATTGAATTTCTCGATTCTCTATTTATGACGCCATACAACTGTGCAAAGACATATTTAAAAAAAAATCTTATAAAATACAATAGTTCAAGCCATTTTGTATGAAAATAGTAAAGGTCTTTTACAGCCAAGATATTATGTTTTTACCTTCTCCTGAACAAAATGAATTTTGTGACATTTACTGTTTTAGACCAAGGTCTTCAATTTTCATCGATGTGTTCCAATTGACCTATGACTGAAAAGTTCTTGTATCAAAGAATTGGAAGGATTACTCATTTCATAAAAAAAAACATTAAATAAACTTTCTGATATAAGAAATAAGATACAAAACATTTTTAGGCGTATTTCCTATGTATGTACTAGTTCAAAGCAATAATCCAACATATTAAACATCAGAACCCTGTCATAATATGCTGTTTTAATGAATTTAATATTGTCTATTATCATCTCTTACCGTCATCAGTTAATCTATCATACCTAATCTATCTATCATATCTAATCACCGATCTAAAATCTATTAATTTTATTTTCGTATTCAGAACACACATCTTTTTATAATTATATTATATATAAAGTCACACGGTTTTGAAAACTGTGTCAGTCGGGAAAAGAAAAATCGCAATTGCCAAAGTGCTTTCGGAAAATTGTGCAATTATTTTCCGCGCTCCATCTTTTACTTGACGCGAAGGGAACGACGCTGGGTGTAGTGGTGGGAGAGTAGTCTGAAAGTGGTGGCAGTTGGCTGCATTTGAATATCGAATCGTCGATTGCATTGGCGCCCAACGTGGGCGATCTTATCGTAAACATTTCGAGAAAGTGTTTTTTGACACACCTTCCTGATGTGTTGGTTTATACACTCGGCGTTGTTGATGGAGATAAAGATCCATTATTATATTTTTAAAAAAACGTATGTTGCTATTACTCAAGCGTAACGTAGTATTAATTGACAATTGATTAAAATATTACCTTTGAAAAAAATATCGTAAAAATAATAAAGTAATGATAATTTATTCGTATTTGATCATGAAAGATTTCTCCCGTAAATAAATCCCGTAATGGATTCAAATCTCAAATTTAACTTGAATTGATTGTTTAATCGATCTATCAATGTACAAATGCTTTGTCCTACAATACTCTAATTATAATATTTCCCACAAGTTTTTGTACTGCTATTCGCTGCAATTATGTTTTATACGTTAACGTCAACGGCAGGTTTTTTTTACCAGATTGACTCCTATTCAAAGTTGATTGCAATGAATTTTATGACTATAAATTGACATGATAACTCTTTAACTACCATACGTCTCTACTATGTCCGCCTCTATAGTCTAGTGGTAAGAGCTTTACGTCAGATGAGTCTAGGTTCAAGTCTATGCGAGGCTAATATGGAGTGAAGATGTTCTCAATTTATATTTAGGATCTTGTACTTATGTGATTTTATTTCTCCTTCAGTTGATCTCGAATAAATGAAATAAGTAAGTTATTATATGTAGCAAATAAGTGTTTTTTTTTTTTAATTTGTACATATTTAAGGAAACTTGACGCTGCGGATTTGTGAAATGTGATATTCCAGAAAAAGTTTTGTTTTCTGCCAGAGCATTACGTCTTATTAGCAGTTACGAAACGTAATATTACTAAGTGCAAAAATAAATAAATATGTAATTGTAAAAGAACACTGTCTGCAAGCGCGAGAATTATCAAACGCGATATTCGGAAAACACACTCTGACTGTGCGTAGAATAAAGAAAAAGGATCATCAGTCTATCGCCACTCTCCGAACATCCACTCTGAACTGCATTACCAAAATCATCATTATCATCATCCATCCTACTATTTCATCGCGTCACACATATTCCTAAACATGCATACACAATAATTAAGGGAATACAACATTAAATAAACTTTAGCTGATGCTTCGCCCATATAGGTATATTTTACATGATTAAATGAACAACGATGTTCTTAGTTCACTATTCGTAGACAAACTTTCCCGTCGATAGAATTGTCTCGGGATCGAGCCGAAGTAACTTGACTATGCGCCTTCCATTTAACCTTCTTATCCGCGAATAAAAAGTATTCCCTTCTTTTGTGTGACTTTTTGTGACTTTTTCCGAGTATGCAAAGGAGGGTATTGTTCAATTGACGACTTCGAAATTGAAGACGAGAAAAGAAACAATTTCGCGGAACCGCTTTGTTTGTTTGTTCTGTTTGTTCGTTTGCTACAATACAATTTTCTTTACAAAAGGAATTTGAATAAGGTGTTTCAAGCACCCAATCTTAGATAAGAAATTGAATCAAATAGTTGAATGATTTCGCACAATATTTCCAAGAACTTAATTGACTTTCAAAATTAATGGAAGAATGACAATGTTTTTTGCGATCCATTTTCTTTGTGTGATATATTTAATATTTATTTTTCTTTCTGTAACGCCAAAGGTATGCACAGTACAACAGAGCACACAAACACAAAGTCCCACTCTGTCTGCGTATCGTTGGCATCGACAATATTGGGCGATTGGATGGGTCTAAACTTAGATATTTCTTAGGACCCCATTTCCATTCATCGGTTAGGAATGTTATTACCGCAAGTAGTATAGCTTTTATAATACATATTTATATTAAGTGAAATTTTAATATATGTTATCAAATATGCAGCTCGGTTTTTAAAACCACGACCCCAACATAATCACACAGTGGCATCTTTTAGGCTACATCAATTGGCATAATATTACATGCTTTACTATAAATAGTATGGTAATAAAACCAACAGTGTAATTGAAAATCTTTAAAGTACATAATACAATGATATATCTACCTACTCTTGCTATATTAAGTAGTTTATTTTAATGATGTGTTTATTTTGTGCTTGCATATTTAAATCAGGGGTTGCCAAGACGACCCTTCTAGCCGTAGTTAAACGGCGTACCAAAAGCAAGCAGGGGTGACAAAGTGATGCATTATAGACAGAGCATTGACCAATATGGTGCTCCCTAATGTTCCTTAGTATAGAAGGGGCGTTTCCTGGACCGCATAGCGGAACTCGACAGGGATTTTCAACGGTATCTATTTCAACGGTATGTCGGCGTCCGTGGCGCAGTTGGTTTCGTCGCTGGCTACGGTTACGGATGTCTCGGGTTCAATTCCCGGTGCGGACGGTTTTCATAGATTGATCTTTCAATCGATTTATGGATTTCTGTTCGTAGTCTGAGTCCTCCCTCCCACCAATCCCATCCTCACGGGGCGTAACGAGAGCGATTAGCTAACCACTAGTCCTGTCATAGCCCTATCCTTCTATCCCTACTCTCTTCGAAAAAGAAAAGAGAGGTTGAGCAATTGAGTGACAAGCAGTTCTCGTAGAAAAAATTCTGTCAAGATACCTCCATTAGGAGACCATATGCTCCACATTGGGAGCGGACATGGAAAAAAAAAATCTATTTTTTAATTTAAGTCAATTCACCACAGTTTGCCAAATTATTTGATTATTGATTCATAGCATTATATTCATAAATTCTTGTTTTCCTGTTTTTATGAAATAAAAATAAATTTTCAAAACAGAGTAAAAATCTTTGCATCAAAGTTTTTGCTTTTTAAACCTTATTACTTTACGTAAAAAAAATATCGTCAGTTGAAAATCCTCAAGATGGACGAAACCAGTCCGGTTCATTTAATAAAATTTCGAAATTATAAAATGTATTAATTTATCTTTATCGATATGACATTCAATGATAAGTCAGAAAATTTAATTTTGAGTAAGTCGATGTTGGATATTTATTTCTCAATAAAGTATAATAAAAAAAAGTGTTGTGATCACATTTATAATATAGTGGCTATTTTTTTCCATGTCCGCTCCCAATGTAGAGCATATGGTCTGCTAATGGAGGTATCTTCACGGAATTTTTCTACGATAACTGCTTAATACTCAGTTACTCAACCTCTCTTTTTTCGAAAAGAGTAGAGATAGAAGGATAGGGCTAAGACAGGACTAGTGGTTAACTAATCGCTCTCGCTACGCCCTGTTGGCATGGGATGGGTGGAAGGGAGGACACAGCACTACGAACAGAAATCCATAAATCGATTGAAAGGTCAATCTATGAAAACCGTCAGCACCGGGAATCCGCCGACTATTGAATGACGAGTGCCTATTGAAAAACGAATGTATGTGAATTTAGTATCTACATATTTTTTCAATGTTTTACAGTGTATGATTGACGAAGCCTTCCAAAAACGTTTAAAAGAGGGTCCAACCCCCTTTGTAACGTTTATACTACCCTAATGCAGCTAACAGCTCCAACCTAACCTAACTGAGCTAACCTAATAAATGCAGTTGGCTGTGGGAAGGCAACAGAGCGTGAAAGCTGATTAGACTACTACTGAGGGAGGGACACAGCTTAAGTGCATAACTCTGCAAAGTGCACGTATGACATTGCTGCAACTATGCATACATGCATATCCACTCCAAAAAATAATAATTACAACTGTATTTTATATGCATTACTTGCATAAATAAAGTCTTAGTAAAAATAGTGCATTTTTTTGTTCTCTTGATGAAATGGCTATATGCAGTAAAAAAAAAAACAATATGTATATAAAAGTGGCATCATAAGATATAGCAATGAATAAGTTTTGCTTAAAATGTTAAAACAGAAAAAATGAGTTATTAAATTTTAATCGTAACTTTTATATTTTTATGTAAGGCAGTTATTAGTATTTCAGGTATCACTATCTCATTGTTTTCACTTTCTCAGAAAACAGAATTTATCAAACATTTAAAAAAACATATTTTAATGGTTGTGTGGATTCTGTGATTAACAAGATTTGTACTATTCATTCCACATGTTTATAATATGTTTTGAATAGATCGTTGAACTCGCTGAACTTGCACACTGTCTTCATCGTTAACAAGTATAATATGTAATGTTTTGTCAATTAGCAGAATTCCATTAATCTTTTGTAATCTATTTTTAATTGAATTAAAAAAAAAACAGCCTTAAAATAGTAGAAATGACATTTCTAAGAAATTTGATGTTTTCCGACTCAAAACACTTATAATTTTATTGACTATTTTTAAATAGTTTATGCATATAGACAAGGCATGCAATGAATGGGGTATGAAAACCGTGAAAGTTACATCAGACAGTGCATAGGTAATAATAATTGTACTCGCCCACTCGTCTGGCAAGCGAGCAGTCACATAAAGCCAGTCACTGGATAAGGGGGATGGCTGTTGGGGAAAGCAATTGAAGTGTAAAAATAGGTCTGATTTAAACACTTCAACACCTTCAATAACAACATCCTAGAATTTTGATACCAGTAGCTCTTGTGAAATATTAAATTATTTTTTTTAAAATGAGTTAATTTCGAAAATCTCTCAAAATGGAAAATGTTTAGGAAACATTTAAGACAATAAAAAAGCAGGGATATTTTTTAATGTCTGTCAGTTCGAGTTCGTGTGCTCGAATGCCTGAAGATGTCGAAAGGCAAAACCTGGGTCGTTAGTGACGAAATAAATGGAAATGTACAAAACTTCAGCAATTCAAATTTGAATTGTATTTTTTATGTACTGAAAACTCGCTAAGCAAACCCGGTCGTGTTGTGAAATATGTGTGAAATATCATTTCGTTATATCAAATGTCATTCCGTCAAGAATAGATATGAATGTTGTGTATATAAATAATGATTTTTAACTGCTGAATACCTAAATATTCGTAAACATAAAAATTAATTATTATTATAAGGATGCCAATTACCATGGCCTGGTGGTAACGTTCTATAGTCTATACTGTCGCTCTATAATCAGGGCATCAAATCCTCGTCTGATGATCCTTTTTCAATTAAAATACCATTCTTTCAACCTTCTAAAATCCAACCGTTCTTTTATTACATTCTTCTTAGAACGAGGTTGATCAATTGACATTAATCAATGCAGGTTTCGTTAAAATTTATGCTTTTTAATAAACTCTTTTACTAATCTAGTTTATTATATACCTAATCAATAAAACACATATTGGCAGCTGATGTGGCTTAAAAATATAAAATATTCGTCTGCTTCGTCGTTAAATGGTTAAAACCCATTAAGGATATAATATTTACAAGATTTTAGTTGGTCGTGTTAATGTCTGCTTTAAATAGAGCTCATTCGGGTAATTTAGATATGTTCAGTAAATACGTAGGTACTCACATGATGGTAAATTTTAATACTGTTCTGACGCGGTACGTGTTAAATACTCGCCACTCGGGAAAATAAAATGTAACATTATACAATCTCCCGAATTGCTTTTATGACCGTTAATCTGTTTGTGATAAGAGAAATTAAATTGTACGAAAGGGGAAAAACGGTATTATTTCCTTAATGGAAATATAGATAGCTTTATGTGTTAAGCTCATAAATATGTGGAAGCTGTTTTTGACCAGGTACTATTTATTATATCATTAATTGAAATTGAAATCGGTATTTTTTCACTAAACTGTTCGTACTTATTTGAAGAACACACATTTTAGGTTAATGGATAGTCCAAGGATTTAGATTATAAATACCATATGATATATCCCACGTTGAGTGGGAAAGTAATAGCAAAAACATGATCCTAAATATATTGAGTACACCTCTTTCTCAATCTGGTCGATACGATTTAAAAAGGTCAAATAATCGCAAAAAAATATTTCGCTTGCCCGATATAATTTTGACTTTAAAAAAAAACAGTTTACCAATTATTGATAATTATTATTGTTATTATGATGATGTGACAACTCTTATTATAACTTCCAAAACATGACATGACGTTAAGGCCTAGAAATGTTTATAAAATTTAGAAAAACATGTTTTCGATTAGTATATGAATTTGGGTCGCAGCTTAACACTTTAGAGAAAATTGTGCAGGGCTGAATAGCCATAGTTATGGAGTCGCGGTGTTTTAGTTGGAGTTAGAGTCGGAGTCGTAAAAACTGAGCGACCCCGACTACTTTTATATAAAATGCATTTTATAGAAAATAAGCATCGATCTTTACAGCATTACCACCAACGTTGAATCTGATTTGAGAGCTTCCACGAATGTTGATTTAATCGAAGCAATACTATGTTATCTACTAATGTACTTGCTTCATTTTTATTAATGACTATAACCTATAACATCCTCTTGCCCGAAATATACATATATATTATATGTATAATATAAAAGCTTCGGCTATTTGCTGGGTTTGGTTGGTTGGTGTTTAATTTGAAGACCAATTACACATTAATAAGAAAGGTAGGAAAGAAACCTGACAAAATTAAACTTTTTCTGAGTCGGAGTCACGTTTTTTTTACTTCTCAACTTCTCTGAAATTATGTTTTAACAAGCTCATCTCCATGTTTTCAAGAAAATGGATACAAATAGAAAAACTGTGATAATAGATTTTATGCATATTATGAGGCCTACTACATCATCAAAAAATACTTAGAAGAAATCAACTTTGTTAAAAAAACATAGAAAAAATGTTACCATATTATCAAGTGATGGAGATGATATAGAATAGACTTAATGTATTATTAACTCACAGAGAATATAAAGAAAGTCCAAGTAATATCAACAATTTCTATATTCAGTTAAAAGCAATCTATTTTTTTTCTATAATTTCTATAGCAATTAAGCCTTACATGTAATTGAATTGAAGACTAGAATATTTCTATTACATATGATGAAATAACAATCATCATAATGGTAAAATCTCCGATGTACTTGAGCTTTATATTGATAGTAGAAATGCTGTATGTTGTGTATCTAATATACCTTCTTAATATATTTTCTTTGATCGCAATAAGTCAGGTATAGTTTACCGCAAAATCTTAGATCTTCCAAAATGCCTGTAAATCATTCCAGGGGATGAGTTATGCAGGTTTCGTATTATTGTGTTACTGGCATTGTACAATAGAGACAATAAGGTCGTTTATATGCAATTTTATGTGTTGGCTACCTTTATTTACATGTATCGCGTCATGCTTGAAATATGATAGACATACAGATATAATATAATAAGGATAGACATTGTAATCTTGTGGGATATTTTTAGTTTTTACGGAAACGTTCAATAACAGCGATTTAGTAATACAAACATAATTTGTTCATCTCAACATGTTTTAAAAATCCAAGCATCTATGTTCCGTCAAAATTTCAGTAATCGAAATTAAATTATTTAAATTTTAAAAAAGTATGATTTCAATCAAGCCAAGGAAACTTTTTATCTAATGGGCCATATTTTAAATTCAATATTAACGGTGGTTCGTAAGTCGTAAATGAAATACAATTTTTATTAATTCGTTATAGATTATCATCAAAAAGAAATTTCTACATAAAAATGTGATTCACTAATAACCAACAATTTGAGGTGACGAATGGACCGCAAAAAATACGCATCAGGCCGCAGTTTGCCCAGGCCTGATTTATATGAACGTTCGCTAAAAAATATTTTTTTAGTATTAACTCTTATTCGTGCTACCATAATTTTTTTATAAAAAAATTGAATGATTACCGATTTTATTTCAAAAATCAGCAATTCACAAAATAAACAA
The DNA here is from genome assembly GCA_022494535.1 of Himalopsyche phryganea. Classification (NCBI taxonomy): domain Eukaryota; kingdom Metazoa; phylum Arthropoda; class Insecta; order Trichoptera; family Rhyacophilidae; genus Himalopsyche; species Himalopsyche phryganea. The sequence continues at coordinate 4,183,067 of JAGVSL010000035.1, read as the reverse complement.
GCTGGTAGCATTGCATTTAGTTTTTCACCAATATTTGGCATTTACTTAATCGACACTCCCAAAGAACAAAGCAATAAATCAGACTTTAATTTATTTCTATTAACTCTAAGCTAATCATTTTCAATCAGTTCATTGGTAAGTTAGTATCTTTCAAGCTTGTATTTCATTCTACCGCAAAATTACCAAAAATGAGTTACTGCTTTGTTCGTTGTGGTGTTGAAATACGCATTTTCCATAATAGAAATTTTAAATCAATTCTTCACAGCAAAAAAAGTACTTTCCATGTAAAATATTAAATACTCTTACATGAAATTTAAACATTTTTTTTTTAAATATTGTTCAATAATCATTATCCTTTCATATTTAAATAATGTTTTATGATAATTTTTGTAAACTTCGATATATTTTTTGCGAGATTTTGAGTCAAATTTGAATGCTTACTTAAAGAACATTCCCAAATAGATTTTGTGTCTCAAGTAACATTTTCCTTATTCAATAGATCCCTGAGGGTAGCTAAAGATACGACTATGGTTATTTAAAATCCTATGAGATATCAGAAGCACTTCTATTTAGAATAAAACATCAATTTATATTCAATCTCATTTGAAAAACTCGTATTGATGTGATTTTTATTTCACGCGTGAAGCGGGGAAATCTTAAATGCATGAAATGTATTTACTGTCATACATAGCTATAAACTATTCACTCTAAAACAATAAAAAACTATGTTTTACTTTGTAATGGTGACTGACAATATAAGATGTTTTTACTTTCTAATGAATATTAAAATTAGAACTATTATGCCTCATACTTACACTTCCCGTAGAAAATGGCATTTTCAGCTTGTCTAGACTTTAACAGTCTTAACACAACCAATATCGTCAGCATTCAAGATGCAATATCGGGCTAATACGGATATTATCGTGAAAAATAAATGTGTTTTATTTTTATAAATATACTGTCCTTCAAAGTGATTTAAGATATAATTACTAAACCAATTCACATTTTTTTTTGAAATATCCATGATAATTCACGTCTTTAATTCTGTTAGAAACAAGTAATGTAAACCTCAAATTTATATAATAGGGTATGGGAACGTTCAATGCAAGGGGATTATATGAATTTTGTTTCATCGAATCTTCATGATTGCTTAAAATTTAAATACTATATCGATCCTTGACTCTCTTAAGGCGTTTTTTACTACTAATACGGAGTACATGAATTAATAATGAAGCATTTCAACATAATTAATATTTGCGACAAATGGTTGTTAGTCAGTCGCTCAACTTCTTTCTTTTTAAAATCCGAGAGGGGTGGATTGAGAAGAATCAAAACATTACAGATATCCCTACCATTAGATACCAGATATTAATCGATTTAAAGATATATAAGTGTTCCCATTCCGGAATTTTGAATTTCCCCGATTGAACAACCCGATGAGACAAAACCCCGCCAGCATTGACAACTTGGCGTTAACAAACGCTAAAATAGTCATATATTAGCGCATTGAAATTAGTGCATTTGACGATTCTATATTTTGGGAAATTATGTACTTATTTATTATGGTACGTTAAATTCAAATAACGGCAACGTTATGTTTACCAATTGTTTATTCGTAATCAGTCCATAAAACACCAAAATAATACAAACAATTTTCTTGAATTCAATCCGAAACCGTTATTTGAACTTCCCGAAAACGGTAGATCAAATTTAAGTCATGTGGAATTTGCAAATACAATAATAATTCGTGCCAAACGAAATGTAGCCAGCTCTGCGATACAACACAAAACTTAGTGTGAGAGAAAAATGGCATTCAGAATGTTTAATATTTTCAGTATATTTCACATAAACGGATTTCCTTTCATCCGCTTCTGTAGCGGATCGAAAGGCAGTGTGGAAATTACTGCCTGAAATATGTTATGAAAGATGATAAATAACGTTTACTTGACGTTTCGAATACGAACAACATAGGTACAATAAAACCAATACAATGTATTTTGTGTCGTGTGTGGGTTTTAAAATACCTTTGTTATAAAAATATTACACAATTAAATGGTTAGAAATATCAAACTTTCTAATGATAGCTCGCTATTATTTCATATGTTTTATGAATATATTTAAAAACAATACATATAACAGACAAGTTTCTCAACAATGCTTATGCAAGAACGTTTTATCTGATTGACTGTTAGTATTGTAATTCTCTCACCAAAGAGAGTAAGGATTAAAGGATATGATTAGAAAACTACAAGACGTTAGGTAATTACGTTCTCTGCTGCGTTTTTGAGTGGGTGGGAAACAATGAGAAGTGTTAAAAATTTTGATACAAAACTACGTTAACGAGTAGTACTTAAACCGAATTACGTTTAAAACTCAGTTACAAGATCAAGTGACAAGAATTATATTTTTTGCAAATTAGGCGACCAAATAAATACGTAATGTGGTATGATTATTCAAAGTTTGCTTTAAAAAAGTTCTAGATTTATTTTCAATATTCGATGGTTATCTAAATGAATCTAAAAGAAAATGTTTTGTTACTATTTATGTAAGTATACAATATTATTGAAATAAATTGAGTTGACAAGGTAATATATAATATTGGTATATTTACAGTGCAAGAATAGTCGACGGAAATTCACTAATTTATTTTAAATAATACTTTAATATATTATTTTGATATTTATATATCAGTCTTGTTACATTAATATACTTTTAATATAGTCTCCAATTGCAAGTATACGTTAGATTTACACGACCACACATTTAACGGTAGCGATAAAAGGTAAAAATTCTTCAGGACTAATTTTATTTGTTGTGATCCGGTACGTTTATTTATAAATCTATTTGTTCATATGAAACAATTCCAGCAAATCGACTGAATACTTATTGGATTTCTACATGTGGCATCTATTGACACGCAAGAAGTTTACGTAGTAAATATGCTAAGATTATGGGCGTTTTCCCGTCCTGCCCATTTCCGCTCTGGCCTCTGTATAGTAGGCGGGACCAGCACGCGAGCAAAAAAGGTTTATTACAACTGACATGTGGCGCGAATGCAGTAAATTGTATTTACTTTAGTCTAAATGGGGTGAAATGAATTGAAATTAGCAACGCGGCCGATAAAATAAAATGGATTCCGGAAGGTAAAGTATTTTTGTCTGATGTCAGATATTTACGATACATATACGTTTATCTTCTACCAACTCGTCAAGGTAAATCAATTACATATATTTTTATTATAAACGTCAACTTCAAATTGCACTTAATCTATAACCATAATAAAATATATCGAGCCAATATTAAGTAAAACAACGTAGGAAGTAAGTATATATAGCTAATCTTTTATATTGCACTCAATAATATTTCGGTGTTGAAGATGTCGGAGAATAATTTCTCATGTTTATTTTCTCAAAAAACCACGATATTCATATGTTTTATATTTGAATTAATAATGGTGAATTAAGAACTATAACTATTTAATTGTTTAATAATATTTTATCGTTGACTTTTCGGAAATATTTGAGCTATTTTTCAATAAATCGATATCGAATGTTCTCTGTGAATCAAATTAATTTAACAATTATTTTTCAAATTTAAATACAATAACATAAAAAATGATAACTGTTTACTATAAAAAACGAGAATTAAATAAAAAGATTACTTGATTCGAATGACTTTTAACTTTTCGGCAGAACGGGACGATGTAATAGTATACACTAGGCTTGAAATACCACCCAATAAAAAAGTGCATCAATAAAATCAGATACTGAAATAAGTCAGTAACTAATAAAAAAGCCAGATAAACAGATATAGAAAGTGACTTTTTTACTTTCATATACGGGTATAATGAAATAACATTTTTTTTAATACTTTTTCCGAGGTAAAAATTGTATCTAATAATTATTTTGATAAAAATTAATACCAAGCTTACTTAGTCGCATAGTAAAACTGTCCTGGGTTTTGGTTATACATTTTTTCGATATGAAATATTTAATTGTTTTATATAACACTACATCAACTATATACGTTGTTATCTTTTCTGCAGCAATCTTAGTACACAAAAGAGAAATATTATAGCACGCGGCTAGAATATATAGTCTCACAAGAGTCACTACTAGCTTCTGCAGATGATAAAAAGCTCCCTCTAGTTTCGGCAAGCAAACATGTATAACATAATAAATATAAAATATGAAAGCGGAAATTAAAAACAGGAGATAAGCCTGCTCTGTCGCGTGGCTAGTAGACTGATTAGGGAGCCATTCTCGTGATGGTATGCTAACATGTTGAGTGTCACTGCATTAAAATTATTTTCCTTGTATCTATTTTACCACAATTTGCGAATTTAATATTTGATATTTATTTGATAGACAGGGGTTAGCATAAAAATAATTTAATAATTCTTATTGTTGTTATTATTTAACATATTCAATATAAAATAACTGCGTTCCTCTGAGGGCTTGATTTATTAAATAAGTAATTAGTATTTTATCTGAATTATCTAATATATAATAATCAATGTTTGTTTGTTTGTATCTTATGCACTGCCATACCGTTCATCCGATTCCAATAAAACTTTGTCAAGTTGTTGCTGCACTTGCGCGAAGGTTATAGGCATAGTACGATTAACTTACATTAGGTCTTATTTATACATATAAAAATGAATGTTTTTTTGTTTGTCCCGTATGCGTTCCTATACTATTCAACCGATTGTTATAAAACTTTGATGAGTTGTTGTACTCATTCCCGCAAAGGTTCTAAAATCTAAAAAAACGAATCAAATAGACAAAAACAGCGACATTTCTGTTCGTGTGTGGCATAACAAGTGGTGTTAATTGTTAAATTCCAATTGCCAGTCTTAAATGATAAATTTAAATGGGAAGATGTACTGCTGCCACGCATCCCAATGATTCCGACAGATATACCAGTCTAATTCAAACATCTGCAATTTCCGGTGCCACTCGCATTTGCAAGGACCATCAACAAAGCACAGAGACAATCGCTACAAGTGTGTGAACTAAATTTAGAAAATCCATGTTTCTCACATGAACAGCTGTATTTGGACTGCTCACGTGTCGGAAAACCTTCTGATTTATTCGTGTACGCACCAAACTGGAAACAAAAAATATTGTGTATCCAAAAGCACTTCAATAAACAGAATTAAATCGCAAACACTTCCTTTTTTTGAATCATTGCAACGCATGCCGAATATTCGCTAGTATATTATATAATGTATCATGGTTGCGTTGTACCTACACCAAAATGGTGGCTGGAATTAAAAGGTTTGTCTTTTTACATAAGAAGATTTTACCGTTGTGTTTGAAGATTACTTTCATACGATAATTAATAATAAAGAATATTTTACTACGAATACTTTCCTTTTAAAGGCAACGATATATGTATATATATTGAGGATCTACACATTGAATCGAAAGATAACAAGCATCGTATCGTTTGCACCAGGGGGTTTCCAAACTTTTGAGCCTAAGGGTCACACTGACTCCTCCACTAAGTCCCAAGGGCCAACACCTAGCCAGCTCTTCATACCAACATACTATAGTTTTGAATTACGCGCAAATTTCTGTTGGTACTTAAGGACAAGTGTCAGAGTCATTTCATTGCGGCAGATATAGCCGATGACCGACAAGGAGAAAATCAGTCTCGGCCTGATTTATACACTCATATTAACTCCTTTCGACAAAACAAATGGTTGATCAGTTACATAAATTTGCTCGTGGCTTCTTTGCCGCTTTTGGTACTTCTTATCTGTGTGAAAAACTATTTCTGGCTGGATTGGTCTCGGGCTGTAGTTTGGAGACCCTTGGTTTACACTGTTGTCGCTCCTTTTGTATTCCGAAAAATGTATGTAGTGGCTTACCAGTGTAATTTCAGTAAAGAATCGAGTATTAATTAATTAGATTTTTGAACTATTACTTATATTAAAAATGATTCCTTTGAGCCGGTTAAAGAAGCTCCATGAGAAATCAGAGCCACTTTGTATTGACCCCGTAAAATTATTGATATTTCTGACACAAAAAAAAACTAAAACGCGTATAAATGTTGTGCAATCTTATATCATAGCTTGTTATGCGTGGGAGTTACAGCATTTTTTGCAATCGGTGAATCGATAATTTATTTCCAAAGCTGTTACATTGCATCAAAGTGTTAACAGCGAGGATGCTTCATTTGTGAAGTGGAAATTGGACATTGTATGAAAGTCGATGTGTTTTTTATTCGTTAGGTTGGCAGGCCGGAGTCTGACTTGAACGCGGATCGCAATTTGAGATACGAGCACATTTTTTGCACATTTCTATGAATTATTTATAGCGTTTTATTCTTTTCAACTCTGGATATCGCTAATGGTTAAAAATGTGTTGCGAACACAGTTTTTCAGCGTTAAATAACGTAAAACGCGGATTTGTTTATTGTTTCAACGCTTGCTCTTAGTTTCATGTGAAATTCTGACTGTTCGAACGTACAATATGTTTCGAATTGGTTATCTATGTAGATTAGATGCCTTATTATTAGGCTTACAATTAAATTCACTTTTGTTTAGATCATATTCACTTTCATAAAAATAGTTTTCACTTATAACAAATACATTCCACAAAAAACTCTTTCACTAAAAATAAAGTGATCCCACATTATAAAATATATTTTAACATTGAAGAAATATATAAAATAGTTTTATTTTGAAGAACATTGAAGAAATATATTAATAGTTTTCATTCAATATAAATAATCACACTTTGAAATCGATAGTTGCACAAAGCTGTAACGAAATTTCACTTATTTTTCTACTCTATATTAGGTCGCCTATATTGTCTTTGCTCCACGCATTAGAATACATTACACAAACCAAACCAGACCAATCCTAACATAACCTACTACAACTTAACTCACTTTGTTAAAAGAGTCCGTGACTAAGTGGAAATTATTAAAATCTACTAAAGTAAACTAACACTCTAATTAAAGTTTGAGTCTACTAAGTTAATACTATCTAATCCAAAGTGCGTGGCGCAGTTAGTAGCGTGGCTGGCTACGGTTACGGATTTCTCGGGTTCAAATCCTGGTGCGGACGGTTTTCGTAAATTGATCTTTCAATCGATTTATGGATTTCTGTTCGTAATCTGAGTGTTTGTGATGTCTAAAACATTCTCTCTCACTCATCCGATCCTCACGGGGCGTAGCGAGAGTTATTGGTCCACTAGTCCTCTCCTAACTCTATTCTTCTATCCCAACTCTCTTCAAAAAAGAGAGGTTGAGCAACTGAGTAACAAGCAGTTCTCATAGAAAAATTCTGTTGAAATGCTTCCATTAGAAGGCCGATTATTAATAAAAATAGTAATTCAAAATGTAATTTAAAAAATAATCCTCCATTAGGAGGCCATATGCTCCACGTTGGGAGCGGACATGGATTTAAAAAAAAATCCAAAGTGCAATTATTTATAACCCTTATTATTACTTCATTGACGATTGTTGATTCTTTATACATATAGATATTTTATTGAGTTCAATATCTGAAGATTTATCAAAAGAATTGTTTTAATTATAAACACTGTTACCACTTTTAGAATAAACTGTTTATATTTGGATAGTTATATTCAACAAAATAATGCAAAACAGCAAAAGATTAATCTTAAAGCAAAATATTTATTTTTTTATTTTTCAACCATTTCCGCTCCAAATGTCTCACGAACTGGACTCTAAATGGAGTATCTAAACAGAATTTGCTTTAAAAATAGGTACTGTTTGTTATACAGACACTTGAGTCATTAAACCTTTCTTTGGAGAGAGTAAGGATTGAAGGAAAATATTAGTAGTTAACTAATCTCCCTTACTGCCCACATTTTTACGATGGGATGGGTGGGGGAGGGGAAGAATACAAACAACACATATCACGGAGTCTTCTGCCACAAATTCATAAAGAGATTCATACCTAGGCTGATTTTTTTAATCGTTCTGCTACAGTACCGTTTTCATCATATCCACTCTATATAATGAAAACGGTCCTCAATGTGCAGTTGTCTATTACAATACATGTATAGGCTTTCCTACAAACTTCATACTTCTTCTTGTGTAAAATACCGTATGACATGAGAAATACTTATATGAAGACGAGTTGGTAACCTGGCCAAAATGTGGTTCTAGGATAAAACCGTACCGGAAAAAAGCGGACAGAAAAAATCGAAGAGGCAAAAACTGGACACGGAAATAAGTGGACGCGGAAAAAAGCGGACATGGAAAAAACTGGACTCGGAAATAAGCGAACATGGAAAATTATTAACATTTTTTTAAAGTTGAAAAACTCATGAAATGACAATAAGTTTTTTAAATGTGAAACTTTTTCTACTCTGTGTGCGATTTTTTCGAGTCGTACGATTTTATCCGATCACCCCAAAATGTATAGCCCACGGATGCAAAAATAGAGTTTCTTATGTTATTTGGAAATGCACCTACTTCTTTTATTTTTGATCCCCTAAAAATCATACTAAACTGCACCGATTATAGACACGCGCCAGGCGCATAAGATATTCCATCAGATAAGACGTGTTAATCTTTTGATTAAAACCTACGCGTCATATCCGGAGTAAGTACTGTGATATTAAACCTCAGTACCAGTGGCGTGACGTAAGATTGTCTGTATAATTTTTATAGTCTATATGTATTTTTATAGTCATAATGCATAAATCGATGTATATGATTTTCAATGCATAACAGTGTTTAACATATAAATGACTACAAATTTCATTTTCGATTGACGAAAACTTTTTAGAAATTCATCATTATCAATTAATAAAAAATATTTTCAAAAATAAAATAAATATAATTTTTCTTTATGTTATACAATTACTGAAATTATATCAATTTAACGTTCATCTAGTACACTTCCCGTATACATAGAATAATTTTTTGAATAAAAAGATATTGAAGAATTCGTATGATGGCAAAGAATGAATAATGGATGTTAACTTCAGGCAATGCGGCAATGACCTTTTTTCCAAACACTGGCGCAGACGCTGATTTGACGTGGGAATCTTGTCATCGTATTTTCGTCCAAAACATTGAAGCTTAAGAGGACTGTACAACGAATCACCATAAGTCCATTTATTATATAAAGGTGAATTAGGTTGATTGAATATTTTTTATTTTGATATAAAGAACATATTTCAAAAAACTTTTTATTTTAAATAAAAGTTTTTGCGTTGATATTCCGGCTAATACGTACTTCTCATTTTAGTAGTCAGCACTCCACTGAAAAATGTTGGTGACACGGTGGTGGGTGGGTGAGATTATACATGCACCGATTGGGAATCGAACCCATTTATGTGTTTGCACAGGACACGTGCCCTTCACTGACTTATCAGATATTTCATAATTCATAAATAGGGATGGTAAACATATACATTCACGTTTCTTTAGAATAAAATACCAATATGCTTGGCTTTTGATTGCAATGCAATATAGGTACATATATTCACAGGAGAATCGGTTCCTCAAATATCCAATTTGACGAAATTTATGATGTATGTAGTTTAATAATTTTTTCCTGTACACATTGGCATACATTTTTTGGAAAAAATATTTGTTTGCTTCAAAGAAATGGAAATTTGCTTTAAATTTTTTTAATGATAATTACATATAATTTAAGTAATTTAAGACATCGACTGAGGGTGCTTGATGGAATTTCAATATTAAATTTGGATTCGTCAAAACCCACAATACTATTATAATTGTAAAATCACTGGTATTTCTAAAAGAAGTTGAAAAGCGGCAATTCGCCTTCGGCAATTCGCCACTCTGTTAATATGGTGTTTACAAAATAAGGATTAGGGCGATTTCCGAAATTTTAACTCAGGTATCGGTGTGGCTCTCAGACGTATAATGTATTGCCTCGTAAATGATATTTGTCGCATTTGTATCTTCTATATAAGCGTTAGACACTGTTTACTGTCTCTCAGTTCGAGTCCATTCGTGTGCTCGAATGCCTGAAGATACCGAAAGGCGAAACCCGGGTCGTTAGTGACAAAATACATGGAAGTGTACAAAATCTCAATAATCCAAATTTGATAAGTACATATATTCTTCATAGAGCCATGTCTTTCGACGAGTGTTAAACGTCGTTGTCTTGGGTTGCTATGTTTAAGAGTTTGACCACAAGTACGTAAAGTTTCATAAATAAATTTTTCATTCGGTCAACATCATTTTTCTATCTTTACTCAAGCCAAAAAATAGGTTGACCAATTAAATAACATGCATCTCTCATAGAGCAACTCTTACTGAGATAAACTTCAGTAGGAGTCCATATGCTCCAGAATGGAAACGGGTGTGGAAAAACTTTATTTTCACAGAGCATTGTATATAAAAAAGTGACTTATTAAAGTATGTTAATGTGTCATTCTTCTCGCAAAAACACAATAATTATATTTTCATACAATGACAGTGATTTAACTGTTCAGAACAAGTTCGCTGAAATAAATCTATTTATTAACATCAGCAGTCCCTTTTTTCTATTGTATCTATGTCTGCTCACAACGTGGAGCATATGGCCTCCTAATGGAGGTATCTCAACAGAATTTTTATATGAGAACTGCTTGTTACTCAGTTGCTCAATTTTCTTTTTTTTTGAAGAGCGTAGGAATAGGGCTAGGAGAGGACTAGTGATTAGCTTATCGCTCTCGCTACGACCAGTGAGGATCGGATGGGTGGGAGGGAATTTTTTAGACATCACAAACATTCAGACTACGGACATAAATCCATAAATCGATTGAATTCATGAAAACCGTCCGCATCGGGATTTGAACCCGAGACATCCGTAGCCGTAGCCAACGACGCTACCAACTGCGCTACGGACGCCGACAACAATCCCTTTGTTAACTAAAATTAAGCTCGTTCAAAATAACGTATCTCATTTTTAAGTTAATCTAAATTTTTCACTTAAATTGTTGTTGTTTTTTTGTTTATCCTAAATACGCAATTTAAGTGTCTAGATGAGAGTAGTGTAGCTCGAAATTGTGAGGAATTTTGAAAATTAAAAAAGAACATAGCAGCTCCCTGTTACGGTAGTGAGCGTCCCGGAGAGATGTTGGAACTGGCTATGATGTGGTATGGATGCGTAAGGAGATCCTCACCACTTCCTCATATTTGCTTTTATTCTAAGCGTTGGGATTCCGTAGCCATACTATGTATTTGGCGTAACTAAGGCAATAAATAGATGACCGGGAATCCTGAATCGGCTCCTTATGCTGGTTAAATACTCCACTTAGACAGTGTTTTTATTTCAGAAGAACAATCCAAAACATCTTGTTGACTATTCAAGTATTTTATGTTCAGAACTATACAAGAGCTTAAATTTTGCTTGAAAACTATTCAGTTATAGTAAACTTGATATTGACAACGTCTCTAATATAAATTTTCATTTGTTAAAATTAGATAGGCTTTCATACATCAATTGACTAACGAAAAATTCTGATTTTATATTTATATATAGCTTTATGCTAACAGAAAGTGCATAATATTGCATTAATTATGCAAATATCGGCAGTCACCGTACAAATAATGTGTTCTTAGTATAGCGACAGGCGTTTGGTACGACAATATGTAAGTATGATGGATGGCTTCAAATAGAACTTTCATGTAATCTGATAGACTACCCTTATGAAATCTTTTCCTTTTAATATTTATGAAGTTACATAGCAAGTAATATTATTCTAATGATATAATTTATTCACTTTTAAGGTGTTAACTGTCAATTCTTGGTGGAAAGACATTATATTTTAAAAAATAAAACACAATTCATTTGTACTACTTCCACATATTTATAATGATCAGGACCGGCTTCGCTCATCACGAGCATTATCAACTGATAAAAATACAAACATAACAGGCTTATTTATATAAAATTGAGAGTAAAAATGAAGGTATATAAAACTGATGGTTCATGAACTGAGACAAGAAAATACTGATTAACAAACAAATTATTCATAAATCAAATGAAAGAGTCTACAATTAAAATGTTATGGACCTCTTGCAAATCATTAAATACTAATCTGAAATCACAAATATAGCTACATTAAAAGTCCATTTAGATGAACAAAATTTTTAATGACGTTACTACTATAATATACAATAATGAATCAGGGAAATTATAAGAAAAAATTAATGAACCATTTAATATAAATAAAAACCAAATAAATAATCCTGTTATGTTTGTATTTCTATCAGTTGATAATGCTCGTGATGAGCGAAACCGGTCCTGATCATTATAAATATGTGGAAGTAGTACAAATGAATTGTGTTTTATTTAAAAAAAAAAAATATATATTTTATTTACTTTCATAATTTTCATCCAGCCTTTTCAATAAAATAAATTAACACTTTATACAGTTTGTCTCACTCCAATATTTTTAATTATAAAAGTAACTTAAATTTAGATATTCATATGATAAGCTTCAATATAGGACAATGTGAGTTAAATTTTTTAGATTAACTCTAAATCTGATAAAATTTTCTACATAAGACTTCAATAACTGAAACCTTTTACAGTTTACAGTAAAAGTAAATTTTATTGCTAACCCTGGATTTACATTTTCTTTATTTTAAGGCCATGCCAATTTCCAGTGTGGTAAATATGGATGGCTAATGCAGCATTTCCACAGAAATTGTTTCATGAAAACTGTTTGATGGTCAGTCACTCAACCTCTCTCTTTGTAGAAAGTAAGGTAAGTAATAATAGTAATATAGTGCAAAGGAACGAAAACATTACATACAGAAATATACTTACTTCTTTTCAAAAAATCTATGTACTGTCCATTTGGTGATACGAGCGATCACTTGACCGTGGAGAACTGAGTGTAACAAACGTCCAACAGCATTTACCACTCAGCTACTTGACAGTTTATACTTTGAAAGACTTAAACACAAATTCTCTTACAGCATGATATATATTTTCATTAGAAAAATATATCGATTGAATAAATTGTAGGTTTTCACAAATATTGAACAAAATCGTCCATGTCAGACTCGGATTTTAACTAAATTTATATTACATCTTTCATATGATGACAGAGATAAATACATAAAATTACAAATATATTTAACATAGAGGTATGTATAATTATGGAAATAATATAAATAAATATTACTTTAGGCATGTGCTCGATGAAACAGCTTTGGATTTTTAATGTGACTAAAGTTATTGGATTATAAATTTATTTAATTGCCAGTAATGAATTTTGTTGTTACTTCGCGCTAATATTTTTATCGCTGGATGCCGTCTTTTATTTGCTTTTCACACGAGCTTTATTCGGCCGAGAATAAAATTGATATTAAATCCACACAAAACAGCGAACGTCCCAAATACAAATAAAGGAAGTTAATTCCTCTTCACAATAAAATAAATCATAAACCGCCGACAAAAAATAGGGAGAGGCCATTTTTAATTTCACTACTGGTGGCAGGATACAAATTCAAATATCAAGAATTAACAATGTCAAAATCAGATAAATTTTCCAGTACTGACTACCAGAGGAAATGGAATCAGTACAAGAAAATTATTTTTGTCATAGTAATTGACTTGGATTTGAAAACCAATATTTCAAAAAATTGAACTACAGAAAATTATAACATCACAGGCTGAAAATTAAGAGACAACCACATGCTGATGTGCGTGAATATTTCACTTAAAAGTGCCTCGTACAATAAATTAAATGGTAAAAGAAAAACCGATGGAAAATTACGAACCTCTGTTATAAGGGTGTATAATACCATGAAGAAAAAGAAAAACCTTTGCCAGCTAAAAATTCTAGTTATTTGTGTGAGTTATTTTTGGAATCAAATTATTTATTTAAAAGTTAATTTAGTATTCTTCCTTGCCAAATAAAAATATCAAAATCACAGCTTGTAACCATACATATTTACTCTCGCCTAAATTATCATTCTATTGTAATATACAATTTAAATCAGCAATGATATTTAGTTTTATTCATTCTTTTTCCTAATTATGAAAGAAGACAAAACATACAAACATTTTCTTGAAATAGTAAAATGAGGCGATGTTCAATTCTAGGGAAGTTCAATTTAAAGGCATTGTATTTCCTGTGAATAATCAATGACTCGAGAGTTTTTTCAGTAAAATATATTTTTTTTTGGTTTACGTATAAAAATAATAAAGGTTGTAAGTTTTAAATAAATAAAGCGCTTCTAATATATCAATTCTCTCTGAATTTTGATGAAATATATACATTATTTCTTATGTTGTAAAACATATATAACACAGTAATTCTATTGCACTTATAAATAAACACAAAATGAAAATTAAATTACATTCTGTTTAAAATATTCTATCAAGGGCATGGGTGAAAATTTTGTTTTTTCATATTGAGTTGATATTTTATATCAATGATGTTAAGCACACTATATTTATGTTAAGTTCACAAATGTTTATTCTTGTAATGCTGAATATTTGTTTTTTTAAATTAAAATCAGAAGAAAATCAGAAGAAAAGAATTAAAATCAGAAGAAAGAATTAAGTTATGATACGTTTTGTATTGGTATTTTTTTTTAGTTTGACTTTGATCGACCCCTTGATAAAGCAATAAATAATTCATGATTTTTTAATGTGGGAATGTCAAGCTAAATGTTATCAACATTAATCCCTTGTAATACGCCCACTAATCTACGGCGCCTGGTGAGGCCGCTTTTTTATTTCACTAACAAAATAATATATTACGATATTAATATACAGCTTTATTAAATTCTCCATTGACTCGAATGCACGCCTGTCGTTATAGGCATTTTGTTATTTGGCAATTTATGTGTTCTTTGAAATAAATAATTAATTACGTAAACGTGACGTCATAATTAAAATTTATATTTAAACAAAACGACTTAGGTGGCTTGTGATATTCCAAAGTTTTTTTTCATATTATGAATATTTTATAATTGTAATCTCATTCATTTATAGGGTTCTGTATCAGGCCATCACTTAAGACGTATTTTTACCTTTTTTTTGAATTACGTAAGATATTCATAAAAATGTTGAGTGTATTTTCTATTCAATTCATTATTATTCTAACGGTAAATAATTATTTTTTTATAAGAATGTGAACAAAATTATTTGGCATTACAGCCAATAAAAGGCAAACCACCAGATAATTTCAATTGTTTAAATCAAATGAGATCAAATTGTTGAGGTTTTTTGAAAATCAGTCGAGATCGATTCGAGGGGAAAAAATACCACAAGCATTTTTGCCCAGGATTTCAAATCTAAATTTGATACTTATCTTGCCAGGACTTGAACCCAAGTCCTAGACTCATCTGATTACTAGGGTATATAACTCTTAACACTCGATCACTGAGGCCAACATAAAAAATATAAAATCATTAAATAGGTAATCATTTTTTCAATACATAGAATACAGTCGTGTTTAAGCGCAATAATCGCATCCACATTTCAAGCATGTGGGAGAAGAGAAAAAAAATTCTTGCTTAAAAGGTTTTTATCATGTTCATAGTGGTTTTGGTAATCAATTATAAAGTTTTGAATACAATTTGAATAAAATATTTTCTAAGCAAATGCTTCAAATTCTCAAATACCAAATATCTGTATAAAATAAGATGAATTTATCCATTCAATCAATATGTCAAAAAACTTTAGCTTATCAGTTTAATGTGTAACTAATCGAGAATAAGAAATTTATACTAAATTTATATGCATTATATTTACCTTATAATGGCAGCGAGTATGAACAACATTCTCCCTTGTGCAGTAATCGGTTAATCATGTGCAAGGAATATAAACAGCTTACAATCACTTTGCAAAAAGCATCGAGGGCGTTAAAAGGTCTGGTGAACATTTTAATTCAATAATAAATTGAATCAATAATAATATAATTATATCGTAACGAGTTTGAACTTTTTCTATTAATCATGGATGTCATAAATTAAATTGCCGGACTAAAAATGTACCCACAAAAATTGTGAGAATAGGAAAACCTCTTACTTAAGCATCACAGTCCATATTATTGTTGTGCGTTATTCAAAATTTAAACAACAAAAACAATGAACATAAAGTAAAAAATATGTAGATGGGAATAAAATCTTCCCTTCCTTTTCAGATTGTAAAAAACAATGATTTAGTCGAGTGATATTTAATTTAATTTTTTTTTTTGTTTTATCGGTAGAAGTTTGGATTACCAACATGTGGGAGAAATTGTTACTACTCTGCTAGCTGTAATTTATTAAAATTATGTCTACAGTAAGTTGCCTAGCTGATAAGATATTTTATAATTATTTTCTATGCATTTCTTCTTCGTTTATGTAGGACACACACAGTGGTAAGAAAGTTCCATGTTGAATTCCTGGCAAATATCAAATTTTGTTATTTTATCAATGTAAAGTTTGCTTTCTTTTCTCTTCGTGTTGATCTTGAGTGCCTTTGTAGAATACACCTTGAGTATTAAATAGCTATTGACGATTTATTTAAAAACGAAACACAATATTTTTTATTTTTTATAAATTCTTGGCATTGTTGCCCTAAACAATTAAATGAATATATAATATAATAGTTACAACACGACACCATATTCTTGACATTCGATTTTTCCGGACTCTCCAGATCCAGAAAGATTAGCCTCCAACCATTTCTCATACATATTATACTAAGGAAAAATATTTTTTCTTAACAATAACAATTCAGTTTAAAAACTCCGACAATTACGAAAATTACGAAAATTTTTTAACAATTGCAACGGAATAAAAGTTGTCCATACCTGCAAAGCGGTATATAAATATGTTCAGCGGGGTTAAAACCCGGGGGCTGTTATCTTTAGCGCTTACTTAGGGGTTGATCGGGAAAGGGGGTGTAGGTAATTATTGCCAACTGAAAAGGCAAACTTTGTCATGTCGCCAACATAACGAACATTACTTTCGAACAACTGAACAACGCGAAATAATAGTAATTGATCTGACGAGATTTTTATCTTTTTTTGCTCGTTAAAAATAACGATGCCAGATTATTTTTACGCTATATTAATTATTATGCAAACATTATTCTGATCCTTTGATTTTTTCGGCAGTACAAATGTGAGTAGTAACAACTAGTAATAATATAATCACATTTATAAAACACTTTCCTTACGCAAATGAAAACTATCTTATATAATTTAAGACATCGACTGTGTTTGATTGAATTTCAATATCAAATTTGAATTGTTGAAATTTGGTACATTTCCATGTATTTCGTCACTATCGATCCGGGTTTAGCCTTTCGGCATTTTTGGGCATTCGAACACACGAATGAACTCTAACTGACAAACAGTAAATAGTTTATATGTACAAAATTTCAACAAATCAAATTTATCTTATATAACACTACAAAAAAAACAAGAAATAGATATTTTTTCATATAACATGCTCTATTTTACTCTTTTATATTTTATTGGTACATATTACTCATTTCTGACTGCATAGACGACAAAAATAATTCAGCTATTTTTGCAGAATCATTACTAATTTTATAAGTACTGGTCTATTTCATAAAAACTAAAAATACTGTTTTAATATCTGTCAGTCAGGTATTAAAACAGTGGGTAACATAATACGGGCTTCATGTGCATTTTTATATTTAATTTTTAATTCAATATTTCATAAAATGGCAACAGTAAAAAATATTCAAAAGTCTAGCTTAATTATATGATATTTATATCAAACAATTTAGAAGGCTTAATTCAAAAAATAAAAAGATATTCAACAATTTTATTGCTATGCTGTAATGAATCTTAGATTTATATCAGAATCAAAAGACGCAACTTTTTTTTCAAATATTGTAGTGATTATGTAGTTTTAAAATAACGATATAACATGAATACAAAAAATATTAGTGAAATAAAGTAAACGAAAATTTTAAATGAAATAAAACAAACAGACGTTCCCCTTATCCTACTGAAATTTAAGTGTTATAAATAACTTTAAAATCATATGAAACCTATCTGCAAAAAATGTATGAAAAGATCTCTCAGTTACTTGTCAAATATGTAGTCTAGTTATCAAGAAAACCGATCAGATTTTAATTGGAAAAGCTTAGTTCTACAACTTTTAACACAGGTATTCTTTTTTTTGCATGCGGCAGTTTAACAATATAGATAAAATTTTCATCGGGAAGAGGTTAACAATGCGCTTTGATCTTAACCAAAGCGGAATATGACAAAACCACTAGTGATACATTATTGAGCACCCTGTACCAAAATGTTGGTTAAGCGCTACCCCGTCATGATAGGGCTAAAGCAAAGAATAAAAAGGCTGCGGACACGATTGTCGGGTCGGTCGCGCCACCTCTTGCCTCAAAGGTTAAACTGAACTGTGTCTTTTAGGGTTTAAAACTGGAAGGTAATATATTATTGGCTCACAACGAAAACTCCGCAAGTATAATATGCTCACCGAAATATCTCTACGCTCAGATAAGAGAATATTTTCCCAGAATCGAATTAGTAGTTTATGTATTTAGTATCAAATATGACAAGAGAGGAAAGGCTCTTGGTATGTATACCTTTGGATGAAATTATTAACAATAATAACTATTACATGAACAATCCACTTGAATACCATTTAGATATTTTAATTTTATAAGCAACTTGCTTTACAGCCCGGCTTCATCCGATATTTAGATTAATAAATTTAACTAAATTTCGGATGAAGACGTATTTGAAACGAGGTACTGGAGAAGGATACTTCGAATACTAGGGACGGCACAAACGTACAAATACATACATCCTGAACGTGTTACAAATCCAGGATAGACTCTCGGCCGTATATCCAAGATGCCTACTCGGCTTTTTTGACCACGTCGCACGAAAGTCTTCAGACAATCTTGAGAGTCTTGACGTCACAGGAAAGGTTGACGGCAAAAAGAGACTCGGAAAGGTCCCGACTCTCTATTGTGACCAGGTGAAGGACGCCACTGGCCCCTCCTTACCGATGGCGATGCAGCAGCGAGTGGTGAAAGATCGTCAAGGAAAACGGAATTGTTGCGATAGGCGGATGTCACGATTCCCACCACTGAGGAAAACTACTAAAAAGAAGAATTTAATCATTAATCGAATTACTTGGGAAGAGAATGACAGCGTGTTGAAAATAGTCAAGTACGATCAGATTTATTAAGCACAATAAGCAGTGCGAGAACTGAACTTTTGATAGTTTATGTGACGATCACATGATATTTTATTTAAAATTATCGAGTTTGACGTATAAATCTACCGTTTTTGAGAATGCATTTGTCTGTTATAATCATAAAGATTTCGTTCAATTTGATTCGAATAAAAAAATTTGGATTATTGAGATTTTGTACACTTCCATGTATTTTGTCACTAACGACCCGGGATTCGCCTTTCGGCATCTTCAGGCATTCGAGCACACGAATAGACTCGAACTGACGCCTGAAGATGCCGAAAGGCGAAACCCGGGTCGTTAGTGACAAAATACATGGAAGTGTACAAAGTCTCAATAATCCAAATTTGATATTGAAATTCCATCAAGCACCCTCAGTCGATGTCTTAAATGATTCGAATAAGCTAAGCTTTGGCTATACTGCTATAATATTTGGCCGCATTATAATATTATTATACAAAATTACTAAAGTTCTGTAAAACTATTAACAATAAACAATACTTATTTTGCAAATTTTAGTTATCAATAATTAACACTTCCTTGAAAAACTTTGCTATATTAAGATGATAAATACAAAATATCTTTCACAAGACGGCATGATGCGGAAATATCTGATTCTTGTGCAATAAAATACTTAACTGTTTTTATCCTTTAAGAAATCAACCCGTTTATTTGTCTTACTAATGAACCAAGAAATTTCATTTAATAAAATGAATTCAATAAGCAATTATTGTATTATAAAACTTTTAATAAATCGTATTATAACTTGTGGTGATGTACTTATAATATCATCAATAATTTGTGTCTATATGCAATCTAAAACAAATAATATTTACTCCTAAAATACAATGTAATCAGCATTCATAAAAAAATATACACGGTTACTTTTCTAAACATAACAGTATTGCTTTAAAATTTTTATTCGCAATAATCTAACGCTTAAAATCATACTTAATATTCGGTAGTGATACATCCAGACTAGATCTTTTAAACATAAATTATTGGTAAGGGTTTATAACATTTAAAAAATATGTAGTAAGACTATAATTTAGAATGTAAAATTCCATAATTACATATCACGACAGGCATAATTATGTATATTCCTGGTATTCAGTCAGCTTGTAGAAGTATTTTATATAAGTACAGGTGGAATTTAGATATTTTGTCGATGCAATGTTTATCGCCTTGTTTCAGCCGGTGAGTATGTAATTAATTCATTTAGTACCTAATTTAAATAGTTAAACTATTTACTCAACAATGCGGTCCTGCAGTGATGAATTGCTACGACATCAATATTTATGTTGTTGGCCTCACCGAAGGCGAAGGTAGATATACCATGTCCCAAAAAAGATGAGTGATTACTGGTTACTTTTATTTTGATGAACAATGTATTTTGATGAAAAAAAAAGACAGAAATCACATTCGATACTATTAAATTTAGAAATATCAAAACAATCGACTTAGAAGGAAAATATTTATTTGCAAAATTATAAATAAAAAAGAAAATTTTTAAAAGCCGGTCAATTATATGAACACCATTTTTCACTTTCAAAATGGTCTGTAGCTTTTACCTTCTCTTTTCACCTAAATCATACAAGTAAAGATAAAGTATTCGTGTGCATTGCTTCAAATGAAATTATAGAATACGTTTGAGCACTCTTAATTAATATTTAAAAATACAAAAAAATTGTATAATTTTGTATAGCTTGACTATTGGTGGAATCATAGAAAGTGTAGGACGCATTTTTATACATGGGATTATTATTTAGATCAAAAAGTCTAGAAGTATAGATATCAAATTGAATAATAGACCCCGGGAAAGATGCATTATGTATTTAGTTCTTTCATTTGAATTGAAATTGTAGAATCAGTGAAATATGACATTTGTATTACTAATTATAGATTCTTTTAATAGAGAATGCTTTAAAGCCATTAACAGGAGACGGCATTATAAATATTGTAGAATATTTATAAATTTACCAATTTTTATTTATATATTGACGGAATATAAACAAATGACAGCTTATCCTTTTTTTAAACAATATCCTCTCCCTACTAGGAGCATTTGGCAACAGCACGGTTCTTCCAAGTTTCTCTGTCCCCCACTAGTCTTCTTGCTTCTTCCCAGGTCATCCCAGCGTTCCGTAGCTCCGCCGAGTATATCATATGGATGGTCATCCACCCTGCGTGCACAGGCAGGATTCAGGCTCCACAGGAGCATCCGCAGCACATGTTCAAGCCAGGTCCATCGTCAAATCCTTTTACTTGAATATAAATAAACCTTTCGATTTTTCTAGGGTTTTTGAAATTGTTAGGTTTTGAAAGAGTTATCCCTCTTCCTTCTAGACTGTAACTTTATTTTTACATCTACACAGTCATGTAATGTCTTCATTGTGATATTGTTCATATGCCAGCCGATAGGTCTTTGTTTTATTTACATCTTATGCTTAAATAGGTACTACATAACTAAATACCTACACGTGAGAGTGGAAGAGAACCATGCATATAATAAAACCACCTAATAAATAATCAGGGTAACAACCGTGTCTTATACGCCATTATTTTATTTCATTTAAATAATAATAATTAGATACATGTACAATTATCATAATAATAAATACAAATGAAAGGAGACTTCATTATATGTATATCATTCCTAATATTGTAGGATATGTATACTTTTAATCTGATTTTGATCATCGCCATATTAAAAAAAACGTTGTTATAAGACTATTATTTGTAAGCTAATCACCTTTTCTCCGTGCTCTTCGAGTGGCTATAATTTAATCTAGTCGTCACAATTTGCTTCAGCTCCACAATAATTTATCAAACAAGTGCTACGCTTTTCATTTATGTCAGCAATGGAGAAATTTGAAGAATTCTGTGAAGCAAAGGAGAGCAAAGACTAATTAAACAAAAAATAAATTACTCAACAACACAAAAACATCATTTAAAATACAAATAATGTTATATTTTTGTTTGTTATTAATTTATAAGTTAGTAGAACTAAAAATATCTTCGTCGAAAAAAACTATTTTTAACTTTTTCAGTTCAATAAAGATGTAAAACATTTAAACTGATTGATTTTAATGTATCACAAGTTATTACAAACAAATCATTTATGGAATTATTTATATTATCTTGATCGAAACCGACATGTAAAGCAAATTTTTCAACTTCAATCACTGTTTACTTTTCTTCGTTCTTTTCGAACTTTTGATACAAAATAATCCTATTTCGTTCTCAATGCAGAAAGTATGGACTGGATAATAGATCATTTCAACAGAAGGTGTTTGAAAAGAACCGACTGTAAGTCAGTCAATCAAAATATCTACTATTTCCAGATAAATTAATGATAGAGAAGCCAGATCACTCACACGAAACCCTGTCAGTAATGAAAAAAAAGAGAGAGAGAAGGGATGAAAACATCTCAGAGATTTATTCTTTTTGACACAAATCGATTAAAAGAATAAATATATAAAACAATAATAGGGTCCTTTCGGGGATTCGCGAACATGAATTCATAACCGATTAGGACGAAACATCTATACTCTACTAGGCTACTGCAACCGGAATCAAATAGTAACATTTGTTTCAGTAATATATAAAAAATATTTTTAAATCCCTATACTAATAAAAAGAACAGTTCATATTTTGTTCTTATACAATAAAGTGTTTGCAATTTTCCTATTAACATTCACGAGATGTGAATTTATGAAGATTATTACACTGTTATCCTTTCGAAACGAAAATATTTTACGTGCGTATTCCTAAATATGCGATCCGATGGCATTTTTAGCGAGAAGTAATAAATACTTGAATAATCTCAGGAGATAAACAACTGTATCCTAACCTGTGATGTACCTAATAACAATATGCAAATAGTAATTGAATTATGCATTTCGTACACTGAACGAGTCGAAATGCGAGTCAACAACTCGCCACTTGCTTTTACTAACAGTCTTGTATCAGTGACGTGCTTTGAAAATAATTTAAGAATGCTTAACATATCTTTTAAATCAAACTCTTAATCAATCCAAAAGAGTTGTAATTTTAATAACTATATCAAGGAAGTTAAAAATTAATATTGAAAAGTCTCGAATTAAAAATGTTTTAAGTGTTGAATTATTTATCACTATCGAACATTAGTTGTAGTAAGTAACGCGTTCAAACAGGCCATTCTGAAATTTACGAATAGTTTGAGAACAACATAATTTGATTAAAAAAAACAACCGCGCTATGAAATCTAAATAAAAAAGCAGGTACGCATGAATTTCATTCAAAATTTAATGTAAGCTTTTCTACACTCTACTATTCCAGGGTTTTGAGATGATGTCAATTAAAAAGTAAAGGCCACGTATATCCATGATAACTGTCTCCTGGTAATAAGTGGTGATAATATGTAAATTCAAAGAACGTGACATAGCTTCGACAAATTTGTTCCTTATCAATGTTTGTTAATATTTGACTTTGGATATCAGGATCACAGTCATCACTTTAATGTATTTTTTATTATTAAGTTTAGCAATGTTACATATTTTATCTAAAAAGTGCAGTAGGTGTTTTTTTTATTTAAATTGCAAAAGCAAAAGTTAAACAATGCGACATGATGTATTGTACCCAATAATGTTCAATTCTTAACGCTTCACTGGAGACAGCAAAATTCTGGAACGTGATTTCATTTGCCGATTTTATTAATGGATTTGAAAAATAGATAGTGGCAGAAGCAAGGGTAACAAGAGATTCTCTTGGCTACCCAACATACATACGTGGCTCAATGTCCAAGGCGTTATTAGTGTTGTACAATCAGTAATTAACTAAAAATTGGTCTCAGATACGGAAGATGAAGAAATAATGCAGCATTGGTGAAACATCGTGCAACTATGGTTGAATATGAATTGAATATTTTCAATTCCCGTACCAAATAACAACTTTCCCTTTTCATTCTTCTCACTGAAATTCGACAGCCGAAATGTCGACGGGCGATCCTCCATTAAATTATTCGAATTTTCAGCCTCAGTAATATAAATGGACTCACAAACTATGCAAAGTATTTTCCATTGTTGCTTTGGATCTGAGACAAATAAGTTACGATTCCTTGCATGCCTATTTACACAAAAGATCGCAGATTTATTCTTTTAGCTACATGTCAGAATGTTTGTTATTCAATGAATTTATTCACGCATAGAGCGGCTATATCCAACAAGAATTCATATCAATTAAGTAACTTCACAAAAATATGATCATAACTATATTCATTATAACACTGCCCTCGTCATTGTTGTGGTATATAAAGAAGGCCATATAGAAGATAGTGTATTTAATTTTCTAATGCAATATTTCCCAGTTAAACTATGACGCGATTAATTCTTTAACGATTAACTCTTTCTCGATTAACTCTCTTGTCAAATTTGAATTGTTGAAATTTTGTACATTTCTATGTATTTCGTCACTTACGACCCGGATTTCGCCTTTGGGCATCTTCAGGCACTCGTAGGCTTCAGGCAAATTTAAAAAAATTAAATCTAATATTGAAATTCCATCAAGTACCCTCAGTCGATATCTTAAATCATCTCTCTTGTATTTTTAAATCCGAATGGAAACTCTTGAATATGCTTAGCATAAGTATACAGATTTTTTTGTAACCATATCCGCTCCCTATTCAAAGCATATGGCCATCACGCGGCTCCTCCAAGCTTCTCTGTCCCCCGCCAGTCTCCTCGCTTCCTCCCAGGTCATCCCATCGTCGCTTAGCTCCGCCGAATACATCCTATGGATGGTCATCAGTGGCCTTCCAGGGCGACGGAATCCATCTGGTTAGTAGAAGAGACAGGCAGAATTCAGGGTCCCCTGGGGGATCCGCAGCATGTGTCCAAGCCAGGTTCATCGTCACTTTTTTATTTTAGACGTAATAAGAGGCTGGTCCATCCGCTCTCTTACCCCCGAGTTCCTGACAAAATCAAACCACCGTACCCCTAGTATTCGCAGCAAGCATCTGTTTTCAAAGCACAGAATACGGTTACCCTGTGCCTTGATGAGGTGCCATGACTCTCAACCGTAAAACAGCACCGTTAGAATGCATGCTTTGAATAAGTAGCACTTGGTTCTAGCCGAGTCCAACCGCGAGTACCAGACTTTTCGCGTTGAGTTAAAGGTTGCTCCAGCTATCGCTAATCGGATTGCGAGCTCTTTACGCGGGATTGCCATTTCTTGTGAAATGTACCCCCAAGTACCTGAAGCCGTCGACTCTTTCGATGTCTTGCCTCGCGCTCGTCAGAGGGTAGTCTGGGTTCTGACAGAAATTGTTGCAAAGCACATTGGTTTTACTCGCATCGACTTTGAGGCCAATGCAATACGAGTTGCTCTGCAGCCTGTTCATTATTTCCTGAATACCCTCGACAGATTTGTCGAATATGACTCGAGGTCGCATTACCTCAAATTGGGGGCAACGGTTACACCTCGGTCAGGTGGCATTGACTTCTTCAGGATGAAGACGAAGATTATTTTAAAGAGGAACGGAGCCAGAACACAGCCCTGTCTGACCACGGTTGAGACCCCAAACCATTCTGTCGTTACGTCACCGATTCTAACACAGCATTCACTGCCCTCATGCATGCATTTGATGATGGTGATAATCTTGGTTGGGATTCCGTATATTTGTTATATTTGTTCTCGTTTCAATATCAACTATCTTTATAGACTTTATCTTCCAGAACCCTGCATTTTTCTTCAATGACCACACGGTTCCTCAAAACACTATGTGAAAAACACTGCTGTATTGAAATAAAATTTGTATTTAAATTTGACTTGCGATTGATAAAAAATCGAAGCTTTATATTTATTTTTACTAAAAATCAGCCAAAAAATAATGCACATTCAAGATATAACCAACAATAATTATTAAATCGTATTTTATTTTTTTATAGTTGGAAATGATATACCGAACTGAATTATCTCCAATTATAGAAGTTTTATTTGCAAACAAACGGATTTATCATTTAAAATATACGATATAGTTGAGGAAGCGTTTCCAAACCACGGTTTTCCAAATTCAAGCACCCGCTTTAAATTACTTTACGATATTTTTGCTTAATTATAAGAATATGAATGAATCATTCAGTGCTTCTTACTATAACACAATACATATTAAATATATATTTTTTCTTTTGTGAGACATTTTCAATAAAGACGCAACCATAATATAGCTTATTTTATCTATTTCATAATAATATAACATTTATTTAAGAGAAGCCTATTAAAAAATCAAAACATTGATAAGAAAGTATATATATAATAATAAAATACGATATACTATACGCAGCTTTTATATCGTAACACAGCGGTCATAAAGTTCTTGATCAATACCACATTATTACCCATTGTCATTGCTGGGAGAGAGAGATCAGCGATTCGCGGCCGGCTGGCATTTTGTATCGATTTCATACCAAATTGGCCGTTTATATGGTGGGCGGGAATTCGTACAGACTGTATCGATAATTGATTAGGGTCTTTTAGTCCACCAATAAGTACCAGACGGGTAAATAGATTTATAGGATGGTTCAAATACTTTTATTTATCTTCTACTATCTATTACACATTATGTCATCAATAAGAATATTGTTAAACAAAAATTAAATTAAATTTGGATTATTGAGATTTTGTACACTTCCATGTATTTTGTCACTAACAACCCGGGTTTCGCCTTTCTCAGTTCGAGTCCATTCGTGTGCTCGAATGCCTGAAGATGCCGAAAGGCAAAACCCGGGTCGTTAGTGACAAAATACATGGAAGTGTACAAAATCTCAATAATCCAAATCGATGTCTTAAATTATAAAAATAAAATTGTATAAACTATAGATATATTTGAATACTGTTTCCGATTAAGTACATCACGTTTTTGATAAAATTTCCAAATTTTTTTGCAAAAAATAAAATGTATAAACATTCCTTAGAATGGATAGATCTTAATCTAGGGCTAAATACAAAAATATACTAAGGTAGGCTTGCATGATGGAAACGTTATACTCAAAATAAAAACATTTTTGAAAAAGTATGTGGGGATACATGACGCTGCGGATTTGCGAAATGTAATATCCGAGAGAAAGTTTTGTCTTCGGTCAGCGAAAATCATAATTTTTTTTAAAGAGAAAAATTTTATATAAAATGACACTTATCTCAAGTTCATTTTACACAACAGCAGTTATGAAATGTGATATTACTGAGTGCAAATATAAGTAAATACGTGATAGTATAAGGAGACCTTCTGCAAGCGTGATAATCATCAAATGCGATATTTGAAAAACGCAATACAACGAGTGACGCATATATAAAAGGTATCTTCAGTTTATCGCCACTGTCCAACCATGTAAAATCCACTTCGGACTGCAGTACCGACATCCCCATCATCATCCGTCCTGCGGTTAAATCACGTCAACATTCAACATTGGAATCACATATTCCTTAAAGTATTGTAAATTTTCTATCCTTCTGTGAATTACTCATATTTTTAATAAACAATTACTTTAACCGTTCAATTACGACCTATAAAATGCAATATTGAGAACCGACTGTAAGTCTTAGAGACCATGACCCAATAATAGAGTAATAGTCTATATGGAATACAGTGTTACACCAAGCTATCGTTGTCGCATTCATCGTTTTTTTCAAGGACTCTTAAAAAACGATGGAAAAAGTATGTTTATTTAGATAGCTGCCATAGTATAAAATGCAAAATTATACACATTTATTATTATTGAAACTATTACAATAAAACTAAGATATTTCTGGAGCATGCTGTACAGGACCATTGTTAAATATCCATTTATCTATAGGTATTTTTGACTTCGTAATGATCTAATGTCTCTGATTTCTGTTCGATATTCAAATTGTCTGCCTCGCTGCCTCATTAGGTACAATAAATAAACAAATTCTCTATTTAAATACTTCCACGGACTCAAATTCTTTACTCTAAAGTCTGGTTTATAAGAACTTTTACTAGAAATCTTTGATTGAAAATTATTTTAAATGATTTTTTTAAATCAAGAATTTTGTAATATTTTCATGACAATTGATATGGTGATACTAATGAACTAATAAAGCAATAATTCAATTCTTTTTGCACACATTGAGTAAAGTATTTCTTTTTTTTTTTTTTTACTGCGTCCACTCCCTATGTGGAACATGTGGGCTCCGTATGCATACACCTCTACAGATATTTTTCTAAGAGAACTACATATTTCTTATTCAATCGCTCAAGCTATCTTCTTTAGAAAAGAGTAAGACTATAAGGATGAGGCTTGGACAGGACTCGAAGTTAGCTAATCACTCTCGCTACGTAGGGATTTTAGGATCGGATGGGTGGGAAGGAACATTCGATGTGCCTTTTTTTAATAATAACTGTCCTATTAAAAAAACCAACAATGCTGCAGTATTTTTTATATTTATTACCTAGTGTTTATAGTGTAAAATCTTCGTCAAACGCATCCTTTCTTGCAGCTCAGTCCATGGTTGTTCAAGGTCACGTCATATCCTGGAACATAATTATTTCATATATTCCTAAGTCATCTTTGTTATTTCATGTTTAGATAACAGTCTAGAGTGCTACTACAAAAATACTTGTGTCCAACGATTGTATTTATTCTAACTTATTGTCCAGACCACACAGAAAACTTTATACCATCTGCTTTAAGACCCATTGAATTACATTTTTGTTTTTACATGTTACGCTTAACTTATACACTTGTATAAAACATATTGGTATACTTTTACATGCAAAAATTTGAAAAATAACCCTAAAAATGGAACATAATTTGTATTATTGTATGGGAATGAGCAATTTTAATAAATTATAATAATTGGGGATTTTGACTGCACCTTGTTGCTGTTTGCCCACCATTTCTATGTAAACTTTGTTAAAACTGATGAAAACATTTCAATTGTCCAAGTGTATGGAAGGTGATACATTGTGACACTGCTGTATACGAATAAATACGGTCTATACATAGGGACATTCAATATATAATATTACTTTTTATTTAAAAAAAAAAAAACTCTTATTATGTAAGATTCAATTAAGATAAAGGCTTATATCATATTTTTTTGTAAAACGAAAAAAAAAAGAATAAACATTTTTTTACTTTATAAATCAGAAGCGATGAACGTGCGGCCGTCTTACTTAGTTCTTGAGTACGGCATTTACTAATTTGTTTACTAAATAATGTACGTACATTTTAAGTATTTCTTACTGAAGACTATAAAATGTAAAAAGTTTTCCACCATATTCTAAATGAACATATATAAAAAATATTGGCGGGTTTGTTTTTTGACTCTTATTATTTAACTTAGAGAGAGAATTCTCAACATACAATATTGGTCTTCGTAATGTAATTCCTACTAATGATACATTTTAAGATTGACTGTGTATGTGCTAAACGTTTTGAACAGGAACAACAATTAGTAAAAATCTCTTACGAACACTGACAGTAGGTGTTCAGAAAAAAAGTCTCAAATTCTTAACAGGAATAATATTTATTATGTGATTTTAAACTTGAGATATAACTTGAAATTACCAGATTTTATGAATATGTGTATTTAAAACATCTTTTTCGAAGTGAATTGAAATTCATGAATGAAAATTTCGTCACACCTAATTTTAACTGCATTAATTCCGTTCCCGGAGTCATCCGCCAATATTATCACTGGGGCGTATTAACAAATTTATATACTTACGATCATTCTTCCGCTTAAAAGTGTTATTATTAACTTAAATATACATTCGAACTAAAAGCATTGATTTACACAACAATCAAATTCTCTCATATTTCCACTGAAAATGGGTAATTTGCGGAATAGAGTTAATGGAAAAAGAAATAGTCCGTATTCAAGATGTTTTTATTTATGTTGACTGAAATAATGAATAACCAAATAATATTTCCATTTAACTATTAAACTATTATTACAATTTGTTTTGGCTGACGTAAAATTTATCGATAGTTGCTTAGTTTATAAGCAGTTTATTTTGCACTGTCAATTTAAAAGTCTTCCACAAAGTCTTGATAATTAATTATGCAAAACGTAAATAAATAAATACAATTAAATAAAGAGAATTGTTTCAACAAATCAATGTTGAATATAACAATAAATACGTCGAACAATCACACGTCAACCGGTTAATATTGGCTTATGTCCCTCCTCCTCCATATCGATAAAGACTATTCCAAGCGATGGAATGTTTTGAAATCTATGTTCAGTTTTACTTAAACATTGTCATTATTTTTGATCTTTTCAAATGGATTTACTATGAAAACCTCGATATAAAATTTAATATCCTAATTTTCTTGATAGTGCTTGTTCGTTTTACTGTATATGACAAATGTTTCTAAATTATGTTTTTTTTTAGAAACTACAAATATTGAAAATGTTCGTTTCAATTTATTATAATTTCGTAACAATCTTAAGTCTGAAGATGTTTCTCAAACTAAAGAAGAGCGTGGCATTTATGGTTACAAAAACAAACTTAAGAATCCTGAGAAGGATGGGGAGTCAGATCTCAGAGGCAATTAAAATATCAAACAATGGAAAATACTCCTCAACAATTTACAATAACAAACGAAAATATCAATAAAATTATCTATTTAATTTAAGACATCGACTGAGGGTGCTTGATGGAATTTCAATATCAAATTTGGATTATTGAGATTTTGTACACTTCCATGTATTTGTGTACAAAATACATGGAAGTGTACAAAATCTCAATAATCCAAATTTAATAAAATTATCGTTTATTACACTTAGTCATATTATTCTATCAAGTAAAAATAAAGCTCATTATCCATCCACTGATAGAATTATATCAAAAGAAAACCTCACATAAATCAGTGGCATAATTCTATATTATGATCTTAAATATTGTATTCTTAAGCGATTTATCAACTTTTCCGAATTTTCTTTTTCCGAAATAATTCAACGTGAGAGATACGTTTTTCTTGAAGTGCTTTCACGAATGCTCGGCGGGAAATGAGCGCGCCAATGAGAGAACGCCAAAGCGTTCCTTATTCAAATTCAACGGCCGCCATATTGGATAACTGTCTATTCATACAAAAGGATCACTACTCATTTAATCAATATTTATCAGTTCAACGATCACTTTTGTTTGTACATATTATATGAATCTTTTTGTTGCTATTCACTACCTCTAAAATATTTTTTAAATTGTTTATACTTTAAATTCTACTGCCTAATCGTATAAACGACAAAATTATTTTCACTGCGAAGCATATTTTTTGCCTATTAATTAATGCAAATTTAATCGTGGAGGTTACGTATATTTATCGTTGACGAATCCTAGAGTCTTATGATCAATATTTAAATCAATTTTCTATTTTGTTATCTTGTTTTATTTTAATATTGTTCATATTATCAGATGTCAATGCTTAATTATTAATACATCAGTAATGAATATCCCTGTATTATTAATATTATCTTAATTCCTAATATTTATGTATACAAATATTAATAAAGAATGTTTATTTTCGTGAAATGATTATAACTTATTTTCTGAATTGATAATACGTTGTTTTTTAATGATATACAACGTAAAACTTGGCACAATCATAAATTTTAAGATAACATATCGTTAGTGCAACTGTTTGTGTTCCGAAATTGATTCGTGTTTCGTTTTACCGTCGCATTAATACAGTTATCAATTATATCAAATATCGACAATAAATTGCCGCGGATATATTTTTACATATTATTCAAATATTGACAATATTGTTGTTAACGAGAAAATATTAGATATATACTTATATTTAGAAGAAAACGAAGATTTTAAACTTTTTTCTGATCATATCTCAAAACGTCAATTTTTAACTCCCATCCCGAGCAAAGAACGAATCGTTAAATTATTTATTTTTTACTATCCATTATTGAATGTAAAATTAAAAAGATAATGAGGAATATTTCTAGACGTACTTATGCTTTTATGTTAACTAAGTCGTTAATATATTTGTTTGATTAGTGTTTATTTATTCTTCTACAAAGTTTGGATATATATTTTCCAAAAATATTTCTAGCAATAAACAAGATACTTGATTGTATTGGAATTTGCATAACAATATATATATATAAACTATTACGCAAAAGTTTGATTGCATATCGAATTGATATTGGTTCTTCCATATGAACAATCAATTATAATAAATAATTATGTATATACGTATCGACGGTATGGATATACCAGACATGCGTCGTTCACGCACAAAATACCTAATCCTTGTGGTGAAAGACAATCACTCGTTCGACTGTGTGTAAATATAAGAATCGACGCGAGTCACTTACTATTCCACTCTTACACACTTCCCATGTCTAAATATACATTTTAAATTCCATCCTTCCTTAGTTTTTTACCCACTATCCCAAACGCCGTTAGATCTTTTATTTTCCCGCGACTGCGTGTTGGGAGGCCGACACTACCACACGTTTACCGCGAGATGTTGTCGACTGATACATTCATTTGACGTCTCCTTCGTTCGCACGATTTCCCGATTCGAAAGTGCGAGGGAGGCAGCTCGTTAACAAGGAGGGCTTTTAACAGTGAGGCCTTATTAGAGCTTTATTCGCCGCGTCTTGAAATGCGAACGTTTGTTTTGTTTACGAACACCAAGATAATAAAAGCTCTGTGTAAGGTGCAGTCCATCAGGTATCGAAAAGCTTATTAAATTAATTAATTTGTCGGCTTCGTGGCGCGGTTGCTAACGTCGTTGGCTTCGGTTACGGATGTCTCAGGTTCAAGTTCAAGTCAATAATTTTCAATAGATTTCTGTTCGTAGGCATGAATATTTGTGATGTCTAAAATTCCCTCCCACCTATCCAATCCTAATAATGGGGCATAGCGAGAGCGATTAACTAACCACTAGTCCTTACCTAGCTCTATCCTTCTTTTCTTACACTCTTCGTAAAAGAGAGGTTGAGCAACTGAGTAACAAGCAGTTCTCGTAGAAAATTTCTATTGAAATACTTCCATTAAAAGACCGATTATTAATAAAAATAGTAATTCAAAATGTAATTTAAAAAATAACAGTATCTTGACTTGATGCATATGAATGTTTATGGACAATATTTATTAATAATAGAAAGCACCGTTTGTAGTCCTGATTTTAAATTGATTTCTGAAAACTGTCAATTCTTGGTGAATAGGCATTATATTTTAAAAATAAAACACACCATATTTCGTACTGCTTCCACATTTTCTAATTATCCGGGCTGGTTTCGCTTGTCGCAAGCAATATAATCAGTTAATTTAAGAGTGAGAAGTTACTTACTTTCAATAATATCCGCCATTGTGAAAAAGGAAAATTGATAATTTCTTTTTGAACATTGGGATTTTGCGGTATAAAATTGGTATTTACTGCTAAAATGCTTTAATTAAAGAAGAGGTATGCTATTTGCGTGCATTATAAAAAAAATCAAATTAAATTGAAATGAAATGCTTTCTTAACCATCCGCACTCACAATTTTAAACATTTAGACTCATTCTTGAGCATCTGAAAATAAGCTGTTTTTTGTGAATGTTATGCAGTTGCTCAATCTCTCTTTTAAAGGATGGTAATACAGAGCTAAGAAAATACTAGTGGTTAGCTAAACACTATCACTACACTCAGTTTTTAGAATCGCAAAGTTTGGAGAAGATGTAAGCATCACAGATATTCATGATTTTGAATACGAATCCGTCAATAGGTTGGAAATTCCGAAATTTTAATTATCCGAGCTCACAACTCCCAAGAAAAAAAAGTAACTCTCAAATCTCATTATTATCCCTAGATAGTGTCATAATCCTTCACGTAATCCGCTAAATATAATTGCGAGGGAGCTTAAGCCAAAAAATGTATCTCACAATATTGTATAGCCAGCCGCCACACACCCCTTTGCGAAACTATTCGATTAGCGCTTGCGCAAACAGCTTCTTATTAACATGACAAAGGGCAGTTTTTGTGGGGTATGTCAGACCCGCCAGAGCCATGCAGCACGCCACGTGCCTTCCACGTGGCGAGATTGTGACTTTGATTATTACAAAACGCGGTAACTGGATATTCTGCGAGCATTTTTATTAACATGATAACCGAATAGCTTAAATTTTAGATATTATACTGAGATTTACCGGGCATATATAATGTGTCACTGATTGCCTCCATTGTTGGCTATAAAATCTCTGTTTATTTAAGATGACAATCGTTATCAGTATGTAAGTATGTATTGCTGAGTGAAAGTTTTCCCCGCCAAGGCATGAACACTACCTGTATTCACTACATTTCAGTGATCCTCTCGTTGCTTTTAATTCTTTTCTAATCTCTTTGTTATTTTATAGCTTTTTTGCTAATCGCCAATTGTTTCTTTCAATAAAATCTAAGTCGCCATTGCTCTTTTTCGAAATGATACGGTTAGGAAAAGACTACTAATAAGCTAACCGCTCTCTCTCTGTATCTTTTTTTAGCATTTAATAAATTGGATAGGAAGCCGTGAAAAGGATAGGTGAATGTGCCTATTCTGAGATTTGAACCGTTGAACCGAAAGTAGGACTTGAGTACACGCGATTTTTATCTTTATTCTTTTGTGGTTTGATATGTATTTTTTTTATATTCTGCTCTTTTCTAATCTGAAATGATTATATATAAGAGTGGATTAATAAAAAATCATTGTGTTATAGTCACAAGTTTGTTCACTATGATAATTAAAATTTTATTTTGTAGTGTAATTATCAACTTTCTGATTTTCGATTAATTAATTTAAATAGGGGCGACGAAACATATTTAAGTCTTCTAGATATTTTTCATTGACCACATTATATTCATATATGTACCCAAAAAGTGACTTTATTGAAATAAGAAAAGTTCAGTATGCTAAATATAAAATGTTAAACATTGTCCCAACTTGATACAGCAACAATCGTTTTAACCACACAAGTGAAGGGGATACTGTTTCTATTGTAACTGATAGGCAATAAAAAAATATTCGTAAATCTCATAAAACCATATTGAGGCAATCAAAAACTACCCCATGGGTATTTTATTGGTTAAAGAAAATTCCACGACAACAATTCACCAGCAGAATTTATATTATTCTTATTACAACTTCAATTTGATGGATTTTGCGATAACTTTGTGGAAATTTCTTTTTAATTTCAAATTAAACTTGACAAAAGTATTCAAATAAGACTATTATGACTTACTCTGCTAAGTGAATTTATTTTGTATGAAAATTTTCGTTGTTGGTAGCTTCGGTTTTTTCTCACAAAAGATTATGCTTAGATTACGACTTTATTTTACAAAACTGTATCATTTTTTATAACTTCAACCATAAATGAAACTTGTTAAAGTTAGTACTGATCAAATAATTAAACTCTTATGAAGATAATGAAGTCTAAAAAAATATTATGAACTATACTAACGGAATAAATTAATGTTTTGATATATTTCTCGGCCTATGAGGTCTATCGGGAAGAGCTTTACCATAGCGATCAGGTGGGTCCTGGTTCAAGTCCCAGCAAGGTCAATATCAAATTACGATTTTTACAATTTAAATTTGCGATCTTGGACATGAGTGACTTATAAAAGTCGAGTTTATTTCGTATGATTTTCCAATTTTCAAAATATTTGACGCACTGGCTGTCAGCTGTAATGTCAGGTATTTCAAAAAAAAACAATATAATAACAATAACTGCTAAATAGAGCAGCACATTTAATAAAAATATTTTTTAATTAAAATACAATATATATTTATTTACTAGTAGGAACGCCTGTCATAGATGACGGTATTGAAATTAAAATACTGAATGTCTAACGTAGCTGTTCTTTAGTTTCCATACTGACGGACTTTTTTGTGTCACGTCGGAACTGTGTGTATTGTTTACATACACCGCCGACGCTTAGGTCAAGAGAAAATTTCATACCTACATGAAATATGCGATAATAATAAAACGTCTACATCTACAGGCCATATATAAGATATATTGCCTGGATTACGTCTTAGTCAAAAGCTATTTTTTTTACTTATTTTAGTACGTAAATCAAGATTTGTATGTTTATGTGTTGCTTCGATTTCATAATATTTGCTTACAATCCTTTTTAACTCATAAATATTGATAACCAAAGCTATTTTTCTATTTTAGAAATCAAACGTGATAATTATTTTCTCGTGACGAATGTGTTTGAGATAATATTTTTTCACCCTCCTCCCAATGGATATTAAATATCAAGCAATAACATCCCCACAAAATGATAATCCCTGTGGTATTAACGATGTAAGCATTAGTTTGTGAGAACGCTTTGCTTTTTTACTGCCTCCATATGAATTTTCCGATTTGAATAAATTGTCATTTATTAATTATTTATACGAAAATAGGGCTGTCGGTGGTTAACTTACTGGATTATCTTGCATTAGTTCATTATTCGTTTGAAAATAAATATTCTCCATTACTTATTGTTCAAAGAATACAAGCTTATTGAAAAAACAGTAATGATTTTAATTTCACATACTGACGGTAAAGGTGTGATTTGAAATTGCAGAATAAATCTTATATAATATGAAAATAGTATGTCTTTTTTTAATGCTTAATGGAAGAAGAAATACTATATTGGGCATTTTTTCGCTCCCAGTCATCACATCATAAATTGTTTAAAAAGATCTGGTTGTAATACAGTAGTTCAACTTCTCTCTTCAGAAAATACAAGGAATGTGGGATATGGAAAAAATACCTGCGTAAGTTAAACGCTTACTATACGTTAAATTTTCAGGATCGTTTTACAAAGGCATCTATGCTTTTCGGACTCAAATTCATAAACCGATCAAGGAAATAATGTAGGCAAGTTTCCTTTTAAAAATTCGAACCCTTGAACACATTACGCCGCAGGTTGAAAATTTTTATGAAGAATAGATATAATTTCTTGAAACAAATTTTATGTTTAGTATTAATAATTTTTCTCCAAAAATATTTTTATATTGACAATAGTGTTGGGTTAAGGCTGTTTTTTAAATTACTCTTTCTTTTTTAAGACGTCAATTACGTCGCAGGCAAAATTTTTTTATGTATAAATAAAATTTCTTGAACAATATCTACTATATTTTTAGAATCCTGCCATTTACAAATGTTATATTTAATTTGTAACGTCACAGGTTTGTTTTTCAAATATATCCAAAAGTCATTCAAATAAATTTTATATTTATACTTTAATACGGAAATTTAAAATTATTTATGTACAATACATTAATAGGTATATATTACACATAAAAACGAATTGAAATTTTTGAATTGATTTATAACAAGACATTCAGTAATTTTTACTAAAATAACATTTACAAAAATTATAACAAATTTATTTTTCCTCGCTTTGTTCTTAGCAAAATCGCCAGCAACATTATCAACATCTATTTTATCTGCCAGTTGGTGTGCTATTGAAGCATTTTTTTAATCGCAACTTGCTCGCTGTTGATATTAAATTGTTAAAAAACTACTTTCACAGCTAGTAGCACGATTGCGAGAAAATAAATTAAAAGCATTTCAATATTTGCGACATAGAGGCTTCATGATTATTCTTAGATCTTTCATCAAATAAATATATTTTGTCAGCCAATCACAAAGCATAACACTTCTTTTCTGTTTATTACCTACATAATTTTCTACTCATGCATTGATTATGTAAATATAAAAATAAAAATTTAATGTGCCGCTCGGGGCACCCCCCCCCCCCTTGCTACACCGGTGATTCTGAGCAATGAAAAATAAGGTATACAAATTAACTGAAGAGTTAATTGCATCAATTAGTTGTTTAAAAAAATCTTTTGTCATGTGACTGTGGGAATAGAATATGTTTAAATTTCCCAATATTACAAAATACTCACATTTACACATATTATTCAAGCAAATTTTTCTTCATTTCCATATTCCTTATAGGTTGAGGTTTGGTTAAAGGGAAGGATGAGGTTTGAAGAGACTTAGTTGCTTACTAATTGCTTTCTTAACGCCACTCATAACACAAAATCTTCTCAAAATAATAATGATTTTATATGAACCTAAAATTTTAGACTAGTAGGGTCCAAAAGCTTTTGTGAAGAAGCCATTTCGAAAGTCACAAATTCAGATATTTTAGTTTTATAGGAAAGTAAACTAACCGTTCTAAAATGTGATTTAATCGAAAAATGTAAATGGTTCTATTACCTCTTTACTAATACCCATAGGTCATACTGTAAACTTTTGACATCACTATTTTCATAACTAGGCTTAAGCGTAATCGGACAAAACACAACAGAGGATAAAACACATATTTTACCACATTTATTATATTTGTGAGCTAAACACAATTTTTAATAAATGTTTGATATAGTTTCATTTGTTTTGTCACTCTGTTTATTTGTAACTGAACCATGCTTAATAAAACAAGACTACGATATTCTGATACTTTGTCCGCAAAAAAATATTTTAAAACGACCAAGAAAAATAGATTACCGCTCATGGCTAGTCATTAAAATAATGTGTACATTTCAATCATAGTTAATATTACTTTAACCAAGTTGTATAATGATAGCAGTGTGTATTATATTATAATATTATACGTGAGTAAGTCTGAAGGGTGTGGTAATAGTGAGGCATCCCGCTGGGTATTATTGGCTCTTCGCCTACGACAGCATATTGGTTTTTCGCGTAAATGCTCGAATAAACTACCCCGTTGCTTTTCGTAAATCGTTCGGGACGAATTGGAAGCTGACCAACCTATTATCATTTTAAATTATATACACATTCTTTCATGAAGTTTATATTCTAAAACGTTTGATGATATATTAGTTTTTATATTAGACGAGTATTTATTTGGTCAGTAAATTAAATAAGTTGTCAGAAATATTTCAAAATGATCAATTAATATTAATTATTCAGTAAATTACAAAAATTAACTTACTTTGACAAGGTAAGCGGTGATTTTATAAAATAACCATTTGATGACCGTCTAATGTGTATGCAATAAGTTACTGACCAAACAATTATTTTTTTTTATACAGTATCACCGCTCTCAGTTTCAGTTTTATATTATAAAGTTTTTATTTTAACTGAATTCATCTCAATATAATGCTGGCAACGTCTCAGTCAATTCACGCTATCTCTATAATCTTCGCTGTATGCAATGGAGCTCTATGACCGTAACGCCCGTAACAGCTCACAAATTCTTCCTACTGAACATATAACCAGATTTGAGAAAGCTTTATTTTTAACAGCCAAAATTTTTTAATCTTTGATACGTCTTTAATCCATCTCTGCTTTTCTCTGCTAGCCGCCAATCAATATGACCTCCAAAAGTTTGACTTGAGTCTCGTAATATAGAGAAAATAACATAATATCTGCTAAAATCGTATTATATTCCCAATACCTTTACATTATATCTCTACCTGAAACATCGTGCTTTGATATATTATGAGAAATACATTCAGTTTAATAAAAATAAATTCTAATGTCTTTTCGATGATTATACTTCAGTGTTAATATAATGCACAGTGTTTGGATAGAATCATGATGCTAAACTTAACTGATTTTTATGTAAAAATAAATGTCAACAAAGCGTCTGAGCTTAAATTCAACACAACCACCCTTATTTCAGCATTGATATCCACTTTGACATGGGCACTTCGTTTGCTTATCTATAGATAAACGCTGTCGTTTGAACCAAGGGGTAAATAATTGCGCACTTTTGTTGGTGATGGTCGTGTGAATTTAAAAAAAATTATTGATAAAACATTCAATATGTTAGTTATTTAATTTTAATTCGAACTGATTGAATAACAAAAGTGAAAAATCTTCTATAAGTCGTCGCCTAATCTCCAATACAATTAGTTTCAAGGCGAAAACTCAGTCAAATGAATAAACTGATTTACTGAATACAAACATTAATACTTTGGTATAATTTAAGACATCGACTGAGGGTGCTTGATAGAATTTTAATATCAAATTTTTGAGATTTTGTACACTTCCATGAATTTGTTCATGTATAAAATACATGAAAGTGTACAAAATCTCAATAATTCAAATTTAATACTTTGGATTGCAAGTTGTCATGAAGAAAATATGGAAAATAATGATGATCAATCTTACAATGATCTCTTTTCCATACAATAACAAAGATAATAATTTTGGTTTTAAAAACATTTAACAATCATTTTGTAAACGGTACCAGGATAAATGAAATAGAACAATACTTCAGAAAAGCTACAATTTTCACTCACCATTAAGGACGAGTAATCAGCTAGCTTTTTTTAAACGCCCGTATAACTATTATATATTTTAACTGCTCATATTACTCTTTTCCGATACCGTAAAATAAATAAATTATTGTCTATACTGTAGTTACAATTATATTGATATATGTTGTAAAGAATTACATTCATCTAAAATGCAACCTAATTCTTTATATGCTTAACATAATTTATTTGATTTTTATCCAGTTCTAATGAATAAAAAATTTTAACTTTAAGTTAAAGAAGAAACTAAATCTTAAATTGAATTTTAATTTTAAACGATGTTGCTTGTTAACAACAAATTATTTGATAATGTGTTTTGAAAACGAAATCTCCAAACGATACTTGATTGTTTAACTACGGGCAATGATTGATTCACAATAGGTTGCTAACTTGAGGGGTGGGTTATTCGTACCCTCACAAATCTTTTGTTCAATTATTGTTCCGCCCCCTCTTATTCACTATAAATTGATTCAGACAAAAATTGCCCGAATTGATAAACTTTCGACGCACTTTTCTATTGTCAATGATTCTGTATGCCTCAATATGATAAACAAGCGATAAACTAAATCAAATATATTGCTTGGGTTGAGCAAGTTTGATCTCGCTTACAAGTAAACCCAGCATTCAGCAAGTATTAAACATGTTGATATACTTTACGAAAGAAATATTTGTATTTTCTTTTGTTATATAGCTAAATATTTAAACTTGCAAAATAAAAATTCGTCCCAGCCAAGTGGCTTGAAAATATTCATTTTAGCTTTAACTTTTTCTATGTTCAAGTAAATAAATCAATCAACAACTACAACAGTCTTTACTAATAAATTTACCAACCATAACAAACGGCAAATTATAATTTACATTTTAGAACAATTTTCATCTATTGGTTGATTATAATTGTGGGAAAATTAAACATATTTTTATGCTCGTTTACAATTTTAAGGACATTCTCTGAGATGATAGAAGAGAGTTAAGTTTTCTTATTTTTAAATTTAAAGATAAAACATAATCACCAGTTAAATAAATAAAAATTAGTTATCTTCTTTTCATTTGTGTTAATTATCACTTGACAACCACACCTTCATTGAATACAAAAGTTATTTGACGCGAAATGGTTTTAAGTCACTTTCTCACCCAGAGAATGTAACGATAGAAGGATGCTGGAACAGAAATGATTAGTTGTAAACTCGTTGCATTCTCAACGCTCCATTTTGAAGATTTGATAAGCGTTTTTTTCAGATCACAGTAATACTTTAAACTAAATATTCGTAGGCATGAATGTATGTGTGATGTCTTTAGTTTTCTCCCACCCACCCGATCCTAACAACGGAGCGTACCGAGAGCGATTAGCCACCACTAATTCTGTCCTAGCCCTAACCTTCTATCTCTACTCTCTGTGAAAAAGAGAAGTTGAGCAACTGAGTAACAAACACGTACAGTAAAAAACTTCTGACGAGATACCTCTATTACTTGTCTATATACTCCACACATTGGGAGCGGACATGATTTTTTTTTTTAAATCGATTTTATATTAAAAAATGTGTATAAATTTCCGTTCTGGTATTCGTACCCGCCTTAACAATTTCGTATTTTTACGAAAGCTATCGAAATAATAGTACAGTACCTAATAGTATCTGTGTGTGTTGGTATTACGTTCAGCTGCTTAGCATTCACTCAATTGCGCAATTTTCTTATACTCCATTACAAACTTAACTACCACTTTAAGCACTTGCTCGTTATTTAGAATTATGTCATAAAGGGGAGTAAAAGTGATAACACATTATTGATATCAGTTACTCTAATCAGTAATCGGTAATCACCCTCTCAATAGCGCTATACACTAACAACCCCCCTCTACGCTTCAAAGTACTTATTTGAGCTGCATACGATATCTGATGCATTTTAATTCCAGGATTAAACTAATTTACCAAACAAACGTTTTCAATTAAAATTTTAAAAAGACTTAAAGCATCATTTAAATTTGGCTATGAATCCGAAATGATTAGAGCGTCAATAATATAAGCCAGAAAATATACTGGAAAATTTTGTGAGTTAAGCTCAAAATTTTCAAAGCAAAGAGTATTTGACAGTCGTATAATCAAATCGTTATTTTTATAATTTGGATAGCTCTGATAATCTGTATTAGTTTTATTTTATATCCTCGAAATGGGTCACTATATGATAGATGTTTTTAATTTATATTAAAACTTTTGTGTCGTCCGTGGCGCAGTTGGTTTCGTCGCTGGCTACGGTTACGGATGTCTCGGGTTCAATTCCCGGTGCGGACGGTTTTCATAGATTGATCTTTCAATCGATTTATGGATTTCTGTTCGTAGTCTGAGTCCTCCCTCCCACCAATCCCATCCTCACGGGGCGTAACGAGAGCGATTAGCTAACCACTAGTCCTTTCATAACCCTATCCTTCTATCCCTACTCTCTTCGAAAAAGAAAAGAGAAGTTGAGCAACTGAGTGACAAGCAGTTCTCGTAGAAAAAAATCTGTCAATATGCCTCCATTAGGAGACCATATGCTCCACATTGGGAGCGGACATGGAAAAAAAAAACTTTTGTGTTTGTAGCAATTACTTTCATGTTCCAATTATGGTTAGTACGTATCTTCAAATTCTTCAATTCGACAAATCCAACGTGCAAACTCTCAGATAGCTATCTTCATTTGTTAAGTTCTCAAGGACAAGAAATTCGGATTCGTAGTAGTGATAAGAGAAATCATAAGAAATATAATGATTGTGAATCATTTATTAGTTTTTTTGTGTACAAACTTTATATTTTTTTATTACATCCTTACGAAAATCGTGATCTATCAATATAATGAATAGGTGCATTAATATTTTTCTCAGTAGGTGGTGAAATTATGATTGTATGTAAATGCCATTGAGATTGATCAATTGATTTTTTTTAATAGAAGTTGGATATCGAATTGGAATTGGGAGCCGGTAGATTGTTGAACGGTTACACAACACTCCATGAATTTATGAATTTGTCGACTAGAATTAAATTCTGTTATATTTAAAAGCTTCATACATTGCTCGCTAAATGCGGCATAGATTTATTTTCTGCTTTTTGAACTCTTGCATTTGTTCATCTATTTGCATTGCCACCAATGAATTTCAATTAAATAAAGTATATTTCTCCATTAAATTTAAATTTAAACTAACTGTTTTATATACTTAAAATCAATTTTTATCTTTATATTATTACTTTTATTGATTCCATTAATTCCTCTTTCTATTAAACAAGCCAGTGGTCTAGCGTCTGTTACTTCTACCCTCAAAATAACTGTACTACGAAAAGTATTTAGTAGGATAATACAAGGCAAATTAAAGAAGGGTTGTCTTGTAACAAAGCTTTTATTCCACTTTTATTAAGATGTGCCTATTTCTCAATCATGTTTAAAGAAATTTATATTAATTATGTTATGAGTTAAGTAATATTGGTGTTCAAATTGAAACCAGCACATATAGTTTTAAGAGCTGGGTAATGTAATTTCGGAAACCAATGGATGAATTTCAAAGTAATAATTTCTAAAAACATATTCACATGGAACATTTGAAATCATAATGGAACATTTCAACAGAACTTGTTTTTACGAGAACTGGTTGTACGCAAGTCACTTAACTTTCTTTTTAGTGAAGTAAAGTGAAGACGGTTGTATTTAGTAAAATACATGTAGTTATCTAGTCGCTTTTTTTAGGTGGGAAGTTATGAAAACCTCACAAACATCAACGGCTTTGGGTACAAATCTAGTAATCGATTGAAAATTAAATGAATGATTTTTTCTATTGCTGGTCTCAAGCCCGCGTCACGCAATCAAGTGAAAGAAAGTCTAACAAACATGCTCACTCGGCTACAAAACCGGCATTGAAGTGAAAAGCACAAATTTCAAAAAGTTTTAGTCTACGAAAATTCAAATTATTTATACATACTTATTGACGTTTATAAAATTGACGACTCATTAAAAGTAAGTTAAATTCTTCCATATAATTTAATTATTATTTGATAAAAAAAATCTCTCCGACATTACAATTTCAAGCGGAATTGTTATTTCCATAAATATATAAACGTGCCCACACTAGAGCCTTAAACACTCTAACGGGCTAACGACGAAAGCGTTAACGGCAGCGTTAGTTAACGGGGCATAAAGCCTCCCCGTTAGGTCGCTATTAACGATTTAATAACGCAGTAATTGTAGCAGCAATTAAGCCTGCCACCGGATGATTATCTGCGCCGTTACTGCCTCCAAGTCAGTGGGTCAAAACCTTCGAAACATATTTGCCAAATTTTTGGTAAGCGACAATATAAGTTTGTATTGGAAGATACATTTAAATACAGAAACAAAAACCGTATTTCAAAAGAAACTTAGCACTGTATATC
This sequence comes from Himalopsyche phryganea, assembly GCA_022494535.1. Taxonomy (NCBI): domain Eukaryota; kingdom Metazoa; phylum Arthropoda; class Insecta; order Trichoptera; family Rhyacophilidae; genus Himalopsyche; species Himalopsyche phryganea. Next base: position 4,138,242 of record JAGVSL010000035.1, on the reverse strand, counting down.
ATAACAAATTCTTAAAGAAGCAATTCCACAACAAAGCTCTGTTGTACAAAACAAAGTATACTTAATACTTACTTGCAATAAACCATATAACAAATATCATTAAAATGCAACCTTTCGCCGCTTTAGGTATAAACGCCAATAAATTATACAAATGAAATATGATAGCTCTTTCCACTCTGAAGTCCAGCCAGTCTGTCCAAAGAAATACTGGTAGGCAGCTCTGCAGGCCAGAGGGTCTGGCCCAGAGAAGGTAAAAGTTTACTCGCCAATTTATAAGCGCGTTGGTAAAATCTACTTTATTGCTGATAAATGTAGGTGAAATCGAATATGCTGGATAAACCCATATTTTTTCAATTAAATCAACCGTTAAGTTCGATTAATTCCGAGTAAAATAAGTGTACAATTTCAGCTTATTTCATATTTGTCACGTTTCAATATTTTTGGTACAGTCACTCATAAACAATGCCTATTATTGTTAATGTCGGCGTCCGTGGCGCAGTTGGTAGCGTCGCTGGCTACGGTCACGGATGTCTCGGGTTCAATTCCCGGTGCGGAAGGTTTTCATAGATTGATCTTTCAATCGATTTATGGATTTCTGTTCGTAGTCCAAGTCCTCCCTCCCACCCATCCCATCCTCACGGGGCGCAGCGAGAGCGATTAGCTAACCACTAGTCCTGCCATAGCTCTATCCTTCTATCCGTACTCTCTTCGGAAAAAGAGAGGTTGAGCAACTGAGTAACAAGCAGTTCTCGTAGAAAATTCTGTTAAGATACCTCCATTAGGAGACCATATGCTCCACATTGGGAGCGGACATAGAAAAAAAAATATTTTTAAAACATAAACACCAAGTTTTTCAAATATTATCATCTCTGTCCGTGAATACTCTATATCACTCTGAATAAACTTTAATATTTCATAGTTAAAAAACATCAAAGCCCTTTTTTATAAAATATTATTTCGTTTTTGATTATCTTTTAATAATTATTCTAAAGATAATACAACTTTGCTTGACTTTGCAAACTTTGCAAAAGTACTGACAAATGAAAAATATCAATGGGCTTATTTATTATATTTAATAAATCTTGTATAAACTTGATTTTGCGGTTCTTTCAGTCGCTTTACAAGCACAGGTTTTAAAACAATATATTAATTTATGTTCATGTTAATTATTCGGTCGTCGGATTTGATGGTCAACTGACAAGAAAAGAAATTGTTGGCAGAACTCAATCAAGAACGATTCCAAGACAATCAACCAAATGACCTACGTTCATTGGCATAACACCTTCATTTAAACTTTAAACAAAAAACGTGTCACCTTCTTCCACTCATACCTTCAATAATTATGATTGATTCGAGAATCCAGCACATATTTTCTTTGGATATTAATATCTTAATTGAATTTGTTATATAATGCGACATAATACTGTGATGGTTGGGATTTTTTATTTTTAAAGAATTGTGAACAGTGTTAACAATTACCGAAAATCTAACACGACAGAGAAAAGTCAAACTGGTTGCCAACAAAACCTACAACCTTTCAATTAAGTAACAATCAAAACGGTTCTCTACGAAAGCTCTTGGTGGTACTATTACCTCACTGGCAAAGCTCCGAAGCAAAGCTCTGAGCTTTTATGAACGCCAAAGGGAGGTTTTTGGCAATGGCGGTCGCTATCTAAACTACCCAGACCCTCGCATAACGGCCTCTGTCGATGTGAGAGTGTTGCGCGAAGGCTGTATGCGTCAGGAGGGGAGTATGTAATTAATTTTGCGCTTTTGTTGCCGGGGATGTAATGGCAGAGTGAATTGGGATTGAGAAAGGCAGCATTTGGATTTCACCATTTTCATTTTGGAACTTATTTACCCAGTAATTATCATTTGTAGATAAAAAAGGTTCTACATGAATACTTGATACGACATATTATATTTTAATTTTAAACAAAATCTCAATCTCAAATTCAATTAAGTATTTCAGATTTTTTTCACCGTTTTATGCTAGCCGCGTTATTGAGAATATCTTCGATCCTTCATTCAGATTTATTAGTGTCCAAACACTAGCAGTGCCCGGTCAGTAAGGCTCAACACTATTATAACAGTATTGATAGTGACTGAATCCCTCGACTTCTCTTTTCAAATGAGCTTAAATGTAGAGGAACAGTTAATTCAATTCATAGGTAAGATAGACAGACACCGATACCTTTGTTTCCTGAATTAGAAATTTATTTTTTTAATCTGCGCAATTGCAACCTGAAATCGTATCTGAATTTCAACAGGTTTTTTTAAGTTACCTTTCTATGTGAAGCATGTAGTCTTCTAATGGAGCATGATTACAGAAGTTGATTAAAAGATTGTAAGTAAGTCGATCATTATTTCTTTTCAAAGAGAATAAGAAAAAAAATGAAGGGATGAAATAATCACAGTAATATTTATAAATCGATGTGTGAATGGTTCCATTTGAAATTCGAAGTATTACCCGCAACTAAGAGAATGAAATAATAGAGCACTAATCATCGACCTTATAATATTTAAGATGCAATATTAAAATTAAAATTAAAAAATAGAACTCAGGGCTGAGAGTGGTTTAAAAAAAACATGACTCCGACTCCAGTTTTAAATTAAAACACGTCTTCAATTTAAAAGAAGATGTTTGTTTTCCTCCTTTGAAATGAATGTTCTTCTACATAAAGATCATTTTCATTTCATACTATGTAAAAATGTACAAACCAGATCATTCCAGTAAGTACAGTCATCATTTCACGAAACCCACGAAAAAAGACATATTTAGACAGAAACACGGGTTCGAAACCGCATCAGATTATGATCCGCTGATTCAATCTTGCAACAGACAATTGCATCCTCCACACATTCATTATTCACTTTTTATTTATACGCTACACGTAACAATACATATTACTAAATGATTATTAAAAAAAGGAGTCGTAAGTTTTTTTCCAATTCCGACTCCGCAGTCCTGAAAGAATCATACAATATTTTTTTTGATCTGTTTTTGCATTTTTCAGCAACATAATTATTCTAAATCGTCACAAATATTTATCATTTGATCAGAACGTATTTTTATTTATATTTAATTTGTTTCTTAACAATTCCTTAAAATTAATCTTCTCGTACAAAAAGCTTCATTAATAACAACGTCTAAACAATAAAGTCAAATTAAGGTCGCCGTTTAATTAAAATACAATTCCCAACAAAATACTCAAAAACCTTTTCAAAACGTGTGCAAAGCTAAATTATAATTCCTTGAAAAGTTAATTTCCCTTTGATATTGTTAGAATAATGTCATTAGGTACGCTTAATTTTATTTAATTACAAATTTCAAACTCCACCATACAAAAAACCATTCAATCCAAAAAGATCTAGAAATATATTTCATTAAGTATCAAAATCCTATGAACGTAAACATGTCGCTTGCGACGTTCTGTTAGTAAATTAGCGTTAATTACCAAAATTATATAATGGCTAATGACAAAAAGCTAATTTAGACGAGCCTTTTGTTCACAGTGATAAACGAGACTTTATATATAAAGCAAATATGCTAAAATGTATTTCATCTCTTTCATGCGCGATGCAATTGTAAAGGAAAAACTGGGGTGAGTGAGTGAAATAGGTAGAGCTATTCAAAGTTATTGTTATGTGAAACTGTTGGTGAATTCTGTCTTGCTCTTGCGTAATCGTTTATCAAGTTTTTCTACTGTGACAGAAAGAGATAGTTGAATTTAATCGGTGTGTAAATAAACCTTTCAGAAGGTTGTACCATATTTACATAATGGCATCTGTGTAAGTGGTAAAGGTGCATTCATACCAAATGTCACAATTAAATTAATTATTCCTTCACATGAAACTTTTATATACGAAACTTATAGAAAATACGCCTTATTTAATAAGTGTGTCCATTTCCATTTCCGACATGTATAAACAGACTAGCAATGGAAAGTCTCAATAGGATTTGTATGAGGAAAAGAGTACTAGCATCAAGCTAGTTATATCCAAGAGGGGAGGAGGTAATTTAGAAGAAATGGTAACACCACATAAATTTGTAACATTTTACAAAATCACAAATCAACTGAAGTTTATATTTATAAAAATAAAAATTGTGAAACCACTTATTACTGAGGCTTTAGGACAGGGGTGGAAAACAAGTGGCACGTGAAAAAAAAATTGGCGCGCACATATGCAAATCCCATCATTCGATAAAATTTTAGAAAAAGAAGATTTATGTCGATTGATTTTCGCAGAGTCACGATTATCACACAAATGAAGAATTATAGCGCCGCATTGTAAACACAATATCAAAAGCATCTCGTCGTTAATAAGCTCCAATTACTTTTTCGATAGTAAATGAAGTGCACTCAAGGACAAAGAACAGACTAACAAATGAAAATTCGGCACACCATATATTTCTTTACAACCAACATCAAATCAGCCTGACATAACTCTATGAAACATAAACTTCCTACCAAGAAGTGAAAGTATTTTTTTCGTTTCTTTACCTTTATTATTAATTTTTGTATTTTAGTTTCGTATCTTTTTATTTTTAAAATATATTATTACAAGTTGTGTAACTGTATTGTATGTAATTAATTATATAGACTGTACGTTGGGAAAGAGCTAAAAATATTTTTTAACATATTTTAGGCACGTAGATCAAATCCTTTTTTCCATCCTTATTCTAGGACTTTACCACTTGGCCCAGCAGATGGGTAGGGAATGAATAACAAAAAATACTTGCATGTTTTGACTTTATAAACAAAATTTTATCTAAACAAATAAACATTGTTTGGTATGTTTACTCAGGGGCAAAACTAAATTTTGTAGACAATAGTTGTTATACATTGTGAATGGCTTTCATAAATTTTCAATTATACTTCTTCCTAAATTTTAGTTATCTATCTCATTAAGTAACAATGTAGAACTGACCATAAAAATATAGCCAACAAATAATTATTATAAAAAAACAATTACAAATATTTCATGTGTAAACCAGCCACTAGGAAACGTTTTTCAATGCTCAGCTGTACACAAGTGGAGAAATATTCTTTCCCTTACTTCCACAAAGAGTTCAATTAGCTAAAGCGAGACACTAAATTCATATTTCAAATACTACTGTCATGAAAATCTCTGTGGATAGTAAGAACATTAAATAGTGTTACCATATTTCAAAATATAATTTCTATTTGCATCAATTAGTGTTATAATGCGGTCTGTTATATAATTATAGCACAGATTAACAAAATTTAAAACAATTTTTTCAAATATACTTATTTTTATTAAGCCAAATTATACTATAAAATCAATTAAATAAAAAAATTCTTAATTATTATCTTGTAAGATTATATATTATTTTTGAGAGAATTGTTGTTATATGTAACATCAATATTGGTTTTGAATATATATGATTGAAGTAATCAATAATAATTATTAGAAAAGAAAAAATATTTTCGTGTATTTATTTTGTATCACTGTACAAACATTTGAAAAATATAAAGAGGTTTCAATGATTAGAAAGAGAAAACAAATCAAATAACACAGCAGCTGTTAAAAGAGTGACAGAGATAAATAAAACACAATTTAAAATTACATATCCTGAATAAAAAATAATAATACAGAGGAAAAACAAGCAGTCTCTCTTTCGCAGAAGCGGAAAATTATTTGACAGAAAGAGATGAGTATAATAATTCGTGCTATAAGTATGTACGATATCCTTCCTTTTCAGTTTGCCATCTCTTTTATTTCGATTTAAGATATGATAAAAAACGAGAGAGATGTTACAAAATTGCTGAGTTTATAAATTTGTTTTTATTTTAAATTTATTCTTTTGTTATAACGTAATGAGCAATTATGAATTTGAAATTAGTTTTTACGACAAATTAATGGGAAATTTTCAAATACAGTGTGTGAAACCAGATTCCATTTTTATTGAAGTATTTAAAATGAAACCAAATAGTTGTTGAAGAGTCGTAATTTACCTTATGAATATGATAATTCAAACCAAATTGCTAACATTTCAATGTTGATAAGAACAAAAAAATAGTTTTACCTTTTGTATATTCTTACTTTAATGGAAAGAAACGTACACTAATGTTGTTTTGAGTATTAATAATAATGTATTTCTTTGTTATAATAAGTGTGCTAAATAAATGTGTTTGAAATATATCATACGAATGCAAATAATTGTTAATACAACTTCGTTTAAAGTTTTGGATTTCACATCCAATTTTTTTACCTTGAAAACACGCAACTTAGTAGTATATTAGGTATCATCAGGGTTCGAATTTGATAGTACATCGGCCTGGCATTCCGGTTCGAAGTAGTGAGCAAACGCGTAAACCAAAATACCCGTTCCGGTTCATAAATTACCCGAAAATTCCAAATTTATATTAATTAATTGCCAAAAAAATTATGTGCATTATTGATGAAAAAACATGTAAATATTTTTTTTTTCATAATTCTCAAGCTTGACGATTTGTGAATTTTCCAATTTTGAGACCTCGTTATCATATATTATTATCATTTCTAGGTCAAAAACTTTGCTAGTCAATTTGCAAATTTTGATCTTAAAATTCAATTTATATTTGTGGCTGTGCTCTTCAGTGTCTCGATCTATCCACGTTTTATAAATCTGAATGTCTAACAAACAGTCTTATGTTCATTACCCTTCGATTGCCACTTTTCTTGTGCGATTATAACCACCTTGTTAATATACCATAATCACCACGTATGAATTTAGGCCATCGAATTGATAAGTTTTTAACGTTTCCTTGTTACGCCATTTTATATTTTCTGATATTTTTTTTATCCTCAAACCTGCTTACCTTTTTTCGCAACTGATGAATTTTCGGCATCCTGGACGACCGTCGGGTATATTTCCATAAGGTATATTTGTCAGAACTAAAAGATGCTGGTATGTAGAAAGAAAAGCAATTGACGGATGACAGGGTATTTTTAAGGTATCGCATGGTGGTCATATTCTCTACATAAGAAGCGGATATGGTCCAAGAAGAAAAAAATCATATATTTCTAGGTATATGACATTTACAGTATGAATGCAACAACAAACTTTGTCCGCAGAATCTTTTGTTACTGTTTTTTCCACTCGTATTTCTTTAGAAATATGATCTATGCACGTTCGTCTTGGTTAACAATAGAAATCCTCGCAAATCCATCAAATGTACAAAGCCTGTGACTACGATCCACAAAATATTATAAAGCTGGTGACTCGGTTCCACAAAATGGGAAGCTAATCTTTTGTGGATTGACCTGCGTCATAATTTGAAATTGATTGACTCCTATTGAAGATTTTTCTTTTATCCCATTGTGCCTGGGATAATGGAATAATGTATAAGGGATGATAGAGTCAATTTAAGGGAAAAGGTGATTTTCATATTCTAAGGGTGGTCACAAATTACCAAAAAAATATTTTTATGCAATAGTAATATTAAACATTCTGAAGTACTAGATTACTTGTGTGTTTTTTTAATTATAATTTAATGAGATCTCTTAAAAAATGATTCCTCATGAGTGATAAACATAACCAACTAAGGCAAACGTGGGCAGCGCACGTTAATATATATATATATATTGTCTTGCATGATAGAGCTAATTACCGGTATTTGAAAAAATGTGTAATCATTATGCATTTTTAGTCACCTTGTTACTAAGGTTACCGTAATTTTACCTGAAACGGATTTTTTTAGCTTTCGCATGTTTTATCATATTGCTGTGCAGCTTTTATTTTTTGGAGCCTGGTCAGTCTTGAACGTCAGTTTCCAGCAATTTGGCAACTGCAAAATTAAATTCACACCGGCTTAAAACATTGTGAGCATATTCATGAGATCAGTTGATAAAATTGTCGAATAGGTATTAAAAAATTGTGTTTTATTTTTATAAAAAAGTTATAATATCACTTCTTACGTAATGCTTCCGCAACTCTTTGCCTCCGTTCTGGCAAAAAACATCATCTCAATAATACTGTGTTTTGAGTTAGTTAAATAAATTAAATGTTGCCTGTCGTCTTTAAAAGCACAAAAATTCATAAAAATTAAAATATTCTATAAAAACAAAAATAACAATAAAAGATAACATGCAAGTGTTTCTCAGAAATTGTTATTCTTACAATATTTGAACAATACATTGCTTAATTATTGTAACACAGAAATATTTAACAACGATTTACTCATAACTAATAAGTCTGACGTTTTTTGCTAGACGATAATATAAAGTTTGCTACTATTTAATTTTCAAAAATATTATTAGTCTTGAAAGTGGAAAGAATATGATTTTATTCGCATAATCGTCAAATTCTATCCACAGATAACATTTGTCACGCTCAAAAAGCGGAAAATATAAAACACCAAACGAAAAAATCTCACTTTCAAAATACCTTTATCACTTTACGCTCAATTATATTTGTATTGTATGGCATAGCGGGTGGTTTATTTTGATACAATGAGCGCAGGGTGCGTCTACTTTTATCACATCGAGATAAAAATGAAGCAGCATAAACGCAAGAGGCGTCTAAAAATAAATAAATCCATATTCTGTCAAAATCTAACAAAAAACTGTAAATTGAAGTATAAGTTTAGTCATTTCACGTAAAAAAGCATTCAAAAAACATGTTTAAACTCTTCCGCATGTCACGAAAATAACTCACATCAAACGATAAATTCACTTCCGATATGTCCAATTTCATTTTGCTTTTATTACAGTTGAACCCCCAATTACGCTACCTCGAATAAAAATATTCGCCGCAAATCCTCCAATTGCACAGTCGCATTCCATTTTTGTTGCTGTACACACAGTAACTCTTTTTTTTCGTTTATTCTTAGTTACGTAAAAACGTTACCCTTAATTTTGTATGAGATTCACTCCCCCAATTACGCTGCTCCCAATAACATGATCCAGACTTCCGCGTAATATGTGTTGCAATTAGCGATAATCTGGCTAGTTAAAATAGTAATATTCTTCTCAATTGGAAATACCATACGCTGGAAAAATTACACTAATTTAAGCGTGAAACACAAAAAAAATGTTTACTTTGTAAAAATTGCGCAGTAGACATATCTGTTTTTGTCATTAGACACCTTCATACATACATTTATTTTTAGTTTTAGCGATAAACACTACACAATTTACAGCGTATTAACTCCTTGTGGGCTTTCATAATAATATTCTACGCTTTACTTACTTAACAGCAAATTGTTTAAAACGCGCAAGATATTTAAAATTTTAATTAAAAAAAAAAATAATCAACATGCTCTATATCTGACATGGTAAGTTGAAAAACCAGTATTCAATATTGACGTTGCCACCTATGAACCTTCCTATTAATAAGTAAGGTGAGTAAAACTAAAAAATCTTATGGCCACTCTTTCCATTACAAAATTCAAAGACAAACTTTATGTACCTAAAATCGCACTTAAATAAGTATTATCACACCATTATTTAATTCTAATCAACTCTCTAAGAGGAGCATAAGATTTTTTTTTTAGGATCGAATTTGACTATTTGAAATGTTTTTTTAACAGAATGATAAGAGTTAGAGAGGCTTTTTTAACCATTTTTTTCAAAAATTAAATGCCTGTTTAACAAAGTGACTTGGAACAGTCAATATAAAAATTTAATAATTGACATATTGAGCATGGGTGTTCGTGGTCTTTATATTTCTAGTTAAACTCTAAAATTATGAAAAACTTAGTAAGCAACCAAATTATATGAAATTGAGGAATTATGAGTGATTCGTTTATTTATATAACTATGTTCAATAATAAGGTATAAAATAAAGGAAATTCCGTCATTCTTATATCATAAATAACGTCAGGGTAACTTTTTTGTTCGGTAACACCTTTAGATCCTTAATTGACTCCTTAAAAGGGTGTGAAGGTGTAATAAACGGAATTTTAACCGCTCTGTAATATGTATGGGTCAGAGACGGATAACCAATGGAACATGAACTAGCCATAATATTCATGACTAAAATATCACTTCATATTTCGTCGTTGTTCTGGAAGAAGACCCTAACTAAAAAATACTAGTTTTGAGTAATTTGACTTTAAATTGTTTCAAATGTTTGAAATGGTATATCTTTTTCATTGAGTTTGTTCGTACAAAACTGTTTTTAAATATAAGTATAATTTATAAAAATAAATGTGTTCTTACATAAGTTAGAGTTCAAATTGAGAGAAATTTTATTATAGCGTTAATAATGTATTTTTTTCGATTTACAACCAGAAAAATAGTAGCTTTGATGTGTGATTAAGTATAGTAATCTATACAGCTTTAAATCTAGGTCAGTTTTAGTCGTAATGCAATACAATTCTAAATCGTTAATACTTATTATTAAATATTTTATTAGGTTAAACAAACTACCTACTTCTATTTGATTTCATGTTTAAAATAAATATTTTTAAAATATTTGATACATTTTTCAATAATAACATGAATGAAACTACATGTTTTAAAAGGTTGCACATCACTTTTAAAACAATGTGTTATTTTTACGTATGGTATTTAAAGACTTAACAAACCTGTTAAATAAATAACATAAGGGTAGTTAGCCAATCAACAAACCGTAACAAAGTTAATCAATAATTATTTATTCAAGCTGTTAATTAAATAACAATGATAAGGGTAACCCTGTATCGTTTTGTTGTTGGATTATACAGCGTGAAATTATAATTAATGGGCTATATTTGTCAAGTACATATTTTTTTTTAAAACAAACTAACTCAAATTTTCTTCCAAGTCTTACTTAGCTCTTGGTTATAATTTTCACAATGTGCGCAAGCAATATAATAATCTTAATCTAATACATTTCATAGGAAAAATAACAAATGAATAATAAAAATTTGGTTTTTTTACTAATGCTAAAAATTACAATGAGGCACTACTTGGGACTGAAACTCGAATTCTCGATATCCGAATATTTGACTTTTTTAACAATTCAATAATCGAATATTTGGACAACTATTCGTAATAATGTTTAATGAAATATTTTACAAAATTGACGAAAGTGTATTTATACTGTCTCTATCTCGGATTTGACAGAAGTGGGAAAAGATTTAGTGGTAAATTATTACAAGATATAGATATCTCATAATTTGAAAATATTTTGCTTGTCAACGATTTAAAATTTGAAAAAATTTGACTCTTATTATAAATTAGCTCAATTTCTTACGACTTTTAATGTACTATTATTTTAGTATATATAATGATTTTATACTTCACAAACTAGGTATTCGATTATATTCGAATAGTTACAACTCTACTATTCGATATCCAAATAGTTGATAATGACGAATAGTTTGAATTCCTAGACACTACTCCGTACTATGGACATGTGATAAAGTCATTTTTCAATTTATATTTTGAAATTACCGATGGCTATGAATGTCAATGTTTATTTCTTTTGCTGTTTTCGTGGCCGAGTAGTAAATGGTTTTGATCGTTATCATGTGCACATTAAAACGTTCGAATTCACAAAAAGTCATTCTTTGCTGGTTCAATCCATTATAAGTTCTTTTCAAGTATGAATCTCTCTGATGTTTTCATTCCTTTCATCTAACGCCCTACTGGATCTTGAAAACTGGATATAGAAAGCAATTAGATAACCAGCCCTCTCTTTCTATGATTACGCTACTTTACAACATTTACCGCCCGTGTAATATAAATATTAAAAACTATCTTCCTAAAAATACTTTCAATCATAAATTTGGTATACGGAGTTGGCTAGCAGTAGTTCTATGTCATGTTTTTTTTATAATATATTATATTCTTCTACAAATAATGAGTTTACACTATTGGTATAATAAGTATCCCTCTTTGAAATCTAAATATTGTTATTGCAAAGTCAAAGCATGCAATATCATTCACTTCGTCTAGGCGCCTTCCACTATTTAGCATTATTATTTATACGTTTATGCTAAATATAGGTACTCATTTCACCGTAGGTATTTCTTATAATAAAACTGTACATGTCTATATGCATGCCTTTTTTGTCTCGAAATTATTCACAACTCGCACATTGTCATTTTAATTTGATGCCATTAAATAAAAGCTTCATTAAAATTTTAAATAACTCCATATTGTAAAAACTGAAAAGACTTTATAATTAATTTTTATGATTAGAAAAAGTAGAAATCTATCCTTCAGACAGACTTGCAACAAAAACTTTGTGCATTATTCGCATCGGAAGAAATGAAACTCAAACTGATAGTAATTTATGTTTATTTATCCAATTAGCAATAATATGTATAGCGACTATAACATTAATTAATTTATCGACAAAATAAAAGTTACAAGAGTGGTTTTGCGTTGCAGTGGCTTTTGATAAAATGGAAATTCAACATTTTATCTAGCTACTTATTTCACCATTATTTATTTATCCAGTCTTATATAAATTAAATTAATTTACTTACTTGCTTTTTTTTTTTAAATTACCTACAGCAATAATAAAGTGTTGAATATACTGGATACCAACGCTGTTAAAAAATATATTTTGGATACAAAGTGAAAATTGGCGTCGGTAAACTTTCAATTGACTCCACAGCTAGATACTTACACTAAATTTATATAGGTGATTATTTTGTTAAGCCATAAACTAAATTTACCTGCTCATTTTTCATTCGATCCGGTGTTAGTATCCATAAAAAGAATATGTGCACACATTAGTTGTTAAACCAATATATGTTTGTGATCGCATTCAAAACCCATGAAACATATTCTATTCCTTTCCATATGCTACCCCTTTAATCAACTTCAAATTGCAGTATGCCTCTTAGTTGTACTGCATATTTGTTTTAAACGAGATTTTTAATTTCAAAGGGTGGTTTCCCGTTACTCTTTTTCATTACAGGACTACCACCTTTTTTTTCATCCACCCCAACCATATCACTATTCAATATTCGACGCAGTATAAATCTCAAGTTTTCAGCGGAAACAAGACAACTTCATATATGATGGGAACGTTAAAATACAACTAAACACTAATTCTTCAAAGAAACGTTGTTCATATTGCCTTGTTTACATTTTTTTTAAATCATATCCGCTCCCTATTTAGAGTATATGGCCATCACGCGGTAGAAAATTGTATTTCAAGGAAAATACTGGAACCCATGAAGTATTCAAACGATTCCCGTTACCCATGTTCAAATTTTGACGGCTTTTTCGGGGCATGGTCTACAATATTAATACGGTGTCTTCCTAAAATAGTAATTATTTAACAAATATTTCTAACAACTTACAAATTATTAACAAATTTCAATTCTATGTTGAACAACAGCATTTTCGGAAAAGTTTTTTTGTTTTATGACGTTAGCGCTTTTTAAATTAAAATTATTATCTGGATTTCCCAGCTGGTACTGCAATTCATATCCGGTTCTCTGACAATATCACAGTCTTAAGTAATTAGCAAATACTGCCAAATGTGTAAGTATTCTTTTTACCTACACACACGCGAAACATTGTTAAATCTCGAAACTCTAATTACGTAAGAAAATGTTTCTGCTAAATTTTCATCTGCTTTGTACTTTGGCGCTTCTTTTTAATTCCTTCGTTATGATGTGTGGAGAAAATAGAATTTTAATTGAACACAAGAGGCGGTTTTCATAATTATACTTGCATTTATTAACGCATTTCTCATTCGCAATTGCATTTTTTTAAGTGTACGCATATGATTTATAGCTTTATCAATGCTCACTTGTACCATAAAATTAAACAACATAAAACTAAGCATATCAGGAAAAATGCACAATAAATCTTTAATAATTCTTTGATATGAATAATTATCATAAAAATTACATCTTCTGTGTACTACAATGAACTTTATTGTTTATACAAATACCAGTTGGAAAGTATCTTCAGCGGCTTGGGACTTTGATATCTAAGCATTATTCTGTATGAAAAATACATTGCATAAGCTCCGTTATACCCTCCTTAGATGATATTAACAATTAAAATACAATTTTCTATCTGTTGCTATAGTTTTTTATTCATATGCATAAAGAAGTAACTTTCAAAAAGAAAATAAAATTCATTAACCTTCAGACAATTATTTAATTATATTATTGATACAAAGTAAAAACTTTTGAATACGAAAATCTCAAAATTGATGAAAATGTTTAATAAAAAAAATAGCGAAGTATTAATTTTTAATTTTAATAAAATTTGACAATCTATGTAGATCTAAATACTTACATAATATTTACCGTATAAATTAAATATTACCAAATAAATTCAGTCAATTTAACACTTTCAGCAATATTTATTAATCAATTATTGTATCAGGCGTAAATAAAAAAATGTAATGTTACGGCAGGTTAGAGAACTAATTTTCATACTATGGGGTGTATCATAAATGTAATAAAAGAGTTTTAACTAGTTTGTGACAGTTTTTTTGACTTTCTTTTGCTGTATATTATATAAATTATAACAAATCTTTTAGCCCACACTTGATTAATTTCATGTTCATGTAAAAGCTTCTAAAATTGTAAGTATTTACTGAGTGCAAATATTATTTCCTGTTAATTTTTATGCTAGGTATCTATACTAAAAATAACTGACAAAAACTTGCCCCAGTAGCTTTCCAATGTTAACGTCAAGTTGATATGATTATAGTCAACCCGCACAAAACGTAGATTGGCAGGTGTGGTTTTTTAAATGTTTTGTGTCATTATTCGAAAAAGGTGAGCGATAACATCTACAAACAATGATCACTTTGGATAGTCTCTAAAAATATTTACTTTTAATGACGTCAATATTTTTTTCCTCTCGTTGCAACCTAGTATGGATCTTGGTATCCTCATGTATTGGCATCAGTCTAGTAATCCAGCTGAGGACACCAAAAGTATTTAGATCCAACTTGAATCTATCCGTCCATCTTGTACGACCATAACTTCATTTGCTTTCCAGTTTTCAGAATAGCTATTCCAAATAAATTCACTGTGTATAATAAAGGGAATTTTCAAAATTTCGGCCAGTTTGGCACTGTGAGCTAACCTGGTCTTATCATTTACTTATAGTCTATATTTCTACTATTTTTTCACTAAAGTTTTAAGCAAACGCATTATGATTTCTACATATTATTTTTCAAAAGTTAACACCTAATAAATGATAACCATTTATCAAACGGGCTCTATAAGCGTAGGTGATGAAATAAAATGGAAAAACAGTGACTTCAGTCAGAGGTCAATTTGCTTATATTGTGGTATATAGAATAAATAATATATATAGTCTTATATCTATGGATACATGTAACTCGCTTTCGAAATTCCTTTTTTCCACAAAAAAACAGACTACTTTTCGTCTTGCGATCAGCAGTTGTCTTTCCAACATTTTTTACGCACAAACACAGTCAATTACTAAACGCCATTATCCTATAAGGAACAGGAATATAAACTTATATGCAGGTTTGCGTCACAACATGTGTAACCACAATATCAGAAATATATAATTATTATACTATCGTTTTAATTGATAATTATCAGTATCTTAAATTAAATAAAAACCCGCCGCCTTACAATAGTTATTACAATAATTGTGCTGCATAATCAGTACAAGATGGCGTAGGTTTAATTCACGACAAAATGGCGGCATGTTTATGTAGCAAGTAATAATATGCTATATAAGGTGACAACAAACAACATGACCGCCGAATAAAAAAGTGATTTAATTCTTGTACCCACTACATATTTATATTTACTAAGGCGAACGCTTTCACGTAGTTTATTCTATACCTAATCGTTACCTTACTTTGAAAAGGTTCTAATTACACTTGACCATGTTTTGAGATACGAGCGTTTGATGTTTTGACTGATCGTATTTTGTATTTTGAAAGAAATAGTGTAATTTTTAATTAGTGAGTTAGCATATATTTACATAAATATTTTACTTGATTTTTAAATAATTCATTTTAACTAAAGCCTGTATATTATACAATAATGAGCATCTAAATCTTTAATTAGAACTGATAACAAAAGTTTGTTTGAAACGGTTTTATGGGATATTTCAATTTTATCAAACAAGATGTTCTGATTTTTAAGATATTTATTAAAATTATATAGTATTATGACTTGCTGAACCATGCAAGCTAACAATAATGTTATAATACAACAGAATACAAATATGCTTAAAATTTTTGAACGAACTCAGCTAACATTCTTCAATGACCACATCAATAGAACAATATAAGTAATAGGTAAAACACACACTAACCATCGAGCAAAGAATGTTCGACATGACGTTAAAGCCTTTTCAAAAAACCTGTGATGTGTATGTTTTTTTCTGTGAGATTCATATAACCGTACAAAACAAATTTATGAAAAAAAATGTGTTGATAGAACTCCGAAATACTGCTAATTCCCTCATTGAACAAAATATGACTGGTAGAATGTGGCTAATACAAAATTTTCCAATCAAAATAAGCTAAGCCGTTGACACTATAAAACGAATAATACCACCATAACTTACGTGTTTAAATACCTAAAAAAGTGCATACTTAATATTGATAGTGAATGCGCGTTTATGAAAGTCAACTTGATACAATGTATTTATCTACTTAAATTAAATATTAATTTCTAAACACTATCGCTATTAATAATTGATGTTATCATTATACTATGTAATTTGTATGATTGTTTTAATCTTGAAACTGGAGCACATTTAAGTAAATTGCTTTGAAAACATTATAAAATATTAAAATTATCTTCCCGCCTCATACAATGTAACTGATGGCAGTAATAATTGCCATAAATAATTAATATCATTAAATTGTACGAAACATTAATTTCTTAGTGTGCTATCGCGCTTTAATAATATAAATAATAATAATTGGTTCTTTTTGTAATTATATAAACATGATAACACTAATTTATTGGCCAACTAAATTTGAAATTAATTATCTTGTTTATTCCACATTGCTAAACTCACTTTTTACTACTAATAAGTAATGATATTTATTGTTAGAACTGAGAAAAAAAACTTCGGAAAAGTATTTTTAAATAGGGTAGTTCAGGAGTCGCCAAACTTTTAGCTCAGAGGAGCCAAATATAAAGAGCAGTACAATTTGGAATTTTTTCCAAGAAATGTACGATTAATTTAAATGAATTGATAGCCGTTTTTCCAAATAAAACAAATGAATATTTCCAATATAAATACATAATATTATGCTGCATCTGTTTACACGAGTAATTAATATAATTTTACAAAATAAATTTGATATTTCCACACGAATTATATTCGTCAAACACATTATTTGGCACTAATTCCACAATTGTATTCAATTATCAGAACTGATTTTAGTCAACGAAGGCATCGCCATATTTTATTATATATTTGTACCTTCTGCGTGTTGTATTCTGGTTACATCTAGAACTGTCTGGCGCGTTTGGGTGAAATTACGACACATTTACTTATTTATCGGCAATGAGATCTATAAATTTTCCGCAGCCTTTACATGATTATAGCAGTATAAGTTATAGAATTAATCTACAAAGTGGGAGAAAAGGAATAGACCAAAACACATCATAAAGTATTCAAAGAGGATACGATACGGAAATTTAAGTTAATTTGCTAGACAAGCTGAAACAAAAGCTTTTGTTTAATATTTGAATTTTTGCTTTCAATCCAGCTCCGGGTGAACAGTTCACGTTATATTCTGACTAATACAGTATTTTAGTTGTCATAAAAAAGCACAATTAAGATTGTAAAATTAAATGAAAAATAATATAATGTGTTAAAATCATTTTTACATTCCTTATTTCTATCAGATTTTAGTTTCAATTACAATTATTTCTGTTGTATTCCATAATTGCAATGACACATCTCTACAAACAAAATTATAAAACATACAAATTTGGATTATTGAGATTTTGTACACTTCCATGTATTTTGTCACTAACGACCCGGGTTTCGCCTTTCGGCATCTTCAGGCATTCGTGTGCT
Organism: Himalopsyche phryganea; assembly: GCA_022494535.1. NCBI lineage: Eukaryota > Metazoa > Arthropoda > Insecta > Trichoptera > Rhyacophilidae > Himalopsyche > Himalopsyche phryganea. The sequence goes on along the minus strand of JAGVSL010000035.1, from coordinate 4,120,293 downwards.
CGAATGCCTGAAGATGCCGAAAGGTGAAACCCGGGTCGTTAGTGACAAAATACATGGAAGTGTACAAAATCTCAATAATCCGAATTTGATATTGAAATTGCATCAAGCACCCTCAGTCGATGTCTTAAATTATATAAAACATTCAATTGTGGATTTGGTTTTCTCTTAAAACATCTTCAATCCAAATATACATCCATTTAAAATGATAATGGTAACTGTACGTTATATTACAATGTAAATTTGTACAAAACATTGACGATTTACTAGCACTTATTTATCTATTGAATGTTTTCTAGCTGCGACCACAAATATCAGGTAAAATAGTATTTTACCTAGTATGCCCGGAAAATCAGATAATATGGTAATATCTATTATGCCTACATTTGGTAGTGAAGGAAGGTGTATCCACGTCTTCCGGTGTTGGATGGTCTCGCTCGACTGTACAAGAATTTGCATGCAAACGATCCTGAAAATAAAAATTATATACCACGCGTCGGAAAACCACAACAATCTTCACAGAAATTAACGAAGCAAATTTCCTCCATTGTTTACTCGCTGGCATTTTAATTTTATAAATATTTTTTGAAATGTCGGAGGATATAAAATGGCCGCTGTAGATCTACGCTGAATGATTGTGATTAATTGGTGTCAGAGTATTCGTAAACAATTAATTTAAGTCATGTGAATAATAATTTTAGTATTTTAATACTTGTTTAAATTAAATATTATATTTTTTAAGTATATCGCAATCTCATGCATATTAATTTTGATAAGCACGTACCGAAACAATAATTTGTATTTTTTTCCTTCGCATATTGAAGATATGACAATTATGTATTGTTTAGCTCAGCAAAGTTAGTAAGTTAAATTTATTTTCCATTATGTGGACGACTAACCACTTATGCATAAAGCTTTTCATTGTGGTACTATTAATTAAACATTGTTTACCGTTTCTGTAACCGATTGGGCAAAGTCAATAACTTCTCGAACTGGCTCGAATACCAATACGGTCACTTTCATTTATAATTTTACCATAGACTTGACTTCAAAGCTTTAATTTAAGACATCGACTGAGGGTGCTTGATGCAATTTCAATATTAAATTTGGATTATTGAGATTTTGTACACTTCCATGTATTTTGTCACTAACGACCCGGGTTTCGCCTTTCGGCATCTTCAGGCATTCGAGCACACGAATGGACTCGAACTGAGCTCGAGCTATCAGTTCGAGTCCATTCGTGTGCTCGAATGCCTGAAGATGCCGAAAGGCGAAACCTGGGTCGTTAGTGACAAAATACATGGAAGTGTACAAAATCTCAATAATCCAAATTTTCAAAGCTTTATATGTCGGAGATGTTCTCAGTCTCTTCCACACATCTGATCCTAAAAATTGGAACGTATCAATTAGCTAACTACTAGTTCTTTGCTTCCATTCTTACATTATACATAAAGGGAAGTTAAGCTACTATCATCCATGTGCTGGACCCTGAAGTCTTTCTGTCTTATTATCTTTTCCATGGTTTCTCAAACTATGTTCCGTGGAACACTGGTGTTCCATGGAAGGTGAACAAGTGCTCCTCGAAAATCTGGATTAGTTTTATATGCTGCCACAGCTGCAAAAAATTCAAACATTTTCGAATTCATATTGATATTACTGACCCCAACAAGATATACATGGTGTTCCGCCTAAATTTCAGAATTTACGAAGTGTTTCATCGCAGGAAAAGTTTGGGAAACCCTGATTTAATCTATATCTTCTGATATTAGAGTAAATTTTGAAACGAATTTCATGATAGATTAAATAAACAGCTTGTTTTATGATATGATAGTTATCGTAGTAAGCTCCTCTCGACACATATTATAGAATTGGTCTAAGAAAATATACTAATTTAATCAAAAAATTCAACATTACTCTAATCTTCCATTCATAGTGATACTATCAACAACATTATAAACAAGTTTTATGGAAAATTTGTAAAAATAAAAATTATATATCGACTGTGGAAAGGAAAAAGGACGTAACCCACACCAAAAAATATTTTTGTATAACTTACACAAAATGTACTAATACACTTTATTTATTTATTTTTCCATGTCCGCTCCCAATGTGGAGCATATGATCTCGTAATGGAGGTATCTTGACAGAATTTTTTCTACGAGAACTGCTTGTCACTCAGTTGCTCAACCTCTCTTTTCTTTTTCGAAGAGAGTAGGGATAGAAGGATAGGGCTATGAAAGGACGAGTGGTTAGCTAATCGCTCTCGTTACGCCCCGTGAGGATGGGATTGGTGGAAGGGAGGACTCAGACTACGAACAGAAATCCATAAATCGATTGAATGATCAATCTATGAAAACCGTCCGCACCGGGAATTGAACCCGAGACATCCGTAACCGTAGCCAGCGACGAAACCAACTGCGCCACGGACGCCGACTTAATTTATACTTTATTTATACATGGATATAAAATATATCAACTGTAGAAAGGCAAAAAAATTTATCCCTCCGTCTTTAAAAAATATTTTTTTTGCGATAATTACAATGTTTACAATTTAATATACGTTTTGTTTGGGCTATACACAATATTTTTTGTCTGTGCGTTACGTCCTTTTTCCTTACTACACTCGATATATTTCGTCATGTTTGCAATTATATTTCAATGAAATATTTTTTATTGTTATCGCAGTCACTTGCCCTCAAAATTAGCGACATAAAAAAACACGAATTGGGAAAGAGCTAAATCAATATTATTTATTTTCAATATAAAATTTACCACAAAAGTGATTAAATGTACGATATGAATTGTTTTCTCATCTTGCCTTTTTTATCTCGAAATCAGTGAAATAGCTTTGAGAAAATTACAAATGAACATATCGTAAAATGGTTCCAAAAATATAACTGGGTAATCATAAAAATGTACTTGGTCAAAATGAGTCAAATTTATACTTAGTAGATATTCCAGCATGTTGATTCGGATTTATGATTCAGAATACTGAATTCTGTGTTAATTATTGACAACGAACGCGAGAAATTGCTCACGATACAATCAGTCGAAAGTGTTGGCCCCGACGGTCATGCTAACCTGGTTACATCTGAGGCTAATTACAAAGCATCCAAACAGTTCACCGGTTCCTATCGAGAACGAGTGAATCCTTACTCATAAAATCTCATCCATATACTTCTTCACTTTCTGTACAGTGCATGCATCCAAGTCTTGAAGAATTTTTCCTCGGACATCACAGTCAAAATTTTGGAACATTAAAAACATTGTTACACTGCGGAAAATACCATTTTAAGATAACATTTAGAATCTTAGTTAACCTGTCATTCAAGGTAATAAATAAATATATTTTTGAAGTAAAGTATGTTGTACAACTTAAATCGCATAATAGCTTAAGCTTCTATAGATATTCAATAGTTTGAATTATTGAGATTTTGTACACTTCCATGTATTTTGTCGTGCTCGTGATGAGAGAGACCGGTCCTGATCATTATAAACGTGTGGAAGTAGTACAAATTAAGTGTTTTTTATTTTTTTAAATATAATGCTTTTTTCCAGTTATGATCATTTGAACTATTTTCTTTGTATGAAAATGTTTCAAATCTATATATGTATATATAAGTCGTATGGTATCAAAAGTAGAACTACCTCATATATCAAATTTGAATTATTGAAATTTTGTACACTTCCATGTATTTTGTCACTAACGACCCGGGTTTCGCCTTTCGGCATCTTCAGGCATTCGAGCGCACGAATGACTGAAGATGCCGAAAGGCGAAACCCATGTCGTTAGTGACAAAATATATGGAAGTGTACAAAATTTCAATAATTCAAACATGATATTGAAATTCCATCAAGCACCCTTAGTCGATGTCTTAAATTATAAATATTTAATACATGGCTTAAAGTGCATTTTTGCATTTAAACAGAATAAGTAACGTCTTTATAAAGATTCTAAAACTTTTAAATTAGAATTATAAAACACAATTCTGTTTAAAAATATATCTCAATATTTGTTCATCTGGTCCCATAGTCGGCTTCGTTTAAGCCTAATTGGAACAAAAGGTGTGGATTTCGAAAGTATTTTTATCCAGCACAAAAAAGTGTGGTATAAAAAAATGAAAATTCAACACTTAGTTAAGTCTTTCCAAACCAGATATCCATATTCGTATCCTCCCTGAATATAGTGGTTGTGATTGTTTACAGTTTTAAATATTTAAATATTTTGTTAAAATGCTCCACACTTGGAGTAAGCATGATTAAAAGTGAAAATATTTTTATCGGTATGTGTTCATAGTTACTTAATGGCTTCGCCAAAACTTTAGTTCCAACGTATTTTGTATAAAATTTTAAAAAAGTCAATTTTCACAATAAAAAATGAACATTATCTGCATTATTAGTTAAGCCATCAGAAATCTGGACTATTTTGTAGTTTACATCAATGCTTGAGATATTTAATCAATAATTATCTCGTTATTACACCACTTCAGCCCTGTTTGATTGGTAACATGACATCATTCTTCATTTCAAATCTTGGCACAATTTTTAAAATAAACAGAAAACGATCAATTAACTACTAATTATAAATTATATTGTTGATGGCTATTTCTTGGCAATAATTTATTTATTAGCTCGCGATAAGAGGTCAAAAAGATATCATTTATTAATTCATAAAATACGAAGAGATTGATATGACCTCGGGAACTCTATTTGTTCTACTTAAACTCCTCCATTCAAAACATTCACTTTGGAAGAAAAAATGTAGCTAAAAAAATGATATCGGTTTTGTGAAACAGGAAATGTTAAAAAAAACTACTACAATTACCAGCTCCACTTATTTATCTTCAATCATTTCCATTGATATATTCAAATGTAATAAAACAACGAAATACTGAAAGTGTTATTGTCACAAAATTTAGGAACGCGTTGGAAAATGAATACCGCTAGAATTTTTAAAATTCAAATATTGAACCCAAATTTGATGAGTCGAAAAGACAATACAAAGATGATGACACTACTAAAAGCCTTAGAGCAGAATATAACAGTAACATACAATTAAAAGTGATAACTTTGCTTCTCCACTTGTTGTCCATCAATAAAAGGAATAAGCTTATTATATTAGAAAAATGATTGCCGAATACACAAAAAATATTTTAGTAGACAGTATGGGAAAATGCGCTTTCAGTTTGTAAATAAATCATTCAACAAGTGGAATAATAAAAACATATATTGAAAAATAGTTTTACACGAAATAACCGCTGAATTCATCGAACAAAAAAAATTCAGGACTTAATAGAGGATGATAATAAATTCTTTCATTTAAATTTTCTATTCTTTCCATTGTGTGTTTGTGAAATTATTTTTCTCGTATATGACGTACTGCAAACCAAACAATCATCTACAAGAATAAGTAATATTTTTATTTTGACGTGATCAATACTTGCGTTTAGAATAAGAACTTTTTTGGGTTAGTATATCAATGACGTAATTTTTTATGTATTATAACCAACATTGCTTTGTTACAGAACTTTCCAACGAATAATTACCTAATTATTAAGCTTCTACAATAAAAATATGCATAAACTTTCACATTATCAATTTAATCAATACATCTGTATTCTTTAGGGGCACAACAAATTTTAGCCAATATATGATTCTCTTCTTTGCTATTCACTACATTTCCCAGCATTTCCATCTAGTGTAGTACAGTGTTTCCATTTTAAAAATGATATACCCAGTCACTTCTAAACGCCGTCAATCTTGGTCCATGTTTTTCTGCATCGTCAAGTCGAAAGGGATGAAACCTCAGCCAGTTATAAACAGTACAGGTTTTTATTGTCTACAGGCGTACAGTATTTCGATTTCTTATGTGTGGGACTGTAGGAGTATGTATGTAGATTTCCAAAATTTTACCATCTGCTTGTCAAATATAAATAAAAATAAATATGAAATTCCATCAAGCACCCACCCACAGTCAATATCTTAAATTATAAATAATTCAGCAAATAAAAGATTTTATTTAGAATCGTTTATTATAAATATTTATTCAGCCCTAAATGTTCTGTAAAATACATGCTTTTAAGCCATGTTCATGTTTTTAGAGAACTGGTTATTATTTTGTAGCTAAATTTCTTTTCTTTGATGATGATAAAATAGCAGTGGACAATTCGTAATGGCTCTCGTTTCTCCTTCTATTTAAAATCAGACGGATAGGAAAGGATGATGTTTAATCAAAGAAATATATGCCTCTGAACACGAATCCATAAATCGATGATTACCAATTCGAGCCCATGGACACTGCAACCGAATAGGATGCTCAAAACCACATGCGTACAGGACTGGCAAATAAAATTTCATCTATACCTTTTACGCTATTTCTTGTATGAAAGCTTTTTAAAAACATTCTTATTTAATCAAAACTGGTAAAAAACACCGGGCACTCCGAGACGGCTAAACTCCCTAACCCCACCCCCCGGCGTCATTTTTACTGTCATCTATGTAGTAATCTAAAATTTTAAAGCTGAAAACATTTTCATATTATAATAGTTCATTCTATCATCAAAGTCATATCAACGTAAGAATATAAATGCCAAAATACCATTTCCTTCTATTGAACTCTTCGTTGGTAATATGATAATAATTATTAATTTGTATTGAATAAAAGCCATTGTATGTTTAATTCACAATCTGTTCACAAATTGTATTTTTTTATTAATTATTTCAATAGTATTGATAATTGTACCATCTTAAAACATATCTATCGAGTTTTTATTATATTTACAAAACCATTTCATATTTTATCACATAAATAATTAAATTGACACAAATACAGTAATTATCTAAATAATTTAAATACAATGTAATATGTACAATTTACCATATAATTATTATTCCTCAACAAGTGATACTCAAAATTACTTCAGCACATCTTTTGCAAAAAATAACTCATTTTCATTCATCTATTATACGTTGTGAATTGAAAATATATAGGAGTAAAATATTTAGTAATTTCGATAATATTTAATAATTAGAAGAATGAGATTATTAAAATAAAAATTAGAGAATTTTACTATTCAATATTATATGTAGAAGAGTATGTGCTAAATTCTGTATGATAAATGTGTTTATACAAAAACTATGGTTACTGTTTTTATAATAAAGATACCTTTCAAAATTTTGACTCTCGTATTTATTTAAATCGATTTATATTGAATCCAGTCATTGTAACAATGTATCATAATAGGTTTTTATGTTTGAATACCACTTGTCGAATTATTTCTTATGTAAATAATCTTTAAAAAATTAGGTACTCTCATTTTTTTACGAATAATTCATTTATCGGTGTTTTGAAATCATATTATTTTATTGAGAATTGATAAACGCACACTGTGTGAATATCTCATCGAAAAAAAAAGCAATTTGATAATAATTATTCTAAGGTTATCGGTCGTAACACAATATGAATTGTAACATTCGATGACATTACTTATTTGATTTATTTTATAACAACTGTTTATATTTAGTTGTCAGCAGCTTATTGCATATCAAAAGAGTGGCCAACAATATTTACATTATATTTATGTATAATCAACGCGATTACCTTCAATTTTTTATCATCTGCTAATTGATACATTTTGTTTTCGGTAAATTAATATTTGAATTTATAATTGTTTTTTGGATTCTTAAAAAAAACTCTTTACAACTTAAATGATTATTAACAATAAGTTCTTTGGTATTATTTACAAGAATAATTTATCATAAAGGCAAATTAACATCAATGTACTATCAATTTTGGACAACGAATGGTAAGTATGGTTTTTCTGAAAATGATTCACTTTAATACTATAACATGATAACTAATATTGAATTTAGTTTTATTACTTTGAATGGTTTGTTTTAAATTTATAATAATCCTGTCAGCGATTTAAAATCATTATCATAAACATTTTTAATTGAATATAATTTTTGATAAATTTTCGAGTATTTGAATGTGGAAAACATGTTTTACATAACAAAAAAGTTACATGAATAGCTCATTTTATAATGATATATTATAAAAAGCCTATATTAACTTTTAATGCATCAAAGATTGATTGATTTATTATGAATAGTCTGTATATCTACTACAAAGTTTCATTTATATAAACATCATATGTACACTTTAAATAAACATATTAAATTTAATTTTTTACAGTCGAGTAAGTGTTCAAAGCATGACAAGTATTGCACTTTATTCACTGGATACCAGTTTTTCACACAATCCTCATAATTACAGCTTGGAAATCACTTTTATTTATATTTAAATCACTTCTATATCATAAAAAACGTAAAGACCTTATTAAGAGTATCATTTTTATTATACAGGATCGTAAAAATGATATATAAATTATTATACTCTGGAGTATATAAAGTTTATCACACCTTCCTTATATAATCGAGAAAATCATTTTTTGTATAATTCTCTGCGTCTATAATTTTTAATTTAGTAATTGGCTGTATTTTCCGCACTTATAAAACACTCATTCTTGACGTTTTCTGTGTACAATCTCGTTGCCGTCATGAATTAAATTGAAATCAAATGCGTCTATATAAAAAAACCTATAATATAAACTTTTGTTTTCACATTTAGACAACAGAAGCTTCTATAGATTTTATACAAGAACGTACCGTGGAGTTATATGCTTTTTAGTTGAGATTTATTGATGCATATGCCTAAAATATATAACTTGCCAAGCCAATCATAAACATTGAGTTAACAATGAGTTATTATTTTTCATTTCTCTTTCGGTTCCAAGTAGCTATATCCAAATATTTTCAAAACTCTTCAAAATTCAACAATTCTTTCTAAGGTGTCGCATGTTGTCCGGATTGATTGTTATTAACATTGTTTTGAGGACTCGGAGGTCCTTGATGGAGCATAGCGAGATGAGGAGGCAGCATTGACGGTGGACCAAGAGACCTTCCTCCCATGAGTGCACCGATGGCTCCGTGGGCATGCGCGTGAGCCGCCGCGGCGTGAGCAGGATGTTGGAAGTATTGATGCAAAGCGTGTGGGTACAGCGCGTGATGGGGGTGGCGGGAGAAGGATGCCATTTTGAGTTTTTCTATTTCCGCTTCCTGAAGACGCTTGGCTTTTGCGCGGCGGTTTTGGAACCAGATTTTAACCTGCGAAACAAAAACAACAATAATTCTATACTCACAATATTTGACAATAAAATTAAATAAATATATTAAAAAAGGAAAGGTTTCAAAAATACATTTATAGTGAAATATTTATTTTAGAAAAAAAATGAAAGATGATGAAATATGACCAAACTCTGAAGAGGCGAAATACGTGGCACATAAAGTGACATAACCAGAGGAATATCATAGTTATCAATTTTCATTTATATTAAAATATACTTATTTGCATTATTTCTCAAGATATCAAAAGAACAAACCTGAGTTTCTGTTAATCTAAGTGAACTTGAAAATTCGGCTCGTTCTGCAATACTGAGGTACTGCTTATCACGGAATTTCTTCTCCAACGCCAGAAGTTGCTGCGTGGTGAATGGAGTCCTTGGTTTTCGATTTGGTTTGTGCTTTCTCAAGTTGCATTTCAATTTTGGTGGTTCTCCATTGGCATCTGCAATAAAGAAAATCTCTTAATTAAATTCAATGTAGATTGTATTACTAATACAGACAATCAAAAACATTAAATTTGGATAAAAAAATCTTCTGATCAGTTGATTTATTCACCTGTTCTAGATGATTTTTTTATTTATTAGTTCGGTTGTTTTAAAATCTGTGACAATGTCTTCTGAAGTTGTCTTCACGGTAATGTCTCATTCAAACAATAAAACCTTGCACAATATCACATATGAATTAAGAGCTCAATAAATTTCCGCAGAGAGTTGCGGCCAACCTAGCGGAGCTTTCATGTGTCCCGAGTAAAAGCTCAGTATTAATATATTACTTTCAATAAATATTCCGAGGATCTTACAAAGTAATCATTACTAAATACGTTCAGAAGTCAATTGACTCGTATACAAAATTATTTGGTCAATAACCAAAATACCATTCGCATATTATATAAAAATCATATTATGAAGCCTTTATACATTTTATATGAATTTCTCTAAAATTAATAAAAATAAAAAGTCATTACAATTTTTATGATCCCTCAATACTGTATCTCTTCTGCGGCCGAGCGGTAACGTTATCGTCATAGTCAGTTTTAGAATTACTGAAACGATATTTCTATGCTTGACTTTTTTAGTTTATTTATGAATTTTGTACTTCTTTTCTTTGTTTAACAATGTTTGCTCCTAACGTGGTGCATATGGACTCCTTATTGAACTTATCTCAACAGAATTTTTCCTACGAGAACTGCTTGTTACGTGGTTGTTCAATCTTTATTTTTATAGAAAAGAGTAAGTATAGGGTTGGGACAAGCCAAGCAGCTAGCTCTTAGTTCTGGATACGCCCCATTTTAAGAATCATCCAATGGGAGATAATTTTCTTAAGTCCATTTTTACAATGATGAAAAACAGGGTGGATGTAAATGAAACTCTCTCCTAACATTATTATTCTATTTCTGCGCTCACTGAAAAGGGGTTGCTAAAAACTGTTGAATTACAAAAAAAAAAAATTACTTTATTTTAATTATATCATAGAGCACAGCTTACAAGAATATGTTGTAATTGGTATATAAAAGAGTGATATTTTACATTTGAAATAATGTATTTTTCTATCTGTCTAAATTTGAGGCATCCGAAAATAAAATACGACAATTTTGCCTAATCGTATCATACATTATTAAGAGGAATAATAAAATATTTTACTATTAGTAAAGCTTCGACGGTTAAATTATTCTCGCTCTACTAAAGTTGTGAAAGGATTCTCTGTTGAAATGTTTTGTAAACAAAACTAATTGAAAGCTTGTTTTGTCGACAGAGCTTCTGAGAGCTTTCGGCACTTTTGATATTGTTTGATATTCAATCATACTTCATTTATTTCAGCCAGTAATATTTATTTACGTATGAAGAAGCTCAATTGTTTATTTAAAAATAAAAAATTCACTACATTAAATTACTTCTTTCTGTGTTACAAGCTTTCAATTGGGCTTTTAGTTAAAATGTTTTTTAACTGTTTCTTATTTCTTGATAGACGATTTTAATAAAATGTAAATATTGTCCTCAACACAGTAAAATAATATAAAATTGAATGTTTAATATATTGCTAAAAATATATTTGACAAAGAAATCCGTATTCTCAAATTTTCTCCTGAATGAATTACATATACTACTATTTTCACTGTGGTCACATAATCTTAAGTACCAGGAAATATTTTAGTAAATATATTAGTATTTTTATTCAAAGTTAAATTAAATACTTAATATTTTTGGATCAAGAAACAAAACAATTACATATGTGAATTGGCACTGTTGAAAAATGATTATAAAAAAATTTTAAATTAAAATTTTACATTAAAATTGATTTATTCATCATAATCTCACTAGTGGTCTGTCAAAACATTTTAAATTCGAATTAAAAATAAATCCTTTCTAATGGGGGGTGTAATAAATCTTGAAAATTTACAGTTGCAAGTGTTTAACATTTCCCAAAGCCACGCTTAAAAGATAATAATAATAATCGTATAGACACATTCTCGTGTCACCGCTTCTAAAATCGTACGACTTCTGCATTCATCTCTCACAAATATCTCTTTTGAATGAGACATTAGTGCTTGGACCAGAGCCAACAATACTTCTTTCATTTTAATACGTCATTATGAGCTTTTAAGCTCAGACTATCACACCTTCTAGTTACTGGAACGAGTTGATTGTTAAGATTTTAAAATGAGTCTAACGCAGAAAAAGACATAACACATAATAAACTATTAGTCAATCTTTATAATAGTTTAATTTTTAATATACTGCGACAGGATTTTTTTTAATTTATCATATCTTTGAAATATAGATATGTTACTTATTTTGTTATGTTCTGATGGAATATTTTCAGATATTTTAAGCCACTACCACACCGCATGACGAGTAGGTATAAAAACGGGTTTACCCAGTAATAATTAATTTTTATCTTAGTGAATCAAACTTCATTTCAAAACGTCAAGCATGAAAAGGTTAGGTCAAACAGTACTATTTTTGGGTTAATCGCTATCTAGACACCTTATTCTCTGAATGGGTTAAGTATGAATTGATGGAAGCATGATATACATCCATCTTTCAAATATAATTAAAAAAGCTATGATTGTAAATTTTCATTCAGAGCTGTCAACAGCTGACCGTGAAACAGAATTGATGCAGAATTAGTAGAAATTTGCTACTCGATCACGGTGATTGATATCATTCGAAATAATTATATATTTCAATTTGCTTTTGAATAATGTTGATTACATATAATTTCGCTTCTACTTCCTTTCATCCGTCTCTAAAATATTTGTACATTTTTGTTTTAACCGATCTCTAAATTATTTCGAATTGATACGATAAAAACCATTCATCAAAACCTCCGATATATTATTATATTATCACCGATAGATATTTCGATGTGTAGCTTTTTTCAGAATTGTTTTTTTCTAAACGTTTTGTAAAATATACATTACACTTAAAAATTGAATAGGTATATTATATATTAATCAACACTTTTGTTTTTATTTATATGTTTAAGCTATGCACAATACATTAGATTAAAAGTTTATTAATAACATAGATTAAATAGTATCTATTTAAAATTTGATCCGATACTTATATGGGTATTAAAAACCAAAAATACGTTTTCAATCTAATTGAACTGGCTTAATAATACCTAAACATGTTAACACTTCAAGTGTAAACAAAACACCTAATGCAAATTGATTTAAAAGGCGTGCACTAACAGCGCTTAACTTCTGGGGGGTGCTCAAATTTAAAACGAGTGAACGGTTCAGATGTCACGCTTCGCTAACTCCCAGCGAGGAATTGAAAATGCATTAAATTTATATTTAAATGTTTTGGCAGTCGGAATACTCTACCGATACAATAAAACACTTATTCCTATCCTCGCTTCGGCGTCGTGTATCCTCTTTTACTATACATGATTAAGTGTACAATAAATTATTTCATCGCACGAATGCCTGTTTATTTAAATAACACTACAATTTATTAAACTAATCAATAAAGTCATATAATTACTTATTAAAAAGTGTTTAAATGTTTATATTTTAGTTTTGATTGTATTGTTATTCTTCCACAAATACTGTTTTTAATTTAAGTAATTTAAGACATCGACTGAGGGTGCTTGATGGAATTTCAATATCAAATTTGGATTATTGAAATTTTGTACACTTCCATGTATTTTGTCACTAACAACCCGGTTTTCGCCTTTCGGCATCTTCAGGCATTCGAGCTCATGAATGGACTCGAACTGTCAGTTCGAGTCCATTCGTGAGCTTGAATGCCTGAAGATGCCGAAAGGCGAAACCCGGGTCGTTAGTGACAAAATACATGGAAGTGTACAAAATCTCAATAATCCAAATTTAATACTGTTTTTATTGTGATATTTCTCAAGTTTTTAAGATTAGTTTCCTGTATCAAAAATTTGGTTTTATGTACTACTTAATAGTAATAATTTATTCAAATTTATCTCAATAATTTAGCCGAATCCATAATTAAACATTATTCTTCTTAAAACTCGTTCTTCGCGTCGGTCATATGATTAGCCAGTTGCAAGGGCCATTCGTTTCTTTAATGCACTGTCGAGAGATGTGGATATTTTTATCAATGAACTTCGTATGTTGTTTTTTATATTCTGTTTTCGGATTTTTGTGTTAATAATATTTTTTACTTATTATTACTTTTTCTCAATTCTTAAAACTTCTTTTTTATTATAATTATTTTTTTATATGTACAATCTAAATGCCATGTATTGTAATTTTCATTTAGAAATAAATAGACATGATTAAATTTATATTCTGCGGAAATATTGTATTTTGTTCGTACTGCGTGCCGTCACTGGCAGAAAACTTCTGAATACAAAAATTAATCGCCATTATTTAGGTATTCAGTCTTGTTTGTCTTTTAACTCATTCAGAAAAATGTCCTTGCAATAAACTACAAAAATAAAAGTTTTTCAAAGCCTTTTAGCAAAGCATAAGTTCATAGGCCAACATTGTACCAGAAAGCACAGTTAACGATCAATTTAAATACCGCACTTAAATTATTTACAATTTAAATTATTCCAAATTGCCGCTCCTCTATTTTCCGCGCCCGTCCTCCGCATCTTTGAGATCAAAGCCAAACTGTACTGGCAGAAAAATATTTAGCGCCGCAATTCAGCGTTGCTAAACGGTCACATTCGAAGCGCGCTTTCGCGAAACAGGACCGATTGGAATGTGACGATTGGGTTTTAGTGCTGTGCCAGATCGATTTATCGCTCCGACGGAATTTCAAATTTAATTAAGTGTTTGAATAATTTCAGATGTATGTACATTACGTTATATTTAACTTAAAGATTAATTTGAATACGTACTTATTAAATTGTTGTCATAACTTAAATACTGTAAAGCTAAACCTAAATCATTTCTATAAATTTAATCTACCATACTTTACAATAATTACAAGTGCGCACGGCTTTTTGATATACCTTAGATCAACCCTGTAACGTTATATAAAAAAAAAATTAATATATTATTTTATCATAACAATGAACCTAAATTCTGCATAATATACAAATATTATGGAAACTGAACATTGAAAACCTAGAAATCGTCGATTTCATTTTAATGTTACCGCAGGCGATAGTGGATAATATTTTACTCAACTATGCCCTCTTTCGGATATGGACTTTTTATAAAATATATAATATATTAATTCTCTTTACCCATTATTGGAGAGGATACTAAGGATAGAAGGATTGCGATATGAAAAGGCTGGTAGTTACTATAATCGCTCTCTCTAAGCCTTATTTGTAGGATCGGACAGAATTACTTAAATATACCCATATATTTGCACACAAATCAATAAATCGATCTAAGCATCAATTTATGACATTTTCCGTACTGGGATTCGAACTCGTGGTCACCGCATCCGAACAGGACAAACGACCAAAGGTTTTAACCACTGGGCTGAAGGGCCAGATAGTGGAAGGATATGTAGAAAGAAACTATCGGCAACTTATTGGCTCCCATTGTGGGGCTTGGACGAAAACTAATAACGAGAAAAAACACGTTGCGAAAATTAAAAACTCCATATTTAAGTCTTTGTATGGACGCGAGTCCTATTACCATGTAAACGTAAGCTTTAAATAATTTCAAATTTTATGACCGCTAATTCAGTAGTTTCACCCAATTAATAGTTTATTAGCACAAACAATTAAATATAGATAAACATCAAATATTTAAAAACCTCTGTTTTATGATTTCATCCTTTGCTGCATTAGAATTATAAACTTAATTCATTAAGTACGCTAAACTATCATTATTGCATATTGAAATAATTCCATGTGCCTAAATATTCTAACTAAAATTAGTAAACCATTTTTATCTTTAAAAAAGTTATGTAACCTACCTTCAAAATGTCTTAGTTTTCCAAAACACCAGCTTTAAATCATGTTACATTATATACCGAATACAGTTATATTTTCTTCTATATCTATAAATTTTCCATATTATAAAACATCTTTACTCCAATATCTAATAGCTGACAATTGTTATATACAGATTTTCTTGATTTGCTTCAATTTGTACTGTAATTATTGACTACTTTATCTGGAAAACTGCTAACTCCACAAGGATTTTTTTTTCAGAAAAAATTAAAAAATAATAATGAATCCATCAAACCGAAATAAAAACACCTCATAAAAGGCTTATTTTTTAAAAAAATAAGGTTATATAGAATTGTTAAATTCTTATGAAGTTGTTTCCATGTCTGAAAATTTTTCCCAATAGAATTTAGCATGTTTTCTAATTAATCAGTCGAACTATGTTTTTATTGTTAGATTGAGATTGTCTTTGAATCATTTGTTTATGAATTATTGGCCTGATATGGCGTTGACGTGGTTCTCGAAAAGTACATAAACGTTTTTCACTTAATAACGATCGAAACATAATATCGCGTGTCAGCCATTTTATACTAATACTAAGTATTTGTTCCCGTAATATTGCCGTACTGCATGCAATGAGAATAATACATATTTATCATTCAAATTAACAGTATGCCAATTATATCAGCAGGAATGAACCGTAGGAGAAAGCTTGATACTTATTTCAAATATTCTTAAAAATATATAATAATTAGAACATGTCGTTACTATTTATTAACAACCACAAATATATTTCCGTTTCTTAATTTATCATAAATATTATTTGATTTAATGATTTGACGAATTTTTGTAGTATCGGAAATATACATTTATTACCAACAATTAGAAGTTTGTCTGCTTAAATTAATATATATAAAATGTTTGCTTAAATTATCTGTGCGCATGTTAAATTTCATATTTAACAAAGATTAAGCATGTTCGTTGTTTAGAACTAGCTGTATATATATTGCACAATAGTAGGTCTTTAATTTATGAATAGTATTTTAAAATTATTTATTGCTGCAACACTTCCATTGTTATCAATATTATGTATAAACTTAATTAAAGGATTATATACTACAAAAAAAAAAAACATTTTTATCCCTATTATTTTGAACAAAAATCTGAACCTAAAGCAGGGGTGACAAATTTACAGCCTTATAAAGTTTCAAATGCGGCCTTTTGACCGAAGTAAACAAATACGAAAATTTCACGTATTATTTCATTTACAAAATAATGAACGTACGTTTTTATGTATGTTTCTTAAATGTGGCCTTATTTGATTTAAAGATAAATGAATGGGAGCTTCCTACAGGAAAAGGTTCGCCACCCATGCTCTAAAGGAACTTGTGACGTTAAGACTGAAGACGGCAGAGGACGCATAATATGGCATTTGTGGTTGGCCCAATTTATTTTTAAGTATGTTTGGGAGAAACACGTTTATCATAAAATATCAAAATTACCAAATATTAACCTCTCTTACTACTATTTTTACCTTGTTATCAGTTCTGCAATTTTTATTTTTCACTATTTATTCTAAATCGTTTCTTGTTGTCGTCTATCTGGTAACATTTTTTAAATGTGATTTTTTCACAACTTATTTACATTTGTTTTTGCATTTATATATAATTTTGTACCCTTTGAATACAGTTTAAGTCTTTGGCTTAAACCAAGCAAGGTAATAAAGCTATCGTTTATAT
Source organism: Himalopsyche phryganea (assembly GCA_022494535.1). Classification (NCBI taxonomy): domain Eukaryota; kingdom Metazoa; phylum Arthropoda; class Insecta; order Trichoptera; family Rhyacophilidae; genus Himalopsyche; species Himalopsyche phryganea. Next base: position 4,103,038 of record JAGVSL010000035.1, on the reverse strand, counting down.
GTAAACTACGCACTAGCATGCTAGAGCCAAACTAATTTCTGTATTAATTTTCTAAAGCAACACTCTTTCAATTGTTTAATAGCATGTCAATACCTCGTAACTAGCTGACAAATGATTTTATTAAAATTTTGTTATCACGGCATTATTATATTACTAGTATAATTCACTTTTACAGTCAAATTCACAAAAACTTTAAGTACTTTTTTAGTACATTTTATTAATCCACCTCTTTTGTGGGCCGTGAGCAATAAATATACACAATAAGCATGTAAATATTATTCAAATTTCAGTTGTACGCCCACAATATTTGACATAATTCACAAAAATGTATAGAAACTATATGTAATATTGTTTCCAATTTTATCCTGTTATGGCAAAGTGGCTGAGATAGTGTCTATTAGAAAAGGGAAAAAAAAATAAATACGTAATAAGGTTTTGTATAGCACTACAAATTTTAATGGAGCATGTCAACAACATGAATTTGAATAGCAAACATTTCAGTCGCTCAAACTCTCTTTTCAGAGAGGGTAAGTATAGAAGGATTGGACTATTAGGACTAGTTCACTTGTTTCTCTCATTATTTTCCACTTTTTAGGGTCAAATGGGTGGGAGGAAACATAAAAATCGCAGATTTAATGTGAATTTTAACACAATTTCAAACATAGATTGAAAAATCAAATACGTGACCACCGCAACTGAACACGAAAGTATCCCAAGAGTGTAGACAACACGGCTACATGGCCGGTTATAAAATATATACCTAATTTAATACTTCAGTAATAGAATAAAATAAAAATGGCAATAATATGAGCCAATGAGAAGTGAAGTGAACCAACTGATATTTTAGAAAGAAATGAGTTACGACCTTATGGTATTTTAATTGTCATAAAGTAATGTGAAGTGAGCTAAGTAAATACGGGCTGCAAAAGTATTTAATTGTAAATAAAGCGGAAAAAAATGTAAAGAGATCATTTAAGTAAAACTTTCAATAAACAAATTTACCATTAAATTTGAACTGTTGAGATTTTGTACATTTCCATGTATTTCGTCACAAACGACCCGGGTTTCGCCTTTAGGCATTCTAGCACACGTACGAACTCGAACTGATAGAACCCGAGTCGTTAGTGACGCAGTACATGGAACTGTACAAAATCTCAACAATTCTAATTTGATATTGAAATTCCATCACCGCACCCTCAGCCGATGTCTTATTATAAAATTTCACCATTTTGCCACTTCTTGAGGGGTCATATTATGGTTAAATTTATAGAGATCATTTTTATGTGGAATATGGCAATATTTTAAATACCTACATACAACTTAACCCTCCCTTACATACACATAATAATTATTTAGCTTAACAACGGCTTTGGCTTTAAATGTAGATGTTTCCTTGCTGAAAAATGTTGAAAATTCCGTCGGAGTTATGGTCGCCTACCCAAAACATCGTCCCCAAATTTTTTACTTCACTTCAGTGGGTAATTATTTATTTTCTTTTTATTCTGCTAACCGTTTCTTAAATTTACACGCTGCTTAGCCTGGTGATTAATGACAGAAATGAGTATTAAAAAAAGCTATAAAATATGGCGAATAATAATTTAAGCTCTCAATTCAAAAGAAATAAAACGATTAAGCTGTCTAAATTATGCCTGTCCGAAGTAGAAAATGAATATTAGTTGAAATGTACGGTTTTTTTTTTATAAAACATTATATTTTATAAACATCTGTTTAATGAGGATAAAGTGATTATCTTCAATATAGATATCAGAGAGGTTCTTATTTAAAAAAAACATCAAATGATTTATTTCGTAACTAGATGCGTTCAATTTATAAAGTTGCATTTGGATCCCAGAGAACTTGAAAACAAGATGAACAGCAACACACTTATGAAACATTCATAATAAATTAAAATTGATTGATTGAATAGCAAGTGAAAAGTGCATACACTTGGGCCTCGTATAACACGGTTGTATACAACACGTTTTTGATATAGCATGGTTGATGAATTGTGTCATATTTTTGTACAACACGGTTTCAGTATTTTTTTATAGAAAATGATCCTATAATGGAAAGCAATTCAAGATGGAATTACAACAGATTTTATCCCCTTATCACGAAATACGTAAAAATTTATAAGCTAAAAGCAAAAATCACCCATTACAAAAATTTTAATCTCCAAATCCAAAATTACTCCAGAGTCTTTCGATAATGAAAACTCACAACTCACAACCGATCTCGAACCGAACTGAAAAAGAGTCTAACATATAGAATTGTAAGTGATAGCGATGATGAATGAATGAATGATCTATTTTATTAAATAATTTAAGACATCGACTGAGGGTGCTTGATGGAATTTCAATATCAAATTTGGATTATTGAGATTTTGTACACTTCCATGTATTTTGTCACTAACGACCCGGGTTTCGCCTTTCGGCATCTTCAGGCATTCGAGCACACGGATGGACTCGAACTGAGTTCCCGGGTCGTTAGTGACAAAATACATGGAAGTGTACAAAATCTCAATAATCCAAATTTTATTTTATTAAAGTTTTTTTCAATACATACGTAAATGCATATTTTTCTATTTAAAAAAAGAAGGATATTAACAAACTTTTATATTTTTTGGATCGCATACCCTAATTTTGTATGAACTTCAAACCTCGTATAACACGACGTTTTTATGAAACCATATGACCGTGTTTTACAAGGACTAAGTGTATCTTGTAGTTACACAGTGTGCTCTTGCGCTAGTTTTTATAAAATAAAATATAGTGAGACGTTGCTAACATTCTAATTTCATATTCCGTTGATATTCATCTCTTCTTCAATTACTTATAACTATTCTAATCAATAAATATTACAATTACAGTGGTGAATTATTTTTAATAATAGACTTCGTTTGGATTGATAAGAGTACCTACTGTCTTTATCCGAACCGGATACATTTATCATATTTATATGAAATTTCATGAAAAATTAAAAAAATAACGAATAAAGTTGAACAGAATGTTTTGTAGTAGGTATTGTATATTTTTTTGATATAGGAAAAAACTTTTTTTGTAAATAATATTAAAAACTTCAACAAGTTAAGTATACCGACCAATCTTATAACAATTTTGTTGGACAAAGCAAGCTTTATTATAAGAATAAATCTAGTGACCCAACTACGTTTTGACGTATGCCTTATCGCAGATCGAAAAAATCTTAACTATTGTTTTATATAAAATTTGAATTAACTCCCAACGCCAGTGGTAATAAATAGTATGGTTTTATTGTTAAAAACAATTTGAATATTAAAACCGCTAATGTTATTCCAGAACGCGATAAGAAAATAAATGAAATAGCCGGCCGCTTGAATTAAGACATTAACAACTTGGTAGAAAGAACTCGAGTTCCGATTTCTAAATATTTTCTATACAATGTAAAACTTTTTCAATACTTTTTTCAATAACGCCAAGTATTACTATTTTTATCGGTTTTTATAAATAATTTTATAGCAAGAACATTACACTGCAAATTCCGGCTTTCAATTATATGAAAATAGTTATTCAATTTATTATGAATTTAAGCAATAAATGCTTAAAGATTATTTTAACTCAAAACTGGAAAATACATATTTTTTATATTTTATATTTGGGATTACTTCTAATTTTTTAAGTCAATTTGTATATCCTCATGTAGATTTTTAACAAAGTTGCTTAAGTTCAATACGAGGACATTCGTGTCATTATAACCAATCAGTAACTAAACCTGGAACTGTTTGATTATTAAGCGGCCCTCTTACTGTAACACTGAACACACAAATAATTTTGAATCTAATTAGTAATAGCGTTTGCAATAAGTGTACTGTGTATTTCAACAAAATACTTGTTATAAATAACCTCGTTAAAATAAAAATTACTAAAACGGTATGTAACTGAAATACGTTTTACTGTAGATCGAATGAAGTGATTAAGAATACTGTCAGCATTTTTGTATCCGATAGCTATGAATTCTCCGCATTCAAAAGCTAAATACGGAATTAGTGATGAAAATAAACTTACCATAAAGACTTAACATTGTTTTCGATCGTAAATCAGTGGTCATCCTTTGATGGTTGAATTCATTCACTCGCATTTTAATGCAACCGATAAATTTCTCACATTTCATTCACTTCAAATAAAACCTAAATGTATTTCTTGGAATTTAAGAACATCTGTAAATATTACCCTGATATTTTTATTGCCTAAATAAATAAAATTACTAATGATTGAAATGTATTCATTAACTAATATGTACAAAGGATAAAAGTGAAAGGACCATACCAAATATAATAAAGAACTATCATTCATTTAACATTTAGATTTTTATAAATAGATACGATCCTCTTAACACCCAGTAGTTACGATAAATTAAAAAAAGGTTTTCTAGATAATATATATGCATCACTATTCTTTTGGTAATTTCGAGAACCTTAAGATTTGTTATTTGTGATTTACTCGCTCCCCGTACGGCGTGAAAAATTGAGTAATTCATCATTATTACGGCAAAGTTCAAAGCAGTTCTTCCTGTTCAGAAGAAATTTAATATTCCCAAATCATCTCATTTGGATCGTACAAAAACAGTTTTATTATGTTTACATTATGTTAATTAAATAATTAAATGAATTAATAAGACTAAAACAACATATAGTTTAGAGGCCAATATTATCCATCCTTGCGCATACTCTTTTACCAGCTGTTATAGCATTTGATAGACCATAATATCAATTGAGAAAATAAGATGTCTAGTTACGCCGAAATATGCATAATTCTTTGCTATCAAACAATACTTAATCATTACATATTTATAACATTGTTATTTTATCGGCGTATTAGTTATGTTGTACTATAAAATGATGCATTTAAAAAAAATCATACTGCACATGTTGCCTATCACTGCAATAAAATCAAAGATCCAGACTCTAAATATTGAAATTACAAATCAATTAATCTCAATTGCCATTAACTTTATAGTCGTCCCCTTTTGTAAAAATGATAAATTAACTCCTACTAATAAACGACTCTATTCAGTCAATACAATACGATAAGGGCTTCGTTAAAACAATTTAAAACGGTATCATATCACAGTTAATACCTATAAGCCATATTAAGGAGTTGTCCAATAATTAATTATGTATTATTTACTGTCTAACAGTTAATTGATTTCATTTGTTGACCAACATTTTTCAATGGCTTAGAATTCGGCGTCCGTGGCGCAGTTGGTTTCGTCGCTGGCTACGGTTACGGATGTCTCGGATTCAATTCCCGGTGCGGACGGTTTTCATAGATTGATCTTTCAATCGATTTATGGATTTCTGTTCGTAGTCTGAGTCCTCCCTCCCACCAATCCCATCCTCACGGGGCGTAACGAGAGCGATTAGCTAACCACTAGTCCTGTCATAGTCCTATCCTTCTATTCCTACTCTCGTCGAAAAAAGAAAAGAGAGGTTGAGCAACTGAGTGATAAGCAGTTCTCGTAGAAAAAAATCTGTCAAGATACCTCCATTAGGAGACCATATGCTTCACATTGGGAGCGGACATTGAAAAAAAAAAAAAAAAAAAAAAAACAATTGATTTTAAAATTGTCAATAAATGATTTGACAATATTTATTATTCAACTACCGTTTAAATAGTATACTAAACTGAAATACATCGTAATATTTAAATGTAGATTTTTTAACACATTCTTTTGTTTTTTTTTTTTTGAGTATCATAAACAATATTTTTTACCAGAGTCAAATTTAAAAATATATCCATTGATCTTCGTACTGCGCTCACAACAGTACTTAACTTTTGACCAACAATAACAGAACTTATTCAATTTTTACGTAAAATGTATTTTATCGCAATCTTATAGCCGGCTGTTACAACATTTTGATAGCGAATGACTATTCTCTTCTGCGCAGACCGCGGCACAATTCCAGTGCGCGCTCGATCGACTCCCCTAATTGGCTTAACAAAATCGCATTATAATCGGATCCATTTGACATTAAATATTATTAAACCAGTGCCGCACGCAGACAAAGGGTAACTTTCGAGGGCGCCGTTCAGATACCGGTGGATGCTATTCATTTACGCAATATAATTGGTTCCTATCGACGATCCCCACTAAAATTGTCTTCTGCAATATATATTTCGTTTAATATTTAGCTTACGCATTCAACTGCTTCAAAAATTATCAACTGGTATTACGGAAATTGCCAACAAAAACAAGTGGAATTGTATAGTAATATAACATAACAAAATATTTACAATATTTCGTTCAAGGATGAGGTATTGTGTGATATTCTTTACGTCTTTTCATTTTTTCCCTCTGTAAAAAAGATTCATTAAATGGCGTTTAACGATTCTTAAAATATTAACCGAAGAAATTAATTTCTGCAGTGGTAGAAAAATGACACTCGCTTTTTTATTACTTCAATTGTTTCCAATATTATTACAACTTACTCATATCAAACACAGATGTTGATAGTAATTAATTAAATATTTTTTCGAATACATGTGGTTTGAAAGTTATATATTTAAGGCGTTGTAGTTATGTATATTGTAATTGATTAATTAAAAATATGTATACACTTAACTATTTTATATTATTCAAGGTAACCGGAAACTAACTGCTTAGTACTAACTTTTTGCCATTGGAAATTATAATTTATTTAACAAATCACAAAGCTACTTTTTAGTTAGAAATTTCGATAGATATTTTTTAAATTATTATATAAGTGCCTGATCTGATATGGTTATATAAATAATAATCGTACGAACTTAATAGCGTAATCACGATTCTTGATTCATTCGTAAATATTAATCAACAATAAATATGAAATTATTTCAATATTCAAATTTTATCGTTTTAATATCGATAGAATTTTCTCAAACAGCCGTTTAAATTGGATTTGGTATCAATAATATGAAATAATATATTTTTATCGTTTTTGTTATATATAATAATATAATATCCATATCGTAAATGAACAACTTAATCTAAGCGGATTGTTCAATAAACGTGTACGTGAAAACTATACTTAAATTATTGGTTTTGGTTTTAATAGCAGAATTATTTATAGCTTTATGAAAATTAATACTTAAAATATGCAATATGAGAATAGGCGATAACTTCTAGTGATATAAGTTATTTGAGTTATTTATATTTGTGTTTAAAAAAATGTTTTTAGAGTTGTTGACGTCAATAAAAGGCGGATCAGCAATATGCAGTTATTGATTCAATTGACAAGAATACAATTTATATATCTACAAATCTCAACCCGCCACTTAATATAAGAATCACTAAGTACAATAATAAACGATATTGCACAGTCGGGCTTGCATCGATTTATGGATTTGTATCTATGATGTGGTCCATCCCTTTCTACCAATCCTTTTACGCTTGTCATTTTTTACGTAAATACTTCGAGGTTGAGGTAATAACATACAAAAGTCATGTTTTCAAATGCTCGATTAAATTTATATTGAAGCGGACTGGGTTTGGAAAAATGTCATGTGGTAGCAAGTGTATAATCTATATAAATTATTGTCCGTGTGAGAAACAAAAGAAACTTAATATGCACTATCAACACCGTTAAACAATCAGGGATATCAATGACATAAATTGTACGGATGTACAATTTTTCTATGTTTAGAGTTTTTACTGTGAACAATTCTAAACGGGTTTATGAATTCTAGATTAAATAGATATAATCGGTAAAACTATAACTGTACAGCAAGAAGATAGGTTACTGAATACTTATTATTAATTAACATAACTCTATATTTAAAAATATATATTATTATTTTATTATATACACATATAATTATATTACTAACAACATAAAACAAAAGTTGATAGTTTGCTAACAATGCCTTTGTTTACGAATGTTTATCAATATTTTACAATGATAGTAATTAGCACAACGTTTTTTAAAACAAAAAGAAAACACAATAGAAGACCAGGAGCCCATATTTCTAAAGTGGTATTCATTATTCAAAATGAAGAGGTATTTCCTTACGAGATTGAATAGAGATTGTCGCTTCTATTTATGCATCAGTTTCTGTGAGATAAATCCCCTTCATTGTATTTCAGACATCCATCAATTCTATATTTCCTTTGATTACCAGCTATAGAGGAGTGAAAAAATAAATTGCAAACAATGTGAGTATGGTAACTCAATAACTATCGAGAAATTAATGAACTTTCATAAAAGTTTAATGTTTTTAATTGACCATCAAATCTATGAAAATAAATGTTCATAATAACATATAAGTACACGATTATTTCAAAAAAAAAATATCTAATTTGTTTTAGCAATGCGATTATACTGCGATGTGTTTATATCTAAATACATTGAAACTTAGAAGAGAAGAAAGGGGCATATTAAAATAATATGTATTTTATTTACTGAAAGAACTACTACAAAAGTGATACCAATACCTAATAATCAGCACTGGTTTGCTATTTTTATAACTCATTAAGCATTCACAGTTTAGAGTTATTTTATAATATAGTCTCCCATGCTGTGTAACTATTGAGATAGGCAGAAGTTTTGTTCCCCTTCTTGAGAAGGGTTTTTCTTGCGTATCAATTGTCTTTACAAAATACATCATTTTGCTTATAGCCTCCTTTCAAAGAGGGATTTGTTTGGATTTTCGAAGTTTGCAAAGCATCTTTCGATTTCGCATTTACGTAATGTTCGACTTGATCTAAGGATTTCAGAAGCTGTCACTTTTGAATAAATTTGTTAAGAATACAAATTGGCTTATTGTCAGTTTGTTTTCAAGATGAAAGACTTATCAAATGATGTAACAGATAGCCAACAATCTAGAATAGGGTTAGCAAGATAATTAATAAGCAGGGGACCGATTCTTGAAATATTGTCTTTTCGGTGACCATGCATTCTCAAAATTAATAGAAACTACTAAGATCTCCATTGCAAAGCTACAAAGGTGAAATTAATAATAGTTTTAAATATATATTGTTAGTTTACAATTCAAAAAAGTCAATGAGAATGAAAAAAATGTATTTCTCATAAAATGCGATGGCTCCTAATGGAATTTATGAATTTTTGCAATAAATATGGCAGATCTCAAACTCCCATACCTACTCCCTGTTAAATTCGGCATTTTTATAATATATCCTTTTATTTTGGTAATTAATTTAATTTTTTTTCTAAATATATCGTCGTTGTTCTGAAAAAATACAATTAGTGAAAAATACTAGTTTTTAGTAATAGGACATTAAAGTTTGTCAAATGTTTGAAATGCTATACCTTTTCCATTTTGTGTGTTTGTAGAACGCTGTTTTTAAGTAAAAGTATTATCTATAAAAATAAATGTGTTCTTTCGTACGGTAGAGTTTGAAATAAGGAACATTTTGGTATAACTAACTCATTATGTCATTTTTTCGATTTCGTGTTTTCTTCCAGAACACTGACTTTTTTATTTTACTACCTCCCCATGTTTATATTGATCTGGTTTAACTAATAACGAGCATTATAATCTGATTCATCATCGGTTAATAATGCTCCTGATGAGCAAAAACGGTTCTCATCAATATAAACATGGGGAAGTAGTACAAACAAATTGTATTTTATTTTTTAAAGATAATGCCTTTCCACCAAAGATTGACAGTTGGCACCTTAAAATTGACATGTAGTTTTGTTTCATTCATTTTCGTAATAAACATAGAAATTAATCTGTAGCAACTGCATTATTTTACTATGTTGGGTCTATTCAATTTAGGTGACGAGTGATGTTTAAATTTCTATTTACCCTGATAAGATTTATTTTGACTTAGAATTAGAATTTGATTTAGAATTAAAATAGAAAGGGTTTAGATCATGTCCCGATAACCAAAACTAAATATTTACGTGATGGTAATTATATTATTGATATAGCAGCTGTGCGACAAGTATATTAAGCCAATGATAATTCATTAATGGATCCCTTGTTAATTTTTTTGCTTGTAAGTACATTACTTAAGTAACTAAGTGATAATAGTAATGATAATTGGATGTGAATTGAATAAACTCAAATACTACTACAAAAGGTAATTAAATAAAATACTCCAACACGTGAAAGACAACAATGTTGAACGTTAATTAGCAAATAATACATTTTTACCTGTCTGCCGCTTCCGCTTTTTATTGTTTACCTATGTACAAATATTATACTCTCTCTGCGTGAGGATGTACCAGTGACGTTTATAATATTTGCCGGTGGCAGGTCAAAATATTAATGTATTTAAAATTACAACATCACATCTATTTCTGCTCTACTTTATATTTAAATAAAAAATAAATATGACAAAAAACGAAATATATAGATACTTCGGTAAACAGTAAAAATTGAGCTTTTCCAAATATGTAAAATTTATATTAATCAACTAAATCATAAATTATTGTCAAATAATATGTATTATCTTACGAAACAATGTCTTATTTGTATTTGAGAGTTTTAAGACCATTGTCTGCTAACGTTGAGACGGCAGATTTCAGTGTGTTAATAGCTGATACTCAAAAATATAAGAGTGTTAATACTTTTATGTACAAGGTAATTATTGTATAAAGATATACCCTGATTTTTCCAGATAATCTCCATAAGTTTGGTTAGCGTCAACACTGCAGAATTAATTTTTGAAATATTTGGTACTGGAATATCTTTTACAACGGCTGAGCAATGAACGGGTTAAAATTCGTGCATAATTTAACGATCGTTAGTTAAGTTAAAACTATAGGGTCATTTCGCCAGTGGTCAGCCGGTTAAGCGACAGGTGTACTTAAAAAAGGAATTTTGAGTCGATGAATGATAAATACATACTTTTTCGATGTTATTCCATTAAACAAGGATTAAGTAATGTAACCAACTAAAAATAAAATGGTTAATATTGTACCAAGCATAAAATAATAGAAGTTTACAAAAAAAATGCCAATTCTCCCAGTGGTCGGCCCCCAAAATTCAATGGTCGGCCTTTTGTTGTCCAGTGTTCGGCTGTGAAACTTCATAAATATCGCGAACTAATTTACTACGAGTAGACTGAATAATAAAAAACGTAATGATGTAAAGTATGACAATATAAAGTATATTCTGTTAGCGATCCCCATACAACATGAATTTGTCAAAACTTGCGAAGAAAAATGTGCTTTTTTTTAATTGCGTATTGCATCTTATAGGTCATTATAGTGCAGATATACATTGGCAAGTGGCAAGACTACCTACACGAATTTAAAAAAATCTTTTTTAGTGTATCCACTAATATTTAGGTTTTAAGCTCAAATGACCGACCACTGGCGACGGCTGACTTTAGGAACACTCGCCCTACATTGACAAAACTCGTGAGCCTTTTGGCTAATCCCGATGTATTACCAGATTGATTCCCCTTAAAATTGATATATTTTTTAAAAAATACATGACATTAAAATCAATGTATAGTAATAAATTAATTATTGGTTTTTATTTTTTTTTATTTCTACAACACTGACACTGGCAGGGAATCGGCTGTCTGCCTGCACCTACATAAGCATAGTTTCATAAATATCTCACAATTCTTTGATCAACGGACTCGTTGTCTGCAGATAAGTTACCTACAGACATCACTTATCTACTCCGTGTTTCGAATCACTTAAAACATTACATTATCTAATTATAATTACCTACAATCACTAAGATACTCTGAGTATATGACAGAAGTTCTCAATATGCTTTTTTTATCTATACCCTTTGTTTCTTTAAAATATTACAATATATATGCATCTTGATTTATCTGTCTATGTAACTGTAACGCATTTACATTTTTAGTATTAAGCCTTGAGAAGTAAATGTCTTTTTATTGAATTAATTTTCAGCCAGTTTTCTTAAATGGTTTTATATTTCAGAGTGTACAATTTTACGATAGTAAAAAATTGCATTATAAATAAAATGTCAAATCCAGAAATAGTATAATAATTGTTACATTTTTTTAGTACAAAACTGTGCACTATACAAATCCTATTTATTAAAATATATTGGTATAATTTTTTGTTAGTTTTCTTTTAAGGAGTTTTTAATTGTAAGTCAATAAAAACACATATTATAAACAAGATAGCAGCACTAAGAATTTTCAAATTTGTAGTCATATATTGTCAAATTTAATTTAATTTGCTGACCAATTCTAAATGGGATTATAAACACAATTACTTCTGTAGCAAAACCAAGCCAAAGGTGTACACCTTACCTGTTATTTTCTAATTATTACATGTTTGTATAAAATCGCCAAATCAATCAATGAATGGGAATAAGAATTTACTAACCATGTGAAACCGGTTTTTGAATTCTTAAAATATTTACAAATTAAAGCCAAGCCTAACAAACATGTAGTTTTAAACAATAATACAGATCAGGCTAATGAGTGTAATAATAGTTTAAGTTTATTACTCCACTTCTTTAATAGATAGTGAACAGGATCGGCTTCATTTATTAACTTATTGTCTCAATAAAGTTATAATACATCTGATAACTTTTCAACTCTTATGATTTCTAGTATCTAGATAATTATTATAAATAAAAGCCTTTTTGTATCATACGGGTCGCCGGTTTGTTATGCCTGAATGAGGCGATAAACAAATGAGGCGGCTGTTTTAATTAAGCCTGCTCTAACAAACGCACATTCGCTCACAATAAACAATAAAACACTATCAAAACTGATCTAGGTAGGTAGGTACAATAATAATTAATTGGGTAGGTAGATAGATACCTATCTGGTTTATATATAATATAAATGTGTGGGCAAATGGAGATTTACGTACATGCCTACCCAATTTTAAGGCGATAAATCTACATAAATAATCAAAAAAAACTATGATGAAATGTGTATTTTTAAAAACAGTAAGTAGGTGCAGGTTTTGCTATCTTTTAACTCTCGAATACAATATAATATTTTAAAAAATATAAAACTATTCGTTTGTACTACTTCCACATGTTTTTAATGATCAGGACCAGTTTCCCTCATCACAAGCATTATCAACTGATCAGTTGATAATGTTTCATGATCAGTGTTTTATTTTTTAAAATATAATGCCTTTCCACCAAGAATTGACAGTAAACAACTTGAAAGTGACAATATAATATGTTTAGTTACATCATAACACCGTGGGGCCTTCTTGGTCCTTAAGTACGGCGTTTTGACTAAATCCAATTTTTTTTTTTCATTTATGCAATAATCTAAATAAATTTTTCATTATTTCTTATTAAAGTTTCTTAAATGTTGCCTTACTAGGTAACAGATTTACTTAAACGTGAAAAAGTTACCCGTCCTATTCTAGGCTATAATTTACTGGAATTTATAACTTTTCACGATTTTATCCCAAATATAAATATCGAAATACTTTTGTCTTTATTAAATCGTACTTTATCGCCACCAAGTCAAAAAAACCTACACACTAAGGATCCACACCGCCCAACATCATATGTACATCACAATATTTTTAAGTTTTCCCTAGTGTCATACAAAACTTCATATACAATATAAAATTATTATTTATTTCATCTTTTGTAGCATTTTTTTTTCATAAATAAGGTAAACTGATTTAGTTAAGATAGCTTGGTTTGAAAAAACATAGTTATTATAACGAGGTTGAGTTAGAAACACGACAATATTAATTTATTCATTCATTTGATTCTGTAAAAAAAGTCTCGCGGTAATTGTATAGATACGTAAAACTTTTCTTTAATTGTAGATAATTATGACTGTACATACTTTATACTTATGTAAACTATGTCATTAAATAGGTTAGTCAATTGCTTTTGAAATTGTAAGATTAAGTAACAGTTGAAGTCCTACGTCGTTAGAAGAAGTACTTTCGTAAATCCCGTTCGTCTCTTTTAAGCCAATTGAAAATACTTCTTTACAGCTTTTGCTATTTATCAATTTTACTAACCGTATTTATTTAATACAATAAAGAAATCATCTGTTGTATAGTATTTTTTTTTTTCAAAATTTTTTAGTAACGAAGAATTTATTATCTTTACCTCAATACATCAACACAAAACATATTACATTAACTAGTGTGCGCATCTAGTTAATCTCCAACGAATAAATAAAAGAGATAATATTACCAGGAAATTAATTCTTTCCAGACTATGTTATTTAAATCATAATAATTAGCGTGAATTATGCTTTTGTTGTTTTAATGACTGTCAGTAACCATTCTCTCATATCAATCATTCTACAAAGAGCTTCTTTGAATATTACTTATTAATGCTATTATAATTTACCTAACTAAGCTACATACCGCAAGGTAATTTTTTTCAAGCAAAAGTATTTAATCATAAAAAGTCGTACTGATACAATTAACTCAGGTTTTTGTTACAAGTTTAAATTACCAAACGAGAAGTATGCTTAACTTCTTATTATTTGAATCCGATTACCTATTCGGTAAAATGTGAAAGCTCAATTGAAGATACATACAATAATTCACACATTTTTCAAAGTAACATCAAATTGATTTACAATATGAGATATCAAAGTCAAATTTTTCGCCATGTTTTTCTCATATTTGATTATAGGTGAATCTATTACACATTTTTTAGTTTCATCGACATTATAGTGACCTAAATATTCATTTAATTATAATTTAATTATATTTTACGAAACCGACGTTTATCAATTTAATGTTAATAACTTATTTACATTTTTAAGTAGCATTACAAATAACATGTTTTATGCATTTATAATTTACTTAAATAAAGAAATAATGATTTATTTTTTAACACAATTTAGGTATTTTGTAACGATGATTGTCACCGTTATATTCTCTACATTGCGAGTGGACATGGTATGAAAAAAAGATTGACACGTGTTTCGTTTTTTCTAAAAGTGTCCTTTGAATTCTTTTAGTCTGAAGATGTTTATCGAAGCAGCGGAAGTCGTGTTTTCTAGAAGAATTTGTAATTATGAAGTTAATCAATTTCATTTTTTTGTTGACGATGAATTACAACAAACCAGTGTCGTCATTTGGGAGGGACAGGGCAGTTATTTTCCCCCTCCCCCTAAATTTGAAGAAATTTATGCACGGAAAATCAAAAATAAAAAATAAATTAGGTAAGAGAATTCCTTGCTTCCCCCTCCTAAAACAAATCTGAAATAATGTCCCTTCTACAAACAGTTAAATCTATTGAAAAATATTCTTTTGACGTTCTGTTGCTGATACTAATCTTAAATGTGATATCTAAATATAAATATTCCATTTTAATGTTCAATTTCATTATTTAAAATAAACTCGAATAGTTTAAGAACCATACGATGTATGATCTTATACATTTTTTGGTGCTGTTGTATTAAAAAGACTTTATCTAGTTTATAACTGCTGGGTGAGGAACCCATGGAAATAATTGCAGCAATAAATATGTAATAAATTAGTTTAGTTGGACAGAGTTGCTATTTCCTAAGTAGATTCCAATAACAGTCATTTACAACCTTATGTAATTACTCCGGTTAATCAAATCAAGCTCAGTTACATGATTTATTTACTTAATATTATATGTACCACCTTCTCAAAAAACAGTGACGTCCAATTCAGATTCTATACGCCTATACATAATATCGTCGCTGTTCTAGTTATACAAAAAAGTTACTTATTTCGAACATACGGTAATAGAAATCCATAGAAGCCAGAAATCGTATTAGAAGTTATAATTTAATGTATCAAATCTCTTATATGATACTGATATAAATGCAAATAAGTTTTTATGTAGCGCATCTGACTTTGAAGTTTACATCTCTAGTCAACCCTTCCATCTTCCAGCATCTCTCTGGTATAATAAATATTAAATATTATTAGTATTTTATTGAACTGATATTAACACAATGTACCGTATTAAAATAAATTCAGCTGTAATATCACAAGGGGTAAGAGATCAAAAACATATGTAAAACTTTTTTTTTTCCATGTCCGCTCCCAATGTGGAGCATATGGTCTCCTAATGGAGGTATCTTGACAGATTTTTTTCTACGAGAACTGCCTGTCACTCAGTTGCTCAACCTCTCTTTTCTTTTTCGAAGAGTTGGTTAGCTAATCGCTCTCGTTACGCCCCGTGAGGATGGGATTGGTGGAAGGGAGGACTCAGACTACGAACAGAAATCCATAAATCGATTGAAAGATCAATCTATGAAAACCGTCCGCACCGGGAATTGAACCCGAGACATCCGTAACGGTAGCCAGCGACGAAACCAACTGCGCCACGGACGCCGACGCTGTAAAACTAGATTCATAAAAAAGGTTCCTTTTTTTAATCTAGTGTAGTCTAAAATGTTACGCCATGTCTGCTCCAATTTTGGGCAGTAAAAATATGTAGAGTTAAGAAAGCACATTAAGCTAGCCAATTGCTGAATATATATATTGCAGATGCCATAACTAGCTGGAAACTACGCCGAATGGTAATGGATTATATTCATGAAATCAAATCTTACTTAATACTCTAGTTGTGTTAGCACTGTACCACTACTGACTATCTACAAACCGGTTGTGAGTAAAAAATAAAGTGTGCGCCAAATTACAGCTGAGTTGCAAAATAAATTTCTCGCATTCGCGGAGATAATAGGCGATCAAGACTATAATAAAAAAAACTAACTTTGATATATCTAGTTACTTTTCTTTTGCTCTGCATTCGTTTTGCCAAGATTTCACATTGACTTATATGAAAAGTTACCTTTGAAGAATTTTTGCAAG
Organism: Himalopsyche phryganea; assembly: GCA_022494535.1. NCBI lineage: Eukaryota > Metazoa > Arthropoda > Insecta > Trichoptera > Rhyacophilidae > Himalopsyche > Himalopsyche phryganea. The sequence continues at coordinate 4,086,321 of JAGVSL010000035.1, read as the reverse complement.
CGTCACAATGTGTACCTTTTAAAGCAAATACTGAAATAACGTTTTTATTATACAGGTAAAATACTTTCAGAATATTATTTTATTGTTATATGAAATTCATGACCAATTAATGTATTTCTTACATAGTTAAATAAAAAATCATCAAGGGTGTATATATTACTTATATAAATATGGCTTTATAGACATGAATATGGAAATTTTGCTTATGATATCGATTGTCGACTCAAATGTTTTACTTTTTTTGTATATACCAGTGCTTAATTTTATTGAATGCATGAAAATATTCAATATAAACTATACAAGTTCTTTACAATCTCTTACTGCAAACAACTACACAGGACTGCAACCAAGTTTTCATTTAAATGGTGCGGGTATGAACTGTTATGCGGTAAACTAAAATTAATTTGCCTGAAACATACTTCTTTATAGTAGACAGTATGGATAGTGAGGCGTGTATGGATCCCGTTATTCTAAATCCTAGAGCCAGGCCTGAGATCTGGAGTGAAAAGTTTTACGGCGTCTACTCTTGCCATATGCTCTAGAGAGGTTATTAAAGACTGTAAAATATGACAGTTGAGCCTGAAAAATACAACTGTTTCATGCAATTATTATTGAAATAAATATTTGATGGCAACTATAATAGCCATAAACTTAATAATGTTAATATTTATATTTACACAGTACACTAAAAATAATAAAGTTTTTGTGTATATATTTTTACCATATTGGTCTCATTGACATTTCATAATCAAAATTGATTTCTTGCTTTTCTGGCTAAAGACGATACTTATATTTTATATAACTAGTAAGTAAGAGAAACAAATTATAAAAATACATGTTATATAAATAATAGTCTGTAATTAACAAATGACTTCCATTTATTATTATTAGCAATTTATAAGAATAAACTAATTAAATTACAAATCCAATCATTACAATGGCCATAAATTATGTATGTTTATTACAATTTTCCGTCAATATTTGCTATTAATAATAATTATAATAATCTCTATAATGGCTAGTCAGTTATTGGCATGAAAAATTTATTGACCAAGTGTACGATTACCTATATCTACCTACTGCATAGACTACTTTTAAATGAGTAGGTATGTATTTATAGAATTGCGTGGATGCAATAAACGTTTTTAATTAAAACGCCAGTCATTAGTAATCCGACAAATTAATAAATGCCTTTCAATCGATATCTAATGCATAATTCAGTAACATGTACAATCAAGTTTAGTCATATAGAATATGTACATACAAACTAGCATAATATATAGACTTCTTTATTTCAAACGCAATTTTGATTAGCTTTAAATTTAGGAGAGGTATATAATCACCTTCTTTATATAAGCTCATCGTTGTTAGCTCTCCAATAGCTCGCAAACTTAACATCGTGATAAAGTTGTTTTTATATGATCAACATTTGCATTTATTGATTCTGCAGATTAAAATGCATCGCATCAGCAATGAAATCAGCATACAAAAAGCTAATAATTTAGCTACTTTATCTAAGTAGGAAAGCGAGATTCATCAAAATCAGTTTTGATAAAAAATGAATGCAATGGTCTTTAAGAATGTACCTATTTTTGTAGTATACCTGTTATTTTAATAGTATCGTTCATATAAAACGAGATTGTAATGCATTGGTGTGTCATAGGTATCTTTAGTAATCTTTATGGAAAACTTGTATTCCCTATTGGTTATAATGATCAGTCAATAAAGCTAATTCGCTTAGCAAAACAACTTCCAGTTTTTTTGATATCTCGAATGTGTAATAAACTGTGGCTTTATAAATCCTTTTAAAATATAGTTAGGTACTGTGAGATAGCAGCGCATATATCGTATAATGAATCCAGGTTATTATAGCATCGAAAATCCCATACTTCGTTGTTAAATTAATAATAATAAAATATGCACCGCAGGCATTTTTTCGTGTTGATATTTTCAATATATGACTACAGAATGAACGTAATTGCAAAGTATTCAAAACACTTTAACCTTAAAATATATCAACATCCTAACGCTACATCTTAGCATGAGAATAACAATAACTACTAGAGAACTTTACTACGTATCTTTGAGTTTATATCGCAATACGTTTATTTTTATTAAAATATTAAAATGTTGCTAGCTAAAATAATAAAGTTTACCTCTTGTGAGTCGACTTAAACATAAACCTAGATTCATAATAATTATGTAAAGGCGTTTATTTTACCCATGTCGGTTGCCTATATATGGCTGTTAATTTGCGCTACGTATGGAGCAATTAATATCTGTCGATATGCAATCTATTAGTCAATAATTTCTACCGAACACTTACAATAAAAATACGATTGCATGTTTAGGCCGGTATTAATTATCATAATTATATTAGGCAGGTAGTTATTAGATTTTCAGTAATGTATTTATTCCTTCTTATTAGAATAATTTATACCTACTCCGTCAATTGGAAAACATTTTAATGGCTTAAATTACTAACTACTTAAAAAAATTATATAAAATATTTCTGCATAATATGTTTAAAAGTCAAAGTAAAGATTTTTTTTTTATTTTGCTTAAAACCCAATAGTCGGACACAACCAATTGGTATATAATACCAAGCTATATATATAAAAATTCATTTGAATTACCTATTTGACTGTTCAAATGATTATTTTTCATACAAACTTTTCAATACATTTATAGTAGGATAACAAAGTGATAAAGAACTAGGAAAATTCATAGAATATTTACTAAATGATCGAATATCCTTAAAAGGATTGATAAGTATTTTCATTATCGTTATTGAAATCATCTTCTTTCATTTTTGCCGCCGCCTAGTGTTTAATTAATTACGAAAGAATTAGAATTTCTAATATTCCAAATAGGTATGTATGATATGTTATATAAAGTAAATTGCACTAAATAATCTTTTGTTCTCGACAGTGAGTAAAAAAGAGTTGTAAAGGTATAGGTAGAAAAATTTTATCTTTAATTAAGGTAGCAAAATGTAACATTATTTTCCGCCGTCGCTGAATGAAAGGCAGGTGTAAAACCACCAAATAGGTAAATCGATGGAAAACGTTTTTATTACATAATGAGAGACAAAATTTCAACGCTTTGTCTTTGTTAAGCTTTGAAAGCTATATCATTCTCTTTTTTCAAATATAAATAATCAAACATAATTTGATATGCTAATAACATTGGAAGATTTGCTAAAATTCATTAAAACTTATCCATTATGAAGTACGTCGGTGTCATTTTTTGTTTCTGTGTTTGGCATACATTACATTGTAATTGATGAATGAGATATATGGCGATAAAAATATTAAATAGAATGAGCATTACAATATCTACCTGCTGTAAGGTGTGAGACTGGAAATCCGTGATTCTGAAATATGGCACCGCCGGGTCCGAACGGGCCGAGGACGTGAGGTCCCACCGACCAGCCCGGAGGAGGAGCACCCAGTCCTGCCTGGTAAGCAGCAGCGGCAGCCGCCAAAGCGCTAAAAGGAGTCGGTCTAATGGGGCCTTGTTGTGAAATTCCTTCTCTCTCCTGGAGTAGCCTTCTTTGTCGATTAAATAACGATTCCCGTTCATCGTCACTTCTTCCGTCTTCCATCGAAGCGGCGTCCATATTCAAATCTTCAACGTCAACTATAGAATCCTCTTGATTGACAGAATCTTCATAATCATCATCTGAGGATGTCATCAAAGGTGGGGTAGCAGCACTGGAGTTTAAATTGGACGGCGTACTCGATCTTTTTTGTCCAGGTAATTCGGTAGCGTTCTGTCTTAGCGGGGAATGGGGATTTATTTGATGATGATGGAAAATTTCCGGTGATATTCTGTCGGAATCCATTTCTTCGTCTCTCTGAGGGGACATTTTTGATCTAGGGTGTCTAGTGTCAGCCAAGAGAGACGCTACGCTGAAGCTGAACCTGGCTTGGTTTTTGTTAGAGTGTCCGTTGTTGTTTTCCGGCGTTGAGGACTGTCTGTCCGGTGCGGAGGGTCGCTCGGGGCCTGCTGGGCGTAGAGCGTCAGTTGGAGCCGCCATCGCCTGTCGCTGTTTAGCCGCCGATAAGTTTTGAATCGTCATGCTAAAGTCTAGCGCGGATTTCGCTGGACACAACGGCTGCTTTTTTAACATTAATGTGACGGATAGCCGTGTCAATTTGACACCTTTGTATCAGTTTGTCAAAATCGTCATTCGGCACCGTAACATTTTAATGACATTTTCACCAAACAATACAATGTCCTTCAATGCTAATTATAAACAATCTTAATTCTTCTCAGAAATGACAAGTGGCAATAACAGCTAAGAAATTATAAACTGTGAATCATTTTCTTTACATGTAAACACCGCTTATTGTTCATAAAGTATTTCATTCAATACAATTATTGTACCAAAATCTTCCAAAGTTCACTGAATATCAACAACAAAAACAAAAAATGTTTGACAGCTTCTATAAAGCTTCATGAGAAGTTCGTTTATTTAAAAGAAACTCCAATCACAGTATATGTGCAATCATCAATTTACTGATTATTAATTAGTTAGATATTATTTGTTTATTTAGTTTTTATTAAGAATTTTACTTTGATACCGGCACTTTATACTGTGATGTTTTCTTAACAGTTCTTTTATGTTCAGTTGTTACCAGTGTTTATAAACAATCAACAGATAGCTGAATACTTGTTAAAAATTATTGATTTGTTGAATATTTATTTTACAACAGCTATTCAAGTATTAAAAACACTTTATCAATATCACTAAAAATGTCAGTTTTTCAGTCTTTCATCGATTCACAATAAGACAAAATTATATTTATATGATTCTTATTGGATTTATTGTTAATTTCACACAAAAAAATGTTAATATATTTTATTTAAAAAAAAATCTTTTGCAATATAAACACACGTATTTTTGTATATTATTATGTAGCGGTTTGGTGGATCAAACGAATTTGAATTGCAAATATCGATTTAATCCGCTCGCGTCTATCCACAACGACTCTCGGCCATCAACTGAATGTCCCAAAACCGGTCTGGTGTCACTTCGCACTGATTTTACTAAAAATGGGTAGTACAATTTTCCAGGGGCGCGGCTTGTCGAGACGGTCTCCACCTTTTGCGGCTCGCTCACCAATCCGAGTGGCGCAAGTCTCGATTGATTCGGTCACGTGACGGGAAAATCCGCGAGAGGAAGGGACAGTGTGTCTCTTTCACTGACAAGTAAATTGAATTCGGAACCCTTGTTATTTTATTAAAACGCGAAGTGGGGTGACGATTTCGGATTGAAGTCTGAAATAATAATTACAAATGGATATCTATAACGATTATTCTTAGAAAAAAGTCATATCGTATAATAGTACGTAATTTTAATTATAATAATTGCACAGAAAGTAAACATTTTTTGTGTAATAAATCTATCATAACAATTTAGTACTTAATTTCTATATAAACCGTTAGCAATAAAAAAGATAGATACCAACATCTTATATGGAAGCGATGTTCGGGTATACTGCTATAAGTTATATTTCCATTATTTTTTAAATACTTATGTAAATATTTACGACTTGATGGTTAGTATTAATAATGTTTATAATATTTATGCAAAAGCGTTTATTCTTTTTTAAACAGCCGTTTCAAATGCATTCATCATATTTACCTACAATGTAGACGATGTAAACAATTGCGAGAAATTGGTCAACATATTTATGGCTTGCTGGAAACATGCATTTACTACTTTTTTCAAATGATCAATATTACTCATTTCCAACTGTGCGAAAGACAAAAAAGGACTATTCAAACAATATGTAGAAGGATGTAAAATGCATTTGATTTTTAGAAAAAAAAATATAATGTCTTTCTACTAGGTCGTTTTTATGAATAAAATTAAATTACCCACTATTACTTCTTTATTTCTACCTGATATAATTTAAATTACAAATTACATGTTTTTATGAAGTAGATAGGTATGTAAATGTGTAGTAAAAATTTTTTCTAATGCTTTATTTAAAGTAAAAATTTATTTTTTCTATTAATTATCAAGTGATAGTAAACATTTGTCAATGAAACATTTAGTGGTTTTGAAAATTCATGCGATCGCTGTAAATAATAACATGAAAAGATATCTAGCAAAAATAATGGTACTTGGACTTATAAAAACAAATCTTGATGTTACAAAATGTTAACTCGAGATAACAATCAACCTTAACACAATTTTGCAAGAAATAAATAATAATTACATCTTTCTCTTCGGAATCAAAAATAATCTCTTACACTATGCAAATTCTTACAAACAAGATTCAGAGCGAGTGATAAGCTATTGACGTTAAGACACTTAATTGTAACAGATCCTCGATAAATACCTTTTGTTGAAATGCTCTATTAATACTCCATATGGTCCGCATGATAAAAAGCTAGCATGATAAAAATGAATGTAACACATATCTTGTACACAATTTCTCTTAAAATGTTTTCATAAAACGCTATACGCGTGTCTCACAGGGTATTTCCCTACCTCACTCGGATGGTAACTTTGTAAAAAATGTAACTATATTGTGTTTATTTAAAAGGTAATAAAAAGCCTAAATTTATATCTGTTCACCTAAAGTACTTTATTATAGAAAGACTCGTCTGGTCAAGTTATCACCACACGTTTCCGACGCCGGTTAACTGTTGGATGAAGACGTTCACACTATATCACCAGATTTTCATATATTTTCTCAAGGACATTGATTATTTAATCAATCCAACGGTAATTACGCGTGAGCTTGGAGCTAAAATAAACCAGATAGAGTTCTAAAGATGTATAATCGATATTGCAATTATTATTGTCGCTTAAATTTTGCGATGATGATCGAATAAAAATACTACCAAACAAGCATATGTTTTTGTCCAAACTGCATCTGAGAATTGATTATTTTTTTATTTCAAATATTTTTCACAAAAGAAAGTCTGGTTATAATATATTAATATTTGCATGATAAATGTACTTCGCAATTATTAAAAAATATTAGTGTAAATCCATTTTTGGCCTGATAGAATTATGTATAGGTACGAGACGTAAAAAACTTAATATAGTACAAGTCTCATAGAAAAAGCATTCGAGGTGCCAATGTGATTATTCTATTCACAATATCAATTAATAGTTCGTGGGACTTAGAATTGAAATCAAGTTTTTTTATTAATTTTTCATATGTTCTTCGTTATTTCGTCAAATCATTTCACGAAATCAACTACATTCAAAGTAGAAAGAACATTTAATGCCTTATTTTTTGAAGCTACCTTATCCAAACATAACTTGTTAGAAGAAGGTGAAAATTTAGCATTACAAAATATTGTTTACAATTTTCCTAGGCATTCCTTTTGAAATACCCGTTTGTTAACCAGTCAATCGATGTCGGTAGAAAAATAAAAAAAAATAACTCATAATTTTATAAGTAAAAATATTATTTATAATCTTACCCCATATCGACTAACTGCATACCCACATATAATATAGACATACACGGCAATAGAAAATGCAAAAGTGTAATTGCACTCGCGGAAATATGTAAATTGGCGTCTTTCCTTGTATCGCGTTTATTTAAATTTTGAAATGTATCCGATTACCGCATTTTTAAGAAAATGCATTTTTATTCGCAAATGATATCTTTATCCATATTCTTACACGGCTACACGCTAAATTCCAGCATAATGTACTGAATATTAGAAAATAATAATTTATGAAATCATCTGAAGGTAATTATTTAGTGTATATTTGTTTGTCATTCTGTAACGCGCAACACAACACAATACAAACCAGCACAGCATACTCTTTCTGTGTCTATGCATCGTGTGTTCAAGCATCTTGAGTTATTTTGACAGTTACCACTGCCATCTAGTACCATTATAATTTATTACATTAGTATTTCAATAAAAGTTAATAAATTCTCCAGTAATATAAAATAAAATAATTGTGCATGGGTTTCCAAATGGACTTACTTGAACAAATATGTCTGTCCATACTAAATAGCAATTGAAAGGAGTGATTATTTTCAATGAGAAGATACATGTATTAAAATTAAATACTTATATTTTAATGAAGAATCTGTTTATAATACATATTTATTCCCAAATTAAATATTATTACGGTACTAAATTATTTAAATAATGTTATTTTACACGTAATAGTTGAATTCACGGGCGTGTTATATAGTACTTTATTACATAAAGTACGATGTAAAATGTCCATTCGTTGAGAGACACCAGTCCCGATAATGTTATAAAATTGTGAAAAATTTACTAGAAAGTGAGTTTTTTTTTAATAAATGTTCAGTGTTTTGGCCAGTTAACAGTATATACAGCAAACACCTTTCAAATAGTCCAATAGATACTTAAGTATAGAATGACTACAAGTAATATTAAAAGCAGTGCATACAAAAGCACTATTCAAGTTTTAGAATCAGGAAGTACTAACTATGATCGTTAAGAAGAAATTGGATTTTATCTTAGATACTAGTTAAAATTTGCAATATCTAATATTGAGATAAATAAAAACAGTTCAAAAACGTGTTTTATTTGAATATTATTGTTAAATTATCACACACAGCATAAGTCAAAACAGGTAAATAACTGAACACCATCTTGCTTTCTTCGAAATGTTTAGCGAGCTTTAACAGAATAGCTCGCCCCTTATTTCGCACCCCTTCAGAAATAGCTGTACCTATACACTTATAATATAGGCGCAGGGCAGGGTTGATTCTATTTACAACCCTAATCTGTTTATTTAGTTTTGACTGTCTCTTGTATTTTGTTGTTCTCTGCCGGTTTTAATTGGATTCGCTTTGATCTTTTTAATCAAAGCTACACGATTTGAACGCTAATTGGTAAAATTACCGTGTACTTTTGTAATTTAATATAGTTTTTATTTAAAAAAAATAATTTTCAATAACATGGTTTAGTGTTAGTTAACTGACAGAAAAAGAGCAGCATAATATTTGATATATATACATGATAGAATATGCCAGCTGTCGGCAAACATTTCATACCTACATACTTATATTACGTGTATTTCCTCACAATTTAAAAATATGGCCTCGTGTTATATCATTACAACAGAAGGTTTTAAAATATAACAGTCACATAACGTTTCTCTTAGAAAGGCTAAGGATAGAAAGATGAGATTAGAAAGTCACATTGTTGTTCTCACTGCCCGTTTTCAGACTCGAATTTAGGGTTGGTAAGGAGTGACGTAAACATCGCAGATGTCCATATTTTTTATTCTTTCGGTGATTCGAACCCTTGACTTTGCACCCGGGTAGCACGAATCTAAATCTCTACCACTCGGCTTCTGCGATTGAGATAGAAACAGTTTTAACGAAATTAGTGCTTAACATGATTCGCTTTTAATTTTTACTCGTTGTGTTTCAATATAAAAAAAAATCAAAGCGTATTTCAAAACACATATTTTATACTTGGCAAAAAAAATCGAAAATAATCACAGTGGCACCGAATATAATCTATTTTTTTTTTCCAAATCAGGTGGGTGTATAATTGGCAACAGTTATCTTTAAATAGAAATTTATTGTCAATGATGCTTTCTGCTGGCATTAGAAGATATATATGCATTCTTAATAATTCCGTGCTTCAATTCCCAAAAATTATATTTATATTTTTTAGAAGCATAAAATCTGCTTCTGAGCACATTATAATTAAAATTGTAGGGATGTATTAAAAATTCAGTAGTTACTTCCATTTTCCTATGCAATTAACTGATATTCTGTTAAGATAACTCTCATAGTCAAAATGATCATTGACGAAAGTGTTTGCAATCGGCAGGTTTATACAATGAATTGTGCTGATTTTGTTTCAGTATTTCTCCTGAGTCGAATAAGTTCACTAAATCAGTTATTAAAAATAAAAAATCCATATTTGTCTGATTTATGTTCATTCACATTTTTTATAGATACGTAATTATTATACAATCATCTAATTCTTGTTAGTATTAATTAATCTTAACGTCCCTTGGGGGATGCTAATTGACAGTCTTTTGTTGTCTGATGAAATACTACATGATGATTATTTTTCGGTAAGTTTATTTGATAATTTTTGTTATACTGATGTAAGTTCAATTTTTTTACTGTTGCATTGTTTTATTTTTTTATCTTTTGTATTTCCTTCATAATTCTTCTTAATATTCACCGAATAAAGTTTTGTGATTGTGGTTTTTAAATTTTTCATACACAATATTTATTTTTATTAAACTCCCACATATAAACAATAAAATTATTAAAAAAAACACTCAATCCGTCCATTCCAAACAGATATTACATTTTACAACTTCTGAGAATTAATTAATTGGTAATTTCAATTAGTATGCAGTGATTATATCCATAAATATTTTTCGAAATGTGTGAAAATGCAATGTCTATTGCTGAGAGTTAGTACAATATGAGTCATAAGTGTTATGACTATTTCTGTTTATAGTAAAGATGAAAAAAACGATGACCTCTTGGAAATTGATAATAGAACTCACATGATTTCAAAAAAAAGCAATTCAATTAACATTAAACAATACTTGCTAAAAAAAAGTATTAAAATCAAAATACTTGGAACGTTAATGATGAAATGGCCTTACTGCCTTCGTAATGTGTACAATCTACATCATAAAACGATGATAGACGCCGGTTTCAATAAATCCCAGTGGTGTACTTTTTTCCAAACAAATTAATTACTACTGTGTGTACCATAGTGTCGTTTAATAGGTTAGATAAATTCTTTAATATTGTAAGAGGATTTATTTCGTAAAGGCCAAAACGACAACTTTGCAAGAGGACAAAAACTGTTAAAATGGGTTAAAGCCCATGTAAACTGTATAATTTATACTTATAAAACCAAGAAGATAGTCATGTTGTTGATATTCTGCTATTGAACTTTTGAGAATAAGTATTTTTATACTCGTCAAAACAACACAATATTTTCCGTTATGAGTTTGCTTAAAAAATACATTTGTTATTTAATTGCTTTAATTTGTGTTACCAATTCATAACTAACCACCGAATCTTGCTTATGCTTGAAACATTTTTATGCACTTATCATCAAATAATCAGCAATGGACGTATATCAACAGTACACATTCGTGAATATATAGATATTTATCCAAAATAAATAAGTTTGTTACTAAACATCATTTGTAAAATACTAATCTTACTAACCGGACCTCTATAACTTCTATATCTTGTCATTGATAGGCGATCAAATAGAACGTGCAAAGCTGTGCAAAAAAATACAGCATTGTGAAAAGACAAGCATGTGAAAAAACAACAAAAAAAGTGGATTAGATTTACAAAATTACATATTTACAAATATCCACTACTGCAAAACATCGATCAGTGTTTGCAGCTGACGTCTCATATTATAATGGTTGAATCAAAGAACAAGTTTTAGTAAGAAAAACGCACAGGTCGATTTGTTTTATGTAAACCAATACCGCAGCTGCCACTGGTCGCCTAAGCACCAAACAGTGGAAAGCGAAACAATAATAATTGCTATCACAAATAAGTATACCTAAAGAGTATCGAATGGTGGCATTCTATTTTTTATTGAGAGCGGTTAAACGTTTGTGCTAACCGGTCGAATTTAAAGTAACCCGGATTCCTTTGTTTGCCTTTTAAAAAGTTTTAGCACTTTTAGTTCAGGCCATAACGGAAAAAGCAAATAACACATTTATTATTATTGTTTGTTTCGTCTGTATATTGGAAGCCGATACTTTCTTAACCGGACTGTGGTATTTAAATGGTTAAATTTACACACTATTATGGGGTTTCTTGTAAATTGGTGTGGCAGATGAAAATTGAATGTTTTAAATATTTTTTCTCGATTTATGAATTTTAACGTTTTTGTAAAGTACTATATTACAGTATATTGGCACACCAGTTTTCATTCAATACTTATTAAATCATACCCATAACACCAAATGTATAAAATATGGATTCCTTTTTATTAAGTTTTTCAACAGTAGGTATACATTTCAACATGTTTTTTGTCAGCCGTTATCTCTCTTCAGCTAGATTTAAATTAAAAACATGAGGATTTTTCGTTAGAAAATCGCTACGCATCATTTTAAAAAGTGTAGGTATAAGATAGGAAAGACAAACGCATGCCGTTAGATACAAAGCCAAACATCGAGTGAAAAATCAATTTGTATACCTAGTACCAATATTATATATTATTAAATCAGTATTATTCTAATTTATTTAAGAAACTTGTCTCGAACGTTTTGGTATAGCTAATCGTTATGTCACGACAAACACTTACAACTTATAGCATTAATTTATTATTTGATTTTTTTTTTACTTTTCAATATTTCCTACATTTCCTGCACGTTTGTCTCTTCGAATATTTATTATTTAATTTTTTACTGACTGATAAAATAACAATATCTGCCGCAAGTGAACAATTAATATATTTTTTTGCTTTTGAAAATTGTAGAAAAATATTTTTATAGAAACTTTAGGTTTTTAATTGTATTGCTATAAAAATAATATGAAGATAAAACGCAAATTTTCGTGTAGATATTGAACTGACTCAATGTTCATAAAAAAATGTTCGCCTACTAAGGGGTTAATAATATCCGTGACATCACGAATATTTGAGCTCAAATATGAAGTAAATTATGAGTTGAACTCGGTAGCTATGAGGTAAGGCTGGTCAAGGAAAGCATTTTTACAGCATCTACGAGTGTTTGGTTTTCACATCACTTGACTAGTCAGAATCGACATGAAGTGACGTATGAATACCTTCAAAATGTTTTATTATAGATAGTCACATTATAAATTATTGCACATATGGGTATTTTTACCATAGACAATAATTTCTGAAAGAAAGAAATGATATAATGAGATTGATTGTTTACAAACCAAATCTCAAAATGTGGTTAGCCCGTTCTCTCTCTCTCATGCTTAGATTTTTATTATATATGATAAAGCTTGAAAGAGTAATATAAAAGCGATATGTATTATTACACTTATACATATTCGATAAAGATGTCGAATTTAAATAGGAATCGGCAAAAATTACATTTGTACATAAGTCTATATTAGGTTAGGTATATATTACCATGTAATACAATAAAAACTCGATATAAAGAACTTCGGTACAACGGGCTTCGGACTTTAAGATCAAATTTGACAATTGTTCCACCCTGTTATTAGTATTCATGCATTCCAAAAGCTACAGTCGGTAAACAATGTTCTGCGTATGTTAGGCACATGATCACTTAGCTGCGTCAGTTTAAACGCGTGGGGACCGATGGTTTTGGCGTTCGCTAAGCTACATTTCACCGACATTGTTTTTTTTTTTAAACATTTTTAAATTCATTTTTGAAAACTTCACTGACATTGCCTATATACGTATTATTCCATTTATTTTCTCAATAAATAAAAAATCGGGTTAAAAATTTTGCTTTAGTATATATCGGTTTTTAAGGATATCTATTAGTCTACATCAATCCATTATATCGTGGTTTTACTGAACTACTCGATAAACGTTCATACTTAGTAAGTCTGAGAGTGCAATGCCACAGTTTCTTATGAAAACGTTAAAACGATTTTGCTTAATAATATCTAAATTATTAAAAACATAGTAATAATGTTACACAACAGAAGTTCAAACAGGAAAAATAAAAATATACACAAATCTCACAGGAGTCTCCACATGCCATCGAGTGGTTTGTGTGTTTTAAAACGATAAATTTTTGTCTGACATTCTCGTTTTAGGGTGAGTTCTCATTTTAAAGCACACCAAGTGCCTGTGTATAAAACCGGCTATTGCTGAGTATGTCAACCTCTCTTCCTGTCTTGGCAATGCATTGATCAGTCAAACTTCTCTCGCAGCTGACGTCTGAAATGATAGTCGCAGTTTTTTGTTTGGAATACTATAGTTTCGGCCATATTTATATTTATGCGTAATGTTATGTTATTCTTCCCAAGTAAAATTTCATGTTCACGAGTTTTGTTAGGATTTTTTTGCTTTCTTTTTTTCATCTTAGATGTCAAAGGAGTAGATTAACAAAAGGTATAGTACCTACATGAAAATAAAAATAAAATAAAAATTATCTTTTCTTATGCAAACTAGATGGGAGGCCTTCAGCATGCACAATTGCACACAAATCTGTACAGGTAATGATCCATAAATAATTTTTGTACAAATTCATCAGTTGATTTACTTAAAAAATGCTTGCCAAGATACAAAAGGTTGAGAATGAGCGTTACGGAGTAATGAGTTGTACGGTTGGTTTGAGAACAAATTAAAATTGAATTCCGCAACATTTAGTGCGCGTTGCTGTTCGGAGTTGTATCAGTTGTGATTTAACCGAGCGTTTAAATGTACTAAATTAGATAGATGCGCTCATTCCGAATAACACTGTCACATCTTTTGCATTTAAAAAAAACGCAAATAAAGTTTTCTACGTTAGTAAAACTTACTCTTATGTGACATGTTTTAAATTTGATTTATACACATTTTTAAGCAAATATTTTTACTGTCCTGTTTATCACAGTTAAAGTTTCTGAAAATATGAGCTATTTTGCTTTTCTAACGACATAAAACTTTTTATAATTTGGTCACGTAAATAATAATAATAAATCACAAAGTATTATATTCACATGGAAAATAAGATTTTAATTTACGGAAGATTAAAAAAACTTATATAATAGTTTATTATCCGAAAGGAATTGGGAAATAACTATCTAAAAAATATGTATTACCGTATCGTGTATTAAAATTTGTGCTCAAAACATATTTTCGCCGATTTCTCGTATTTGCTTAAAATCTGCCTGTACTGCAATGTATGTATGATAAGTTTTACATTCAATCATTATAATCTTTAAAATGATGACAGAATAAACTGAAGATCTTTAAGTATCTTGTATATAATAGCCCAGACCGCTCTGTAGACGTTTTATTATTATCACATATATATATGAAATTTTCTCATGACCTAAGCTTTCTAAGTGTATATATATATAAATTAAAATCTTATGTAGTGCACACACAGTTCTGATGTACTATTACTATTTTAGGCATTCAGTATTTCAATTTCAATACCGTCATCTATGACGGTTACGGTTATACTAGTATCATATAATACAAAACAAAGCGTTACTTGGTCCACAACGAAGAAAACCCTTTTCCCATGTAAATATGATTAATTTTTTAACACATAATAGTTTTACAATCATTTAAGTGGTTAGAAAACTTATGTCAAAATCGGACCATTTCTTGTTCAATTAGTAAAATTCCACAGATTAAATATCAAAATTACTAGATGAAAACCATGATAGATAAAGCTTTGAATTCTTTTTTAATCCCATGATAAAAATATAGTATTTTAATTCATTTAAACAATTAAACGGTAGGAATACAGTCACGATACAACAATCCAACAAATAAAATATTGTATTTTTATTAAAATAATTGATAGCTTGAGAAGATTTTGTTGGTGTATCAGTTAAGAGTAAGGACAAACATAGAAATACAATTAGAGAAAAATGATTAAGCCAAAGTGGACTAGTAGCTTCAGTGGATTAATTATTTGTGTTGGGACAGTAAACATGGACGCTTCGGTCAATTGAAGTGAAGTCGAGCGCGAAACTAACTTAATTAACTATCACACGGAGGATGAGGTCTATCCAGTGGCATTCTCAATTAAATAATTGTAGCACATATTTGAATTATATTCAACGAACACTACGAGGTACGTACGTGCTCACTGCTTAAAATTGCTTTGAATAAATATTTTAAGCATTGTTCATCATAATACTTTGATGAATTTATCGATTATTTTCTGTCAATTCATTTCTGTTATAAAATTTAAATTGATAACTTTGTTTTCACACTTATTTCAATTGGAATCTTTACAATTGATTTTGTGTAAGCGTTCCTCTTTCTGCGCTAGAAATTTAGTTGTTAACACAAAATTGACTAGTTGATTTTTGTACACATTTCAGTAATTTTGTTCATATATAATTATGAAATATTTTGGTGGTTAAGGCAGTTTAAATGAATGACCGCGAGCCGGTCGTTTAGACTAGCCCTTATAGTGAGTGAAAAGACAGAAAAATGAATCTAATTAAAACGGTTACTTAGAGTAAAGTTAATAGTTAAAGGTTTAAGGAACGTTTACAATTTGAATAACTTTGTAAATATTTTTCATTCAAAAATCATTTTAATATGAAATATCGTTTCATTCAGAAACAGCTTTTAAATTATATTTAATGTTAGATTTTCTACGTTTTTTACACCTCGCTAATTTTATCAAAGTAAATCTCACGAAAAGTGTTCCTCGTTTTTAAATCATTGCTTTTCGACTAAAAAACGTATACCTACGCCACTGATACCAGACAGATGATCGACAAAAGGATTGCAATTAAATTGCGAATTTGCGGCAGCATTGACTTTTTCAATTAATATTTACGAGAATTGTACCTCTGAATGCCACATTTATAAGTAAATGCCAATATGTAAAAATATCTATTGCAAATTAAATTTTTCAAAATATATTTACAAAAAACAACCGAATAAATACACAAATATATAGTCCAACCTTTTATGTTTGTTAATACTGTTTCTTCAAGAGTTGGGAAATTTCAGCATGTTACCTTACACTTTTGGTGCTCGTATTTGACAGCCGTCAAATTATTTATGTTACGTATACGTTCCTGAAAATGTTATTTACACCTGACGACTGCTTTTAAAATGAATTTATATATTTATTAGATTTTTATAACGAAATGTCTTTAATATAGTTGAACTAATGACGTATTTCATACTTTCTTTTTTCTTTGTTAGTTAATGAATATGTACGATAGCGATTATATATATAAATTATGTATTGATTTATTTTAATAAGATTTTTAAATAAAAACTATGTAAATTTAAATAATAATGTTTTAATTTAACAATCATTAAATCAAAATTACATCATCACAAAAAATTCATCCTTAACCACTCTCAGCAGACTCACAAGAGTTCTTAGTAAAGATCGACCACTATAACGTGGCCTCCGGCCAAATTCAAAACTAAAGTAATCAGTGTATGGCCAATACCTGTCAAACGTAAGCTAATACGTAACTTTCCTGGTACAGTGCACTTTATTATGAGTGGATGTTTCTAAAGGAAAGATGCAGATGAAATAATATCACCCACAGAATTTTCCACTTAGATTTTTTAAGTAACTAGAATAATGTATTCATTTGTATTTTAATCAAACAGCCTGTATAAGTTGGCATCTAAAATACAAGAGCTTAGGTATCTGCAAAAGTTTACAAATATGGTACCCAACTTAGCTTGAACAATCCACCAGTCATTAGATTTGTAATTAAGTAAAAGTTATTTGGATTAAATTGATCGGTTAATTAACCAATGCTTGGTCTTTATATATATTATTTATAAGTTGACATAGCCTTTCTGCAGGCCAAGTCTATTTGTCAAAATGTTTAACACAGATATTTAAAAAAATCAGCGATGATGAAACCTTGATTATTACGAAGGATAATAAATGTATGATATTTTTTAAATATTTTCACGTATATTTTCAATATGTCGAATAAGCGACCAAAACTGAATTCGTAGTTATGATTATGAAGAATATTATCTACCTTATTTAACGATCACCGTAGCCGAGTTGCAATACTGTAGGGATTTCATCATACTCTATTAAGTGGAAAATTTCTTAGAATCAATTTTCAATCAATTTATGTGATTGTATTCAAACCCAAAGCCCTGGTGTTTCTAATACACCCTATTCCATCATTTAATCAATAAAGGCTAGATCGGGCGATTTCTACAGCTCTCTAAAGCGGAGTATTGTCTACGTACAACCAGTTCTTGTAAAACACGTGATGTTTCAATAAGTAGTCCATATGCAAACATACTACTTAAAACTAGTATAACCGTACCCACCATAAATGACGATATTTAAATTGAAATACTGAATATCTAAAGTAGGTAGTACGTCGAAACTGTGTGTGCATTACATAAAATTTTATTTTATTTACACCACGGATGCTTAGATCATGAGAAAATTTCATACCTACATGTGATATGTGAGAATAATAAAACGTCTACAGAGCAGTCTGGGCTATATGTATAATATTAGATACCTATATATATTGGTAACCAATAACTATTTTTTGATGAGTATGATGAAAAATACACTTTTAATTTTCCTGAAAATTAGTTTCATTTTTTTAACAATATCAGAAAAAAAAATAACCTAGAGTAAAATTTTAAAGCGATTCTTTTGAATGAATACTATATCCGGTCTAAAATATTAAATTAAAAGTATTCCAAGCACAATTCAAATAAAACTATGTTTCTATTACTACCTACAAAGCATTTCAAATAATATTTTCCAGATTCAAAGAAAAATAAAAATATCTTTATAACGTCATATTTTGTCATTGATATAATAAAGCCAAACTAAAATAGTAATAAGTAACATCGCATTAACATTTAGGTATATGGTTTAGAGACCCTGTATTTAATCGTGGGCATAAAATCTGAAAAATTACAAAAATAAAATGCAATATTTCAAACGATAATCTGATTCAAAATCTCGAGATGTTTTCTGTTGATAAAAATCCCGTTTTCACACATCATTAACTTATTAAGTTGAATAATAACCCAAGCGCATTCTGACTGGGTTCACGATAGCGCTTCTCAAAATACCATGGGTTAACGGAAAAAATAACTTTTCCTAACATGATAGCATTGTCAGTTTTCCACCATCATGAAATTTGAATGTGATACAATTACATGATAATGAAAAGCAGTTAAAATCTCATACCTATACGGCTGAGTTAATCACAATTATCAAATGTAATTTTAACAGTGGGAAAGAGGTTTAACATTTTGAAATACTTTTTTTGAATACTGAATATTAAATGAGCATATCGAAAGTGATTGGTTAACACATATCTCTATCCTAGCCCCGTCATATACCAACTGTATTCTAAAAATGGAAGGTATAATATAGTGGTCAAAGTTATATATTAAATGCCGACCATTGCATGTTCCATTCATTAGAATAACAATTTCTAGGTGATTCAACTTATTTACTCTAATTAAAACACGTTAAAAATATCACAATTTGTTTGGTTGAATAATATTACAACACGACGTTATTGTCTAATATATAAAAATCAATATGGGTTTGTTCGTATCTTATGCACTGACATGCAGTTCATCCGATTCCGATAAAACTTTTTCAAGTTATTGCTTGCACTTGCGTGGAGGGTATAGGCATAGTACAATCAGGCACGACCCAGCCCGAGTCCGATTCTGAACGTTTTAATTTTTAACTTACATTTTTTTTAACCATATCCGCTCCCTATTTGGAGCATATGGCCATCACGCGGTTCCTACGAGCTTCTGCTCCCCGCCAGCCTCCTCGCCTCCTCCCAGGTCATCCCAGCGTCCCGTAGCTCCGCCGAATACATCCTATGGATGGTCATCAGCGACCTTCCAGGGCGAGTCCATCTGGTTGGTAGAAGAGACAGGCAGGATTCAGGCTACCCTGGGGCATCCGCAGCACGTGTCCAAGCCAGGTCCATCGGTGCTTTTTTATTTTCGACGTAATAAGAGGCTGGTCCGTCCGCTCTCTTACCTCCGAGTTCCTGACAAAATCAATTCACCGTTCCCCTAGTATTCGCCGCAAACATCTGTTTTCAAAGCACAGTATACGGTTACCCTGTGCCTTGGTGATGTGCCATGACTCGCTACCGTAGAGCAACAACGTCAGGATGCATGCGTTGAATAAGTGGCACTTGGTTCTGACCAAGTACAACCGTGAGTCCCAGACTTTCCGCATTGAGTTAAAAGTTGCTCCAGCTATCCCTAATCGGATTGCAAGCTCTTTACGCGGATTGCCATCTCCCGTGATGTGTACCCCCAAGTACCTAAAGCCGTCGACTCTCTCGATGTATTGCCCCGCGCTCGTCAGAGGGCAGTCTGGGTCTGGACAGAAACTGTTGCAGGGCACATTGGTTTTACTCGCATTGACTTTGAGGCCAATGAGATACGAGTTTCTCTGCAGCCTGTCCATTGTTTCCTGAATACCCTCGACAGATTTGTCAAATATGACAGCGTCGTCAGCGTTACTTACATTCGTCTTATAAACTTAAATTAGGTCTTATATTATATAAAAATCAATCTCAGAATCCAGATATATCTCAAATCTTATAAAAAAATCTAAAATAAAGAATTAAAGTCGTATAAATAACGACGTCTCGCAAAACCTTCTGATTTAGTCGTGTACGCACCAAACAGAAACAAAAAATATTATGTGTCCAAAAGCACTTCAATAAACAGAATTAAAATACAAATACTTTCTTTCTTTGAGTGGCATTTTAACGCATGCCGGGTACTCACTAGTTATATATAAAAATTCATTTTTAAAATTGGCAAGAAATAAAATTCTTCTTGATGGACTTGATAACATCCACATTAAAAAAATAAGAAAAAATAATATTTACCTTAACCCACTCAGGTCCGTATGAATGAATATGTCAATATCCGAAGTAGCTCCAATGAAAATTTTTATAAAACAGTTAGTTTTGGATTTCGATTGCTATTATAAAATATAAATTACTTTCAATTTCAGACACCATAACTGTGTATCTAAATACATGAACGAAGAAGAGATGTGATGTTTTTTAGAATGAATTTGAGCATTTAATTCATCTGAGATTGAGAGATAAAATTAATAAAATATTACATTTGTAAATGATTTCGTTGGCTTATATTATATTATTAATAGTACGAGGAAAATTATTTTTACACATTCTTAGGTAGTCTTTCACGAAACATAATTAAGAACACGAGCGATTATAATCATCCAAACAGTAAGAGGCTTTGTGCATCCTTAATGATGTTAACGTCATTTAAATAAATCAGTGTTTGTTAAACTTTACAAAATAAATACCAATTAATCAAATTATTTTGTCTCATTGATTTATTTTAGTAATGAGATAAATCGAAATGTGAAAATTGTGAAAAATCAAAATTTATTTTTTAAGAGTTATAAATAATCGCTTTTTGTGTTAGATAGTATTCACTTGGTACACTTGAACTTTTATTTCGATAATTTTCATTTTGGATTTGATAGTAACTTAGTACACTCAAACTTTGATTTTAATAGTTTCCACTTAGTCACGGATTTTTTAAACAAAAGTGAATTGAGTTGTAGGTTATGTTATATTTGGTCTAGTTTGGTTTGTGTAACGTATTCTAAACGTATTCGTGCAGTAAAGGCAATATAAGCGGCCTAATATAGGGAAGAAAAATAAGTGACATTTCATTACAGCTTCGTGCAACCATCGATTTCAAAGTGTGAGTATTTATATTGAGCGAAAACTATTTTATCTATGTGAAAATATTTTTTCGCAAGTGTAATATATTTCTTCAATGTTAAAATATATTTTATTATGTGGGATCACTTTATTTATAGTGAAAGAATTTGTTTTTTGTGGAATGTATTTGTTATAAGTGAAAACTATTTTTTATGAAAGTGAGCATGATCTTAACAAAAGTGCATTTAATTGTAAAATTTTTTTTATCACGTTATCGCCAAGCTAAAATTCCATTCGGGTCTGTTCATATTTATTTAATTTGAAATTTATAGTTGAAATTAATATTTATGTATAAAATTAGTAGATATTCGAATGAGTTGTAAAATTTATCATGCTTTCTATGTTAGATAACATATTATATATAAGCGATTGCTGGCGATGACGAGTTATTAAAATAATTATCGAATGAATATAATAAACATACGCCGCTCAGAGCCTCGACAGCTCCGTGGATCCGATACCGATGTCCATACATAACATTACACTAGTTTGATTATTTCCAACAACCCCAACCCCACCCTCCTTATTGTCACATTTCATCGCCAAGCTGTTCTTAAAAGAAATTATTTTGTTCTTAAATTGCTGAAATTATTGTCAAAATTAACAATGAAAAATAAAATAGTATTTTTTTACATCTCAATAAAAGTAAAAAAATGTCGAACTACATTTTATTTTGCTAATTTTTTGACATTTTCTCCATCGCCTATTATGATTATATAATTCATAAGATATACTAAAATCAATATAAAAAAGACTCCTCCCTTCTAAGAACATGACTTCATATATAAACAGCCCCAAAAGACGTAAAATATACCATTATAGACATACACAATATATACAGTTGTACCAAATTTAATGCAAAAAAAAATAATGAACTCAATATAAACATGCTGTATTATTATGAAGTCGATACAATTAGGTTTAGTTTAGTCAAATTTGAAACGTAAAGGTGTTTTTCTTGAATTCAATACCATCATTGTGTGTTTATTATTGTTTGTGTAATGAAACCAGGTATAAATGCCACACAAGTACCTGAATAGTAAACCTTCACAACAATATGAAGTACCACTAGACCACTAGAGTGAAGATGACAATATGTCCATTGTGATGATAGATACGTTCGAAAAATGTCAATCAAATTTTTTCCAATTCATGATTTTTTCCTTTATCAGTGTGGTCTGACAGTTTTTTTAAACAACTCTATTGAACGTTTTTTTAACTGCATACATACTTATAACATCGATATTCAACATTAAATTCTTGTAAAATTCAAATTAATATGGCTAATAAAAACTCTTGAAAATAATTTTATTTATTGAAAACTCCCAATCAGTATTCGTAAAGGGGCTTCTTAGTAATTTCCCCACATAACAAAAACTTTATCTGAATCTTTCTTAGGACAGTGCTAAGCAAGTATACATGCATTAATCTTTACCACTCTCAGTTTAGAAACAAGTTAACCAAAAAACTTAGACACCGCTTGGCTGACTCAAAATAGTTTCAGTAGGTAAATATACGTAGGAGAAAATAGGAGAAAAAATCAAATTAATATTAGTCACAATCGACCTACTCAGTTATTATAGAGGGACATAATATTTTTTTGCAATGTAAGTCTTTTAACTATCACAGTCCAAGGAAACCTATTTCATCATATGCGCTTTATAATGAATTCGGTATGGCAGATTTGAAAGCATTTATACTGAAATTAGGCAAGCTCTATAGTAAAGAGTATTATAGTCATACATAATGGAGTATAATAAAATACAAGTGGCAGATGCAAAAAGAAGCATTCTTTGGTGGTCTTGTCGTATTTACGACACCTTTTATAAATGCGAAGAATTGCTATAATTATTATTGAATACTTTACTATTTTACTTACCTATTTAGGACGGTTCATCTCAATACGATACCCTTGAACATCATCAAACTTAAGCCAATAAATATTCTTCATATTAATTGTATAATCATTGTTAATAACATCACATTAAAATGAAATAAATGAAAATAGCTGAGAATGAGAGGTATAATGAGGATTGTGATTTCTAACTTGTCTATTAACTATATCATTTATATATAGTATATCGAATCCAGTGTATAACTTCAGAAACTAGTCAACCGCATTACGATTGACTAGTCTCTTAATCCAAGTATAATAATATTTACATTATTTTTTTGCTGTGTACTAAAATTATCTATATATAATTACATCAATTAAATAGGCAATATTATTTTAGAGTGACGGTATTAACCGTAACTCGAAAATACAAAATGAGTTTCATTATCAGAATACCAATAATTAATTATAAATTGTATAATAATAGTAGGCAGCGATAATTAGATAAGGACACTTCATAATGAAGAATTGTTTCAAAAGTTCAAATGAAGGAAAAGTACTTTCTATAAAAATGTAGGTACTCCAGTAATATTTTTTTGCAGTTGAAGTTGCTCTTCTAATTGTTTCGCAGACAGAAGCAAATACAAAATTAAATCATTATATTGTATTTTATATAAAACTTAAGTTTAACTTTTTTCCACAGTTCCTGTTGAGGTTGAGCTTATTTTCCAATTTGTATGATTCTGATTCTAAAAAATAGTCGTGTTTGTTCTACTACACACTAATTCGATACAGCTATGACAGAGAAAAATACTAAAAACAAATGAACTTCGATTGTGTGATTCAAATATGTTCTATTCGATCGGTACGCCATCAATGATGACAAATTTGAAGCTACTTAAAATTTAATTTTGATGCATCATATTCTTATATTTTAAAAGCAAATTTCGTCCAATTACTCCCATATGACATCTCTGCGTCCATAGGGATCGAAACTGGGCAGGTTATCGTAATGTATTAAAGACTTAATTGTTATAATAGTGATGAAAAAATTCTTTATTACTAACTTTTGTTAGTTAACTTTACTCTATTTCCTACTCGTATGTTGAAGTAGATTAAACTACATTGTGAAGTTTTCTATCCACAAGTTGGATATTTGGCCGGCGCATATAAGTCATGCCGACATTCTCCAACAATGCACCCATCTAAAATTTATTTTCTCTTGAAGTAAATGCGTTTTAAATACGAAACCAAAAATTTCTGTATCGAATTTGACAATTAGGACAATTCTGGTCGAGAGGCACTTAAACGTTTCTTTGTCAAAATCGAAATTAAACAGCTGCCAAAAGTGGGCGTGCACCGCCAGACAAAAAGATGTCAGCTTTTATTTTTCATATCTACAATACTGGCAATTTGTTCTTAATGATTTATTGTTTAGATTTTTTTGTTTTCTTTGTGCAAAAGCCGTAAGTGGGACTCAGAAATAATGTCGACAATAGAGTAGCCTTCTGACCAAATTAACTATTTGTAAAAACATTCTTTTCAATAGACGATATTGCACAAGTGATTAATGTGGATTTTTGGACATTTTAGAAATTATTTTTGAATTGTAAACGTTTTGAAAAAGACAGCTGCTATTCACATGACAAACAACTCACGTTTCAAATAACTTTTAAATACCCACTTATTATTTTAAAGAATTGCCGGCATATTCACTTGATCAAAAAGATAATAAATTCAGTTCCTATTGGTGTGAATCAGTTTTTATATCATAAAATTTTAACCTTTTCGCTTTTCGTTAATACGCATTCTAGT
Source organism: Himalopsyche phryganea (assembly GCA_022494535.1). Lineage (NCBI taxonomy): Eukaryota > Metazoa > Arthropoda > Insecta > Trichoptera > Rhyacophilidae > Himalopsyche > Himalopsyche phryganea. The sequence continues at coordinate 4,061,289 of JAGVSL010000035.1, read as the reverse complement.
AAAGTATCAATCATTCAACTTTGGAAGGTGGCTTTAACATAATAATATTTGTGTGGCTTAAATTATTAATTAATAAATTTCGTTTTTCAGCGGTCAGTACTTCGGTTTTATAATTATATTACAATAAAGTTATCGTCATATTATGTGTCATGAATAAAATGATAAATACTACGCCATTATTACAAATTATATTTAAGTGAAACAATAGCTACAAGCAACAATATCTACAGTTGTAATAAAATTATATTATATTTTTCAAATAATATGTTTATTCGAATCGTTCAAATTGTTTACACTTCCATAAACCTTATCACTAACGACCCGGCTTTCGTGCCATCAAGTACCCTCAGCTGATACCGTAAATTGAATAATCTTATATATAATAACCCATACAAATCTGTAGGCGTAGATGTAGACGTTTTATTATTATCACATACACATGTAGGTATGAAATTTTCTCATGACCTAACATACATCACCGTGTATATAAACAATACACACAGTTCCGACGTGACGAAAAGTCTGAGGCAAACAGACAACAATCAGTATGGAAACTAAAGAGCAGCTACTTTTGACATTCAGTATTTCCATTTCACTTCTGTCATCTATGACGGCCTTTCCCATTATTATGTAAAAAAAAAAAAATAAAGCGTTGGCACAATTTTAAATTAGGTCTAGATATTAACGGTGCCAGAAAATTTTTCATAATGAAAGTTTTGATACGGGGTCGAACGAACTGCAATAAAATTAATACAGACTCATTTAAATGTTAAGTGTTAAATCTTTGTCCGTACATAACACATCGTTCTTCCAGCTACATTTTGATTAGGTAGCGTATTGTGCAATTATAACCCAATATCCGTTAAATAAAAAAGAAATGTTGCCTTATTATTTAATCATCAGTACTCCATACTTCAATTTAAATCAATCGTCAGTCCTGAACAAGGTATTATTAAAGTAAAGAGTGCCGCTAGTTCTCTATTCAAACATTATGTAAGTATTCCATATTTGAAATGCGGAAATACGTCACGATACACCTGAGTAGCTTGTTTCTCAGGACCTTAGGTTCTCAGATATTTACTCGTTCATACTTAATGGATGAGAAATGTATACACCATTATTTTTATGGTTCTATGTGTCTACTTAGATTTCATACATTATAATCACATAAACTCTAAGCTTACAGTTTTCCTTTAAATTATTAGTGAATGATTAATTTTATAGTTTGCCAAAAATCAAACATATCGACTTCGGAAAGGTAAAATCCTATATTCGAAATTCTATAGTAAAGAAAGAAAAAACTATTACGTTATTAAAACTGCTATCATATACTTTAGAACTACGTTATTTCCTTAATTATCAGTTAACCGTATGAAGAGAAAATAGTTGTGTTCTTTTTAATCGTTTACCGTCGCCTAAATCTCATGAACATGCGAATTTTTTTATCATATGTCAAAATAATGTTCGAATGAATTATTTACCTAGTATAATTAAAATAAATAATGAGCGTGGTGTTGAGACAGACGACGGTCTCTGACTGAATCACAATGGAAGGTAATAAAAACACATCCCCAAAAGATGGTTACAAATTTACAATATATATATTTATATCATATTTATTATATACATATATATATATATATATTTATATTCATGTTAATTGTTTTGGTTTTGTTGTCTAAAACGAATAATTCTACTTTAAATATCAACCGAAAAAGTGGGATAACACGAACATTTTGATAATTTTCAAAAATCTTTATACACTCGCTATATTCAATAAATTGCAGATTTCGCTTCAGTCAATATATAAAACAAACCTTTTTCTGCGATTTTTTCTTAGACGTAAAATCTTATAATATATTCTAAGATGTGGGCGAAAAACAGTTTAAAACGTATCCGAAAAACAGGTGTCAACTCTTTACTCCTAGATAGATATTCTTTAAAGGGCCATGTAAACTTTGTTATTTCCATGGAAATTGCAATAGTGTAAACAAATACTTTGAGATTTATGAGTTTTAGGCGACGGTAGACGATTAGCGATTTTCGAAAAGTGGGGAAAATCCTGCTTTTTCCTCTTAACTGAGATATTAATGAAAGTTTTATACAGTTTTAAAATAAATTATTCATTATTTATCTTAAGGTTGTTTATAATAAATATTTCTACAAAATATTAACAGTCATTTTTTGATAATTATTTATATATGTAATAATCAATCGATCATACCTTTTATAAACATTCATATGCATTTAAATGCATAAGTATTACATAAATGCAAAATGCAATGATAGGAGAACTATTTTTAAAAACATAAAATCCAGTGGTTGGAAACTGTTTCAGACATCGAATCTCTTCATGAAAATAACGAGATCCCGCAATCGACTGAGCTTAAGTTTACTTATAACTTATATGGTATTTAAGAATATTACAATTATTCATGTAAAAAATAACATTTTTTTTTCAAATTTTTTGATGTACTGCCACCGGTACCGCTTTTATCAAATCTAGCAATGAAAATTGCCGTTCAAAAATTTACTTAATGATACGTGGCAATAAAAAACAATAATTTATGGAGCGTGAGCAGGACACAGACATTTTAAGAGGTGGTTTAATGATTAAATTATTTTCTCAGCCAATCAATATTTTGTAAGCTTCGCAATCGACCGGTTGCAGAACACTTATTTAATCGAATACAAACTTGTCTGCAGTCACTGGATTAGCAAAATAATATTTTGCCATTGATATTATTGCGATGAGCGATGTATTTTTTATGGATTTATCTTATATATGTTTCAAAATACCTTACATTAATTATCGAGTAGAACAAACACCTGATGATTACGTAATTTTATGGCGTCTGAGCGTTTACTATTTGTCTTATTTGTCTACGCGAAACAGTGTATTAATTTTGGAATCAACAAAATCAACTATTTCTTGAGAAGAAACGCGCTGGAAAACAATTCTACTATTATTTACTTGTACATTAGAAGCATTAGTTCACTTAAAATACCGTTTCTTACCGTGAGAACGATATTATGTATAAAGATAGACATCTACGTAACTACCAATGGTTATGAGTTGCTATTAATATAATATTTACGAACTACATAATTGTTTATTTTAATAGACCGTATTTGTTTAATTACATAGACCGATCAGAATCGGTCTTAAAGCATGACACCAGCATTACTTATATCACATGATATGATACGTTTGATAGATACGAATTGGCATCTCAATAATGTTTAATATATATGTATACCTTCCTTCAGGGAAATTCTTAATCCATAAAAGGGAAACCCAGACTTAAAGCCACAATAAAATATACCCGTATGGCATTATGTAATCTTTCACTTCTAATTAAAATATTGCCTGAGATTTTATTAATACTAATATCTTTGATTTATGTAGAAGAAGAGCAGTGTCTCATACAATCATAAAAGTGTAGAATCCTTCTGGAACGAAATGCATTGTTATTATTTACATTATTATGATAGAATTCTATTAATTAAAATTCAATTAAATCAACGAAACTATTGCAAATGGGTGGAGCGTTAGTACGATTTGTAAAATTTTAACAGTATTAAAAGTATTTTCTATTGTTTTAAATTTTCATATTTTGATTTCACGTAATACACTACAATATTTGCATACGAACAATTTTTGAGGCTGCGATTGAAATAATCATGGGGTACCATGTAGTACTACGTAGCACTTAAAATATATTAAATAAAAAAATAATTTTTAATCCATGTCCGCTTCCAACGTGGAGCATATGGTCTCCTAATGAAAGTATCTCAACAGAATTTTTCTATGAGAACTACTTGTTACTCAGTTGCTCAATCTCTCTTTTTTTTAAGAGAGTAGGGATAGAAGAATAGGGCTAGGACAGAACTAGTGGTTAGCTAATCACTCTCGCTACGCCCCGTGAGGATCGGATGGGTGGGAGAGGATTTTTTTTGACATCACAAACACTCAGACTACGAACAGAAATCCATAAATCGATTGAAAGATCAATTTTATGAAAACCGTCCACAACGGGATTTGAATCCGACACGTCCGTCACCGTAGCCAGCGACACTACCAACTGCGCCACGGACGCCGACAATTATTTATAATTTTCAATTGTCAACTGCTAGCCAGAATGCGCATTTTATGGAACACACCGGATTGAAAGTGGTCGTCACTACATACGAGACGTCAAGTATAGTAATAATGCCTATATTATTAAAATGCCACAAAAAACATTTTTGGACCCAATTTTCTTTTATCACTCTACTCTGATAAATAAATCATATATCTTCCTAGTTCTAGTTTCTCGTCCTTTTTGTGTACAACTTTCTTAACAAGTACAATTCAATTTCAGTACGATTATTTTATATTCCAGACCGTTGCAATGTTGTTCGCGGATCTAAATTTTAGCAAGATTGTCCGAGAAAAACTCTTCAACAATAAGGTGCATAAACTATAATATGCAAGTAAAATAGTAATCGACAGATTAGACTGAAATTCTTAACGTCTTGAAAAAATTTTCCCATTCGTTGTCCATAACTGGACATTTCCAAATGGTATGATCAACATAGTGAAATCATGAATGAGTGCAACTATTATAATTTTTTAACCTTTATGTAGTTTTTTTGTTGTATTCGGAAGCTCAATACAAATACAGCTAGAGCACATATCCAACCCAACAGTTTGGCTCTCCATCATACCAATGAGAGCGATGAGTCGAACCTCTAACAAGTGGGTTAATAATAATTTATCTTTGAGTGCACCAATAACCGCCTAAAGAGAAACCGAGTGGTTATTTGTAGAAGCAATTTGCTTTGACAGTGGTTACATGTTAGATGGTTAGCATTATAGTGTTTTAGTGGAAATTAGTTTGCTTAGGTAAGTTTTTTGATACTGACTGGCTCAAAAATTGATGACTGTCATTTATTTTACTTACGTTTTTTCTCGGTTTCAATATTAGTGTGGTGTTATTTTCCATTTCTGTGAGATTTCTTAATTGACACTTGTTGTTAATTGTTGTAATTTTATTAAGTATTTTTATTTGTTTATTACTCAAAAGTTTACATAATACAGGAAATAAGTAAACTAGTATAATCATAATTGTAAAACTTCAATCATATTCGTACCGTGTGAGCTATTTTCTTAATCAATTTTTAGGTGTTAACTGTCAATTCATGGTGGAAAAGCATTATATTTTTAAAATAAAAGATAAGCTGTTATGTGCTACTTCACCATTTTTACAGTGATCAGGACCGGAAAATGTGGAAGTAGGATCGATTCTAATATGTGTGTAAAACTCTATTCAAATAAGTGGTTGAAAATACACAAAAGGACATATTTTATAAAGACACGTGTTTTGATTCTGCAAAACCAACTAAATATCGTGAAAAAAATACTGTATTGTTGGTGTTGCTTATAGTCCGTTTATCATTAAATATACTAAATCAATGATATATACTAAAGAGACAGAGATCTTTTTTAATTGTATATTTGAAGTGAGTTTATACAAAATAACCGCCGAGAAAATCTAAGGAACACATTTACGTACCTCAATTCAATGCTTATGACTTATAATTTTACCACAGATCCAACTCCATCTAAAATAAATATTAAAGTAATATAGTGACATATATTTTGTACATATTTCATGATAACATTTGACTAACAGTGATTATAACATTTCCAAAAACACATCCAGAAATAAAATTGTTTCGACGTTTAGTTTTTTAACTTCGTAGACTTGTCACAAAGACTTCAACTTTTCGTAATATAATTATTATTATAATCTCTTACACTCTGTAGCTTGATATGACAGTATGTATGCAATAAGTAGCATGTAAAATGCACAGTAAATTATGTGAAGGACGTTATTCTTATAACATTTTAAGAACAAAGTGCTTGTTGATTTCGTTCAATTATGAACAGCATGGGAATCACAAATATCTGACATGTCTACAGCAAACAAACTGCGCTCCACATTTCAGTGGAAAAAGTTTAAAAAGAATATGTTTAGTAAGAATCATTTTTTATCGTTTTAATTGTACTTTTGAAACCTTTCCGAACTTCTATAGAAAACTATACGTGTTGCACGTTTCGCAATTTTTTTATTCATCTCACTCTTATAATTTCTAACCTATAATCTTTTTTTTAACATAATGATTGGATATTTATTGAATTAGCATTTACATATTTGATTTATTCATGACAATGGTAATACTTCATTGTAATGAGTGAACTATATAAAAGTATTTAGTTCCATAAGAATTGCAATTTAATATAGTTCTTTCTAGAACCATAGTTGTCACGATGCTGCGAAACCAAAATAGCTAATAAACTATGTCTTATAATTATTCGTGTGAAACTAAATCTTCTTTTATGTTATTGTAATGATAAGAAGCTTAGTCATGTACTGTTATTGGGTAAATCAGTAGTTGCATACACATGACGAACAGTGGTGGGACAACAAATTTGTACCTTTACTATACATATTGTGGCCTAAAAAATATCTTCAATCAACGGACGCCTACTGCACTTTTTGAATTTGTCTATATTCTTCATTTTTTTGTTTTTCAAGAAACCAGGCAGGACAAAATTAAAATCTAGCTGGGACACCGGAACCATACCTTCAATGCTGGACAGTTTTAGTTAAGCTAAATTAGTTTGGTTATGACAACCACGAAATAACAGACGAACAGGTGTCAATTACTTATACATATATAATTGCTTTCCTTACATATTCAAATCTCATGTTTCGTATAATTTTAGTTAGTAAAACACACTAGGGAAAAAAGTAAAAACGATATACTTTTGTTTTAATTTAAAAACAACTGACGATTTATTTGATCATAATATACTTCTTCCCTCATGCTTACTTTAAACGGTATAACAAACGCAATATCACATTGTGGTAGATGGTCCATTAAGGAAACGTGAGTTTTTACTTAAAATTAAATATGAGCAGGTCAGTGTGTTAACCATCGTGACGGCTTGGTGGTTAAGGCAGACGCCTGGTAAATTAATGGTTGCCATTCAGAAGATGGTGTTACCGATTTGCCGATAATAATATCTACTTAAAGGTAATATGAAATGGGATTACTTTCCTCTTTATAACTTAATTGACTTGCTGTCTCTCATTTAAAAATTATTTTTCACAACCTCACTCTTGTGTTTTCGAAAATTGAGCTCAATAATATTGTTGTGTATTTTTTTTTTCTTCGAAACGCAATATTTTACCCTCTCAATAAGCCGATATAGATTATAATCCATATCAGATCAGTCATATATCTTAGCATTTATACTATAGAATATGTTAAGGTGAAATATTAACAGTATATTTAAATACATATTTCAATTATATCAATCCAAAACTCATTTTACACCAACCTAGGAAATAGTGCCCCCCCCCCCTTGTCTTTCAAATACTGTCTACAACACATATTACATCCATACTTGAGTCGTATATCAACAGGGCTCGATGTGGAAAAGTTTACTAACCGGAACGCTCGATATTTTCTTTAGTCTACTACTCTACTGTTTTTCAATGGTTTTTCATCAATGTCACCGATATTCTTTTTGGTAATAATAGAATGTAATTTTCAGTTCAGTTTGATAATTTACAAACCGAAATTTGATTTTTTACAAGGCGGCTAGTTTCCGCAGATTCTGTATATCGAAAATTATATAGTATTCAAGACCATGGCTTAGTTTTGACCGTAGATTTTCTTTCTACTTAGATTGCTGGATTGATTAGTTTACAACGCTCTCTGAAAGAGTTTTTGAGCCATTCGTCTTTGTGCTAGTCATCGTTGCCTCTTAATCTTTATCTGCTTTTGAATTTCTCATTTTGAAATTTTACTTATGATAACATACACATGAGCCGCGCAGCCGTGGTGTTTAAATCAATTAAGTACACCTGAGAAAATATTTTTTTTGTTAAAAAAGTTCTTTATTCTTCAGTTAAGTACAACACGGTCAATAAGCTTCACGCGAAGCCAATTTATTCTACCTCTCAATTATCACCTGTTGAGCTGATTCTTGTTAGTCGTTAGCCACTTAATTTATGGTCAGGTGGTATCGATTCATATTAGTATTATATTATGTATTAAAAGTATACCTTCTCTTTTATTTATACTTTGTTGTTTTTATTATTATTATAAAATAACACATATTATAAAACAAATCTCAAATTTTCCGTTCATTGCATTTTGCTACATAGGGTTTATAACACTCCGTAAAAGTTAAATCAACTAACACATAGGTGGGTAAGATGTATTTATAAAACAGTATTTTTTTAATCTCAGTCACCTACACTCGGAATATGATATAACATTGTTATCAGTAACACTGCTATTAAGGACAATTTAAACCATTTATTTATTAATATCACAAATGGCACCCTTTAATAAGAGAAAAAAAATCATATCCACGATTATAAATTGCATACAAATAGCCACTGAAAATTGTGTTATTTTGGTGTAGGACATTGTGAAGTTGTAATTAATTTTATTCTGGGTTCAAGTCCTAACATGATCAATATAAAATTTAATATTTTTTCAATACACGTATATAATATCTTTTCTCATTGACATAATTTTTGATTCAATTTCAAAATACTTAAAAATATCGGGCGTATTAGCCCCAATATTTTTAAGCCTTACTTACTTAATAAAAAAAAGAAATCTTTTTACTATCCTTATGTCCTAAAAATCAGTAAAGACTGTTTTAATGTTGGCTGGGTAATAAGTTTTTAAACGAGAACTGATTGTAACTCAGTTACTCAACCTCTATTTTTGAAGAGGCTAAGAAAGGAGTATGGTCTTAGGAAATTACTAGTTTATCTAATCACTCTCATTACTCGTTATTACTCGTTTTCAGAATAAAAGTTTTTTAAGATGAAATAACAGTACAAAAACCCATGCCTAGATCTTCAAATCGATAGAAAATTAAGTGTATTAAAGCATCCATTATGGGATTTGAACTTCTACGACTAACCAAACAACCAAGTCGTTATTAAGCTCAACCTCTCAGATACAAGACCGACGACTGTTAATTATCAAACTTTAAACTCTAATTACGTGAATACCAGTTCAATAAAATGAATACTCGCGCCTTACAATCTGTTGATATGTTTTGGTATTTATTTGTAATTAAAAATAGAAAGGCAGGCAGTAGTTGTAATTAATATCAAATTAAGACTCCCACGACCCGGGGCCATCAAAATCTTTGTTTCGAGTCTTTGAATTAAGTTGTGCTCAGTAAAAAAACATCTTTTCTCTATTTAATGTCATCGCATTAGCGAACGCCAATCATTTTGATTAGATAAGACGAAACAACAGAGCGAGAAAACGAGAGAGACAATAAACAGATGCTGGCAACTATTATCATACCAAATATATTTTATTTTATTAATTTTTTAAATCTGTCACCACTTTCATAATCAACTAATATTTTCAAAGACATGAATGTCTGTGATACGACAAATTGTCAGATTCTCTGAAAAGTTCGTCTGAAAAGAATTGTTCGTCAAAGAACATCTTTTGTCGAAAAACTCAATTATTAGATAATTTTCTTTGAATTTGAGTGGAGTCACGGTATGAAAAATAGGTGTTATATTTATGTTTTTGATAGCTTGAAATAGTCAATTTCAGTTAATTTTCTGACTTCTGATGTAATACACCTGATTCTCTTTTTGCACGGATTTTTACACTGTTTCTAAATAACTTGGACTAATGATATAAACAAATTATTTTTGTATAAGTAAATTCCGTTGCTACTATCGTATTTAAATAAAAGTTAAAATAGTTTTCTCTTATAAATTATAGATAATGTGTTAAAAGTAACGAAACTTCTCATTTTTCTATTATAATATATTCACTGCATCTATATTTACAAGTTTTTCTCAACTCCTTAGAATGTTTCCTTCGTGTAATAAGATGCGCTGTGTTGCATATTCAGAATTTTGTAATATTTTCTATAACACCTTTCTAATCGAATTGTAACCAATCATTACAATTATAACATGACTTTAGGCAAGACGCCATATTAAGAAAAGCGTTTTTTTGTGATCAACGAAATGTAATCATGGATTAAATTATATTAATTAATGTTTTAATGGTTACTGATACCTTTGCTTAGTTAATCAATATACAGGCGATAATGAGGCTGGTTTGGATGAGTCGTCTCGCCACCTAATGAAGTTGTAAGAGGTGCGCCCTTCGATTCCCGCCTCGGCGGTATTTAATTGAGCGTGGGAGGTGGATGCCTGCCGCATCCAAAACATATTTCTCATATACATAAATACCTTTCACTGTAATACAATTACAATAAAAAAAACCATATACGTACCAATATAAAGTTTATTCTTTTGTTTTCCATTTGGCAATCATCAGTGGATAGTATATTATGTACTTCAGATGAGTAGAATAATATAAATAGAACGCTTAGTTTTAATTATTAACATTGTAAATACCGCCTACTTATACTTTTCTATAAATATAACGTGGACAATACGCTTGCCTTGGTCTTTAGGCGACCGGGTGAGAATACTCCGATGCAGTAATCTTTGACTGTACCATATCTATTTAATATGTATAAAATAACACAAAATCACAATAAAAAAATTTTCATATTAAAACTCTAATCGAAACTCATCCAGAACTGATTCTAATTTCAATAATTTATTAATATAACCTTAACATGTTAATGAGAAAATTAGTAATTGAAACTTAAACAAATACTCGTGTTACTGATAAAATCCAGGTCGCTATAACTTTGAATATATCTCAATTTATTTAAGTCGTAATTGGACAATGTGTTTAAAAATATTTTTATCACATTCTCTGTGTGAGATAAATACCCAATTGCTGGTTAAATATAATAAATAGTCATTCTAATTTATTATCATAAGTTTTACTTTAGTCTTTCAATATAAGTCAACAGACAATATCTGTTTGGCATTCGATTTGGCAAATGTCACAAGCCATCCTTATTTTTCGAACCTGTATATGAATTTTACCTAAAAGTTATATTAGCTTTACTACCATGATATGAAATAAGTGTATTCTTGGATCAGTAGCCAAGTAGTCAACATCTTGTTCTTTGGTTTTGGTGTCCGTATCCGAGTATTCGTAATGGGATACGAATTTTCATAAGTCAATTACACGATCGATTCATGGAGTTGAGCTCAAAGATGTGAATATCTGTGATTTCTCAAATTCACACCCACCATTCGACCCTAAAACAGGGAAAAGTGAGAGCAATTAGCTAATTACTATACCTATCCTAGTCTCATCGTTCTATCATTACTCATTCATAAAAAAGAGAGGTATATCGAATGAATAACAAGCAATTCTCGTACAACACTTCTGTTGAGATACCTCCATTAGTAGTCTATATGTTCCACATTAGTATCGGACAAGGTAATAAACAATATTTTGTCAACTTAGCTATTTATATAAAACATCTAGAGAAACTAGTATTCATTTGTTTTCATAAAGATTTTTCAAGAAACGAAGTTTCCAGAAAGAAATAGCATATGTTGTTGTCAAACTGTATATTATAATTTTTAGGGTAACCTATGTATAAAATATCTAATGATGATGATTAAACAATTCTCACATTCTTAATGATCTGTACCTATACACATTTATTTTGTAATAATTCGTGGGTATAATTAGCGTTAATTTGATCATCACCCAATAATGACGAAAGCAATAATGTATCGTTTAATGAGACATCAACATTGTGCTATATTTTTATGAATATTAAATATTATTATCCATTGAATTGAGAATGTGAAGTTCTTAGAAGGAGCTGTGAGGAGTCTCAACGTCTAATCAATCATTCGAAATAAAATGGCTCGAAAATCTTTCATCTAATTGCTGCCTTATAGCCGTACTTTATAATATAGAATCAACGGTTCTTAAAATACAACTATTAAAATAAAAAAAAAAATTAAATAAAATAAAATAGTCTTACGCAAATTAAAGATCTTCAATATGAATGAGATTTTTTATGCAATCCTCTTCTTTTCTTCGTCAAAAGTATCTCGTGACTTTGTCAATTATGTCTCCCAATATAGAGTATTATAACATATTTACTCTTAATGTAGGATCCCAAAAGAGGCTGTTTAGAGAGAATCGGTTTTAATTCCCATGCTCAACCCCCTTCTTCAGATAGGGTAAGGATATAAGGAAAGGGGTTAGGAAAGAACTAGTAAATCTATCTTCGCATTCTTCAGGCCATGTCTTTGAAAATTAAAATGCTTCGTTAAAATTTTGTCTCTTCTTCGTCAAAGATATTTTAGGATTTTTTAATTATAATGTAGAGCATAAACGTTGGTTTACAGCTCTCCTGAAGACAGTAAGTATAGAACAGTGATTTCCAAAGTTGCTTCTACGGACCCCCAGGAGTCCGTGTGACCGCTGAGGGGGTCTGTGACAAATTAAAAATAATTTAGGGGTGCGTGGACAAGTTGGGGGGTCCGCGAGAGGCTTAATATAAAAAATGTCTGTGACACGTTTTCATTATTATAAAAGTTGAAAAAAATAGCAATTAATAAATTGATACCGATTCGTTGGGTGTTGGAACGTTTTGCAAGCATACCCACAAACTTAAATGTATCCATACTAATACGGGTGCAATTTGTACACAACAATCCACAAATGAGGAGCGGAAAACAATATCTGAACAAGATACCACAGATTTTGGTTACAAAAACAGATACCAATTTTATATCCTGCGTTATGGGTCACTGTACAGAGGCTGTTGCTGCTCTCCTGTCTTCCTATTTAGTAGGACGTGGATTTAGTGCAGTTATGAACCTCATCATGCTTTAAATATAAAAATGTTTTATTTTTATTTTATTTTTACATCATCATTTAAGACAAGACAGAAATTTAAGTTTATATTTTTTTTATTATGCAGTTACATAGAGTTATTTTATTTAGGGGGTTCATGGTCAGGTTTTTTTCTTTAAGAAGGGGTCCATGGGCATAGAAAGTATGGGAACCACTGGTATAGAAGGATAAGGTTAGGAAAGGACTAGAAGTTAAATGATCGTTTTCTTTAAGCCTCGTGTTCAGTATTCACGATTGGTGGTGGGTGGGAAGAAATGGAAACATCACAAATATACATGCCTTTCAATATAGATCAATATTTTGATTGAAAAATAAATGTGTTAAACTGATAATTTGGTCTAAGAGCGATTATCAAATCAATATTAATATATCGTACTGATAGTATTGGGTTGGGTAGAAACCATGATTGCACTGTATTATTTGGCGCTTTAACGCAATATTAGCAAATGGCATTATTTACATATCTCTTGAAAATGAGCCGAATCATTGGCTATAAAAAAACTTACATAGAGCAAAAATCGCACGAAAATTATTCGATTGTAGTTATAACTAACTGCTAACTTAAAGTTTGGAAGTCTGTGCATAAATTCGATTCATATTATCATTCTTACTTTAAAGGTATCAAAAAAAAAAATACCAACAATGAAGGATACCGCGCGCGCACTTTGTGCTACGTGAATGAAATTAATTTAATTGTTGGCTGAATTATGATGACACGGGACTTGTGAGTAAGGAAAAAATACCTCAGGACCGAAAGTGTGTTTCTGTTGCCCGACCCAATGAAATTTAAATTGACCAACAAATATAAATCTTCTCCTTAAATATTTTCCTATGTTCCAGAATTCATTTTTTTTATCATAAGTAATAAAATACCTTGAACACTGACATCGTTTCAGGAGATCTACTTCTACGAAAAGATTATAATACATCATTTTGATTTCTTACTTCTACATCGTGTACCTTCTAAAACAAACATTTGACCCGTAATTAGGATATAAATGTCCGCTTTGAATTTTTTTTCTCTTTAATAAGTTTCTTTCTCATGGCTGAAGATCTTTACCCATCATGGTCCTCTTATTCCAGCGAAGAATACTGCTCTAGTAATGTCAAACACATAAAAAAATCGTTCTTCTACCTTCCAAACCAGATAAGATAAATTATATTGATTTCATCGAAAATTATATTGTTTCAATTCAATCAAATTATGAGAAGTTTTCAAATGTTCATCTTCACCACTTTAAAATCTTAATTATGATGAAGCCTATGATCTATGATACCATCATTTTTTCTGGGTAAGATTCAGAACTAAAACTTCTGATTAAGGACACGGTAATTTTTGATAATACTTGATAAACAGGAAAACTGATATATAATATACAATAAATATTAAATCCTACCATTACACAGATATGTTATTTTTTGTGGCTGTAAAAAAATACCCTTGATTTGGTTCTGTTCTTATAACCCTACCAATTTCCAAATGACCACGACATTTGGTTTGAATTCAATTCAATCGGTTTGATTTGAGATGCTATTTTGAGAGACTTGGTTGGAGATAGGTTAGGCCGCCCAGGTAGAAGAGAGATGAATCAAAAGGTGAACTTCCAGCCAGACTGCTTGGCGATACCAAATTTTTCGATGGTCAATGACTTGGATAAAAATAGGAGATCCGCTTTACGATGAAAAGTATATCTCATCTGCATCATTTCTGTCGATTTGTCAATACTCAACAATAAAGAAGTAATTAAATGCATGTCCTCAAATATATGCCAAATTCATTTAAAAGATTTTTAGATATGGGGTTAACATACCGGTATTAAATTAAGAAATCCTGGATTACAAAAAGAAAATACTAGGTTTACCAAATATTTGCTGCAAATAATAAATCTGAAATCGATATAATATCATACCTAAGGCTGTTTGTTCAATTCATTTTTCAGATTCAGTTATTGCTTTCCTATTTAAATGAAATTGTTAAATCCTCCGTAGAACTACTTCTTCTAACCATACATTAATTTTAATCAGCTAATTTTCAAACTTTTCTTCTCTTTTTTATAAACTTATAAGTTAACTTTGTGATAAAGTATATTTTATTACAAGCTGATTTGTCTCTTCGGTTATGTTTGAGTGGAAAGATTTTTTTTATTATTATCATTTCCGCTCCCAATATGGAAATTGATCGGCTCGACAGTTGCTAATATCGTTGGCTACGATAACGGATGTCTCCGGTTCAATTCCCAGTGAGGACAGCTTCATAGATTGATCTTTCAATCGATGTATGAATTTCTGTTCGTATTCATAAATGTTTGTAATGACTAAAACTCCCTCCCACCCATCCGATCCTCAAAAACGGGGCTTAGCGAGAGCGATTAGCAAACCACTAATTCTTTTATCCCTCCTCTTTTCGAAAAAAGAGAGGTTGAGCTTGTTACTCAGTCACTCAACACCTTTTTTTCGTAGAGTAATGATATAAATATAGAGCTGGGACAGGACTAGTGATTAGCTCAATCGCTACATGTTTCCATTCCCCACATTGAACACATGTTTCACGTAAAGTTTAAATAACAGATTTTGCTTGTCATGAACAGTTTTCAAAATAATGTCCATACGATGTTTTCAATCAGCGAGCCCCAGTTTTTGAATGAGTTTCTTACATTAACATTTTTTGATGGGCGCTATTAAAAAAAATCTTTTAGAAGAGATCTCGCACAATAATAAATTGGACTTATCAAAAGAAATACCTAACTTTAATTTATGCGCTCTTGTGATCGAGTCATTCGGTTTGAAATCTTGAAATTTAAATGATTACTATTTATTATTATAAGCCTATAGAATTAGGTTTATTAAAATGATGTATGGAATCGAAGTATTTCGTATTTTATTCAATTATGTAAGTAGGCAATATATTATAATATCAATCCATAAGCTTATACTAGTAACTAACTTCTTTCTAAATAATATAACACATATTTTCTTACTCTAATATTTTTGAAAGAATGACATAATTATTGATTATTTTACAGCACTTCTTTAATGTGGTTTATCAGAGGGGTTATTTTAATTTTCAAAACAGTTAACATCAACATCAAATTCCTTTTAAGGTGTTAACTGTCAATTCTTGGTGGAAAGACATTATATTTTAAAAAATAAAACACAATTCATTTGTACTACTTCCACATATTTATAATGATCAGGGCCGGTTTCGCTCATCACGAGCATTATCAACTGATAAAAATACAAACATAACAGGCTTATTTATATAAAATTGAGTGTAAAAATGAAGGTATATAAAACTGATGGTTCATGAACTGAGACAAGAAAATACTGATTAGCAAACAAATTATACATAAATCAAATAAAAGAGTCTACAATTAAATTGTTATGGACCTCTTGCAAATCATTAAATACTAATCTGAAATCACAAATATAGCTACATTAAAAGTCCATTTAGCTGAACAAATTTTTTAATGACGTTACTAATGTAATATACAATAATGAATCAGGAAAATTATAAGAAAAAATTAGTGAACCATTTAAAAATAATCAAATATTAAGTATTTAATTAATATGAATAATAAACAGCTATCTTAAGTGGAGAAAGCAGAGCAGCTATGAGTATTCATTAAATTTTTAATATCTGAAATACCAAAATTACAGAGACAGAACAATTTTTACAAGTTAAAAATAACCTTACAGGTATAATACAAATTAATGAATCGGATATAACAAAGGAGAAGATCCAAAGACGGTTTGTTCATTCATTAAATTTGAATTGGGCAAAAATTTATATCTATTTATTTCTAAAATCTCTTGTTTATCTGATTTTAAAGAATTGTTATTTAAGTGTAGGATTTTGAAATTTTCTGTTATGTCGAACGTATGTTTATTTAGAAACAAAGGGTTACCAAATATAGACAAATCATCTCCTTTTTTAGCACAAGCTAGGTGTTCTTTGATTCTAATATTTAAAAACTTTCCTGTTTGTCCGATATATCTAGCTTCGCAGGAATTACAATTTAATAGATAAATACCACTTTGGTTCAAACTATCAAATTTATCTTTAGTATTTACTAACATGCTACTTAAGTTTTGAGTATTATAAAAAGTGACATTATAAAGTTTTTATCTCTGAGATTCTACCTAAGAAACTTAATTTGACCCACCGTTTTCTGATAACAGGTTCGTCAACAATCAAGCCAGAGCTAACAATTAATAAAGTAATTTTTTTAGTTTTCTTAAAAATAATCCGATCAATTAAATCTGTATCATAACCGTTGTTACGTGCAATTTGCTTAATTGTGTTTAATTCTAAATCAAAATTCTCTTTAGACATCGAAATCGTTAAGAGACGATGAAAAAAAAAAGTGGAAAACTCTCAGTTTTAAATAAGCCTGCTATGTTTGTATTTTTATCAGTTTATAATCCTCGTGATGAGCGAAACCGGTCCTGATCATTATAAATATGTGGAAGTAGTAAAAATGAATTGTGTTTTATTTTTTAAAATAAAACATCAAATTCAATGCTAATTTTAGTTGAAATAATATAGATATTTGGAATGAGTTTTAATAATGTTAATAAAACAGTTTAAAACTGCACCACCCATAAAAAAGTTTCTGTTAGTATCGATATTGCTGACTTGTAGTAATATATTTTATTCTAAAATCCATCTGCTACATTTTTTTTTCTAATGAAATTACAGTTGTGTTCGTGGTATTAGTATGTGTTTTTCAATTCACATGAAAAGAAAATAAATATATCTGAATTAATGTCATTTTTTTAAAATAGTGTTTTCACAGTGACGATTGTGTTTATAGACAGCGTGTTGGGTTACCATTTACTATGAAGTACTTTTGTTTCATTCTTTTGAATTATTCAAATCCCAAATTTCAATATATTGAAATTCCCATATTAATACATCGGTCCATGATCACCCTGATAGAGCCCATTAATTTGAAAAGAATTAGGTAGTTTTTCGAATTGCATTTAAAACCCCCTCATTCCACAAGTAATCCATTTTTTGTGATCAATCCAAATGCTATTTTATTTCCTAGACTTAGGGATAATATTTGTCATATATTATCTTGTATATAAATTATGTAAATTGTTTGATTGTGTCAGTTCGAGTTCATTCGTGTACTCGAATGCCTGAAGATACCGAAATACGAAACCCGGGTCGTTAGTGACGAAATACATGTAAATGTACAAAATCTCAACAATTCAAATTCGATATTGAAACTCCATCAAACACCTTCAATCGATATCTTAAATTAAATTATTCAAATTCCATTATTCCAAAAGCTGTCCCTTTGGGAGAAGTATTCTCTCACCTTAAGGTCTGAACGATCATTACTCAAAGAAGCCGAAATTCAGGAATATAGAAAAAAGTAGCCAACATTCGAACACAAAAAGGGTATACCGGAGTCATGTAAAGGAAACGAAACGTAGAAAAAAAATACACAGCGATACAATATGCCGACGTTTGAGTTAATGAATGGAGTAGATGTATCAATGAAAAAAGAAAGATACTTTTTACAATAGGATATTATTTAAATGATGATTGGCACAGGAAATAAACTTCAATATGGTTTAGTTCGCAATTTTAGCTACACTAAATTTTATCTACATTTAAATGTATATAGTCATTGCAAAAAATCGTCCAAATTTGAAAGTGCCCCCTCGATTAATTGATACATTTCATACGTTGAAATTAATGGTTTGCGACATTATAACTGAATAAAATACACACAGTATATCGTCAGCTTAGTGGCAGAAAGCGATAAGTATAAAATTGGTTGTTTTGAGTTATTTTTTGATGAATTTTTACCTTATTCGAAGAAAATCAATTTCGTTGACAGTAATTAGTAGCAAAAACTACTATTAATATTACCATAAAAAATAATTTCTAATGATGATATCGAATTCGTAAATTATTACAAATATCATAGTGGTTGGTTATTAATGGCTAAGGTATGTAAATATAAAGACCTTTAATTTTTGATTTACCGGCTTCTGTCAAGATATCGACGATATAATAAATTTGAGCTGCATCATTAGAGTTGCCACTTTATAATTTTGCACTTCGGCTCTAGGATCTAGGATCCATACACACTGACACACTGACAGGTTCCGTGAATTATACACAAAGCGTATCAGTGTAATAGAGAATGCAAAGTTATAAAGCATACACTCCAGTTTTTAATCATTCGATTAGTAATTTTAGAAAACATCTTTAATACTAAGTATGCTGAATAGGAAATATCTTATATATAATACCCCAAACCGCTCTTTAGGCGTTTTATTATTAACACATATCACATGTAGGTATGAAATTTTCTCATAACCTAAGCGCTCGGGGTGTATATAAATAAAATAAAATTGTATGCAATTCAAACAGTTCTGACGCACTAGCTACTTCAGACATTCAGTATTTCAATTTCAATACCGTCATCTATGACGGGTACGGTTACACTAGTGATAATAATGTACATCATATTTTAGATTTAAATAGATTTCAATCACCATTCATTAATAATTGTAAATATTATCAATAGAAAACTTCTATCGTTCATTGATGTTAATTTGACTCCATGCAGAAAAGTCGGGCTCCACTTTGAAAGACGATATGTTTCTTACTTTTTTTGTCGCAGCCGGCTCGACTCTTAGCGCCTTTGATTCAGCCGTTTTTTCCTCTCTCACAAAAGTCCAATTAGGGCAGGACTGGTTTTGACCATTTTGGACTTTGCCAGACGGCTTATTGACCCGTGACTCGGGACGGCGCGTTTGACTCCCGGACACAAGTAAAGATACTTATTGATTTTTTTTATTCGGTGTCTTTGCCGATATCCGCCTCCATGACGTAATTTTCTAATACTGCACACTTACAATACAGTAATGGGAACTTCATGGAAATTGATCACTTTTTTGCAATGTATTTCAACAATATGTATTTTAATGAGAAGCTAATCTTAGACCTTATTATTTTTAAATAATATTTCAAGGTGAAAATAACGAAACAGATTTAGACTAATAGTATTCAAAAATCATTTTCACATTATTTTCTATCGTTAAATCGGATCGTCAAAGCGAAATATTAACCAGTTCACTTAACTTAATAGTACCATTCCATGTATTCACACGGTTGAAATTCAGATGCCACCGTCAGATGATTTCGTTTTGGTTTTACCATGTTTGCTCCCAGTGTGTAACTTGACAAATCAGTACAGTAAGTTTTAATACGGAAACTGTTTTTTACTCACTTGCTCAACCTCTCTTTTTCAAAGAGAGTACGGATAGAAGAATAGGGTTAGATCAGTACTAGTGGTAAGCCAATCACTCTCGCTACGCCCCGTGACCACAATAATCCACGCATACGAACAGAAACCTATAAATCGATTGAAAAATCAATTTATGACACTGTCTTTATCGGAATTTGAACATGTGGCATGCGTAACCAAAGCCAGCGACGTTGACCACTGCAACACGGACCTGACAGGACAGGACGAATTTATAATAAATTGATAAAATGTATGCTTCGGTATCCAGTGTCACTTGCAAATAATTTGCTATTCGCAAATGAGAAAGAGTCATGTGGCATCGGGCTTGGTTTCTGGTTTCGGTTGACCAAAAGCGCCGTCGCTCGTAAAAAACTTTTTTCCAAAAGACAATTTCCTCTATAGCCGAAACTAATTTGCGTTTTGCAGAAAAAAAGATGCTCTTCGAGAGGATTTCGTTAAAAAAAAGGGCGTTATGGGGGAGAAATGTTGCGGAACTGGCGCCTTCTCGACGAACGAACTGAATTTGTCTAGTGAGCACTTTTTGCAATAACGCCTTACAGACCGGCCAAGGCGTAGAGTTCAGTGTCGCGTAAATTTTCATAATTCAATACTAATAAGAGGACGTTCTGGTATAAGTTTCAGTCAATGCAGGTACTAATAGGTTTTACTGACCAAAGAATAAACTGCGTTGATATTTTGGTTTACCTATATTTGATAATATATCAATTAGAATCTAATTACAAAGCACCGGTGAATACAACATATCTAAAAAAATTAATTCTAAGCAAACATACATTAACCTTCAGCCACTTCATTAGGAAGAACAAACATAATTGTAAAATAATTTGGCTTACTTCAACAGTTCAGCAAAATATACGTGTTTGCGAATGTCTTTTCTCCTCTTCTCCTTTCTTGATAAAAAAATATTTATTTATCAGTATTAAAGGTCATAAAATATAAACCGTCTACAAACTCTACAGTCTACAGTACTTCTAATCAGCAATCTAAGTGTGAATACAGGAAGGGGCATCGGGATATCTCCATATCTTAAAAGGAACATCAACAATTTTTTGATTGAATTGGCATTTACTTATAGAATTCCATTATAATAGGATAAAATAAGTATTTAGTTCCACAAAATTTTTGTCAGGTAGTTGATAGCTATTTCGGTTTCACGCCATCGTCAGAACTATCTATAGTTCTACCTGATACTACCTGATAAAAATTTGTAATACTTTGTTAATTTATCCTACCAAAAATTTTCGTAGAATTTATTAATCCTTTCACTTTAAAACAATACTATTGATGGATTTCCTATCTATCAACGTATTTTTAGATGGATTGCTCTGTTCCCTTTTCGCATTGCACTAGCATACACCAATAATTTTAAAAATATTGAAAACATCATTTAGTCTTTGGAAGCTTTGGATTGATGTTGCAATAAACAATTAATGTAGTATCGATTGTGTAACTGAATACAGATTTTACAAAAAATATATTTGTTTTTTCAGGCAAGATTAAAGTTATTAGGTTGCGAGATAAAATAATCAGTCTTTGTTTCGAATGTGTTAACCCAAAAGCGAGCTGTTTGTCTGTTTAATTATAATTAGTTAGGCATGCTGAGCTTTTTGGATATGGCACGTGAAATTAAGACAAAAAAACGCATTCTCGTTGTGAATGGAGCGGTCTTTTATTAATGAAATTTGAAATTTGCAAATTAAATGCCAAGACTGCGCTTAAAAATATAATTAGGATTTAATGTTTCTTCTTTTTCGTTTTTTTTTCATGTCTGTTGTAAATTATTATTTTTGTAACGAAAGCGCTTGAAAGTATGAATCGTTGTTAAACTTCGATCGACATACAATTGGACTGAGAATTTATAAAACGTAAAATGACGCAAAACATTATTTGCCAATCGTTTTCAACGGCAGATAATAATATTGTATTTTCGTATTGAAGTTTCATTGAAGAAAAGTAGGAATTCTTGAACAACGAACCGATCAGTCATCAAGAAACACAAAATAGAGCAACGTGTCATTAAGATACATTAAAAACTAATCCAGGCATATTCTGGGTATATCGTGCAATAGAGCAGAGATTCTTGTAGATTTTGTCAGAAAAAGTGCGTCAGTTTCTTACAATGATCAAGTGAACTAGTTTTTTATGTCATTGAAGGGAGGAAAGGCGCTAAAATGATAATATCACCATGGCTACGGTCCTCAAATGTGAGGGAATTCAAATTTATTACAGATGCCGTAATCGAGTGGTTAATGCTGATATTCTGTCAATTAATCCAACGCTGGGTGAAGGGGTTAAGTCTCTGAATGATACATTGATTTTTAAATAGATTTATAGTTTCACAAATTAAAGATATTTATTTAAAGACGAAAAACGATAAATGTGTAGCAGTATTAAAAGATGTTCTAATCATAAATATAAAAAATAGAAACTGACATATTTTTTTTGTAATACATAAAAAATATCTTTGATAATCTTTTCTTGTTTTTCAAAAACATCCCGTGAATGATTTAGTGCAAACGTTCGAGGATACTTAACATTTGTTTGAACAGATAAATAAATTGTATGTCAAAAAAATGATTCGCACCACACGAAATTATTAATTACCCTGAGCAATCTAATTTAAATGATAAATGTAAATATTGTGCTGTAGCCCATATGAAACTCAACAGAAATGGTGCATAAAACGTAGGGGGACCATGATTCGTGCAGTTTAACCTGAAACGATCAACTATATTTTGATATTTTTTTAGTTTATTGTTTATATTATAATACTAAATGAAACAAAAATGATTTATTTCAATACCATAGGGGTACAGTTTTTTCCCAATGAGTCATGTATTTTCTGTCTTAGTAAATATACGAGATAATAGATATGATTATATTTTGTGAACCACTAATTTCGCAATTAAAATATATAATAAATTTACACGATTAAATATGCGTGCTTTTGAATTTCACTAGTCATTTACTTTATATTTTGATATTATAACGACATCCAAATTATATTTGCCTTGATTTAAAAGTCTGTATGGCTATCTATAACGCACCGCACAACACAACATGCACACAAACACACACTTCGTTTGTATCAATTGCATTTAGCGATGGTTTTATATGTATCTATTCTACATGCCTTATTTAATATCGAACGAATTACGATATTTTCGAGTTTTTATTGTTAAAATGGTGACTTCAATGGCTACACATTTGAACACCAATCGGTTGAATACTAAATTTTCGTTAAACTGTATCATTGTGAAAATTAGCTACGGATATATATTTATTTATAAGAGGCTTATTAAAATAATACAGATTCGACAAAACGTTATGTAAACATTTCAATATATTTTCTTTCTAAAAAAACTCTAAATTTATGTAAATATTATTTAACAACGGTATTTTATAATGTTTAATAGATTTAATCAAATTAGATCTTAGTCGACAAAAAATAAAGTTATGGTATCCGTATGAAAATCGTCTGTTAAAAGACATAGAAATAAAAGAAAATGATACCACAACTATTATCGGCAAGTCAAGAATGCATACAACATAAATAAAAATATCATGTTTATTAAAAAAAATAGTTTTAAGCACCCTGATAATAGTTGCTTCGCATATGTGTAGAATCAGGGATGGCAAATTATTGACATGTCTATGTTGATAATTATCTATCGTAATAATTATATCCCGATTGTCTTGACCAATCTCAAATATATGCTTCCTTTTCACTGACTCTCGTTTTGCTAATCAACTGGACGCTTAGATTTTTTCAACCCATACGGATATCAATCTATATTGAGAGCCATATACTTATTTGATGTCAACACATCTTACTTAATTCTACAATTCATTAACGATGATTTGTTTGTAATAAATCCTTTCTTTCTTATTGTGTTTATAATGTATCACTCTTTAGAAACGAAGGTGGCATCAAAACCATGTTGCGGTTATAATCATTGAAATCTAATTTAATTTAATTAAGCAGGAGGCAATATATTTTACGTGGGAGAAGAGGACAAAGTTAAAATATATTTTTTTAATCAGTTGATAATGCTCGCGATGAGTGAAACCGGTCCTGATCATTATAAGCGTGTGGCAGTAGTACAAATGAATTGTGTTTTATTTTTTAAAGTCACCAAGAATTGACAGTTAAAAGTAAAATATCTATATGGTACAAAAAAACTTCATTAAACAACTCAATTCACTCATCATTTCCAAAACATTCAATACAAATATGACGAAGTGGTTGTTAGCCAATATGTTTTTAGGTCGTATAGAGACGTGTACCTACAAATTAGTGACACTTCTATTAAAATTTCTTACATAAATATATCTTTGTATTGCATAGTACTCGCAAGGATTTGAATCCATTTCTACACGAATAATTACAACTAAGCATTGTCGCCAACTGTAATGCCATATATTGTAATTATTTTGCAATAAATTCGCAATCCATAAATAATTGCGAAAATTGAATTTATATTTCAGCAACCCTGATTATTTCAGAGAAAAAAATATTAATACACTGGCATAAGCAATACTAATGAGGTGTCATATTTTCATAGGTCTCAAGAATTATGACTTATGACGTTTCTGTTTGCCGCACAGTGATTAATAGATTTCCAACAAATAGTTTAGTATAAGAGAATCTTAAATTTTATGGGTTTTTCGAAGTCACAATGCGAAGTAGTATTTTTTCGACAAATATTAATAAGTATCTGTGTCAATCTTTCAGTTTATCTATATTATAAAATAACATCATTTTAGTAGAATTATTACTACATATGCCATAAACTTTTGAAGTATCTTTCAAATTTTATTAAATTGTTTCAATCCAACACCCGTCTAGGAATTGTTTATCTTTCTCTATGATCTAGTGCTAATAGCTTTACCCTAGCGATCAGATGGGTCTGGGCTTATGTCCCAGCAAAGTTCCAGAAATTATTAAATTTAGCTTTTTGACATTTAAATTTGATATTTTGGATAAAGATTGTTTGTAATATCATTTTTCCTCGAGTTAATCTCATGCGGCTTGAAATTTCAAAAGTTTGACAACTATTAGCTGTAAAGTCAAATGTATTTTTTTATAGCATAGAAAAAATATGGAAACAAGTAATATTCTGAAATTTTATACTAATCAAACATATTATTATTTGAGGCCAAAGTTAGATACGTTTCGCCATAAAATTGACGGTAAATACTGGTATTAAATAAAAATATGACACTGTTACTGAACATTAAAAAAAATACACAACTTTATTAGAAAAAATATTGAGTTTCAAAATTACAGAAAGATAGAAGAAATATAGTCATTTTAAACTACAGTTACAATGTACGTCTCGTGATTTAATACAATTGTTATTAGAAATAAATTGAAAATAACTTTTTGTGACAATATAAAATTAAGAGTAATTTATATTACTTTTCTATAATTTGATAAACTTATAATTTTGATTTTTAGAAAAATATTTCACACTCATTAAAAGATCTTTACACACACGGCAGATTTCAACTATATGCCGTAGAACTAGCTTCTAACTATATTTTAATATAAGAAAGAAACATGTATTTTAAATGAAAATATATACACGTGCCAAAAGCCAACGGCTAATTGAAGGAGTTGGGTTTATAATAAAATATTTAAATGCGTAGGCAATATTGTATTAAATTTAACAGAAATGATTTTATTTATTCGTGATTGTATGGCGAATCGTAAATTTGGGATTAAAATAAATCTCCTAATTGGTTATCTTATGTAACAACAATATGACAGGGACTTCATATTAAACGTTTACTGTTGAATTTACAAGCTCAGATTAAATAAATGCGCTTCTTAGTTATAAAAAAATAACACCTTGTTGCAGGCAAAGTCATGAAATTTAACATATCTTTTGTTGACATTAAAAATGTAGTAGTTTAATGACTATAACAACAGAATTTCGTTAAATTGTACTATTCAGGCCTGTAGCCAAGTGGTCAGAGTTGTTCTCTTTTTTTTTCAAGAAAAACTTTCATTTTTAAACCGATTTATGGACTGGTGTTTGAAGACATGGAGGTATGTGATGTTTAAAAATTCCCTTCCACTTATCTGATTCTAAACATATGGTTATTAGTAAACTGCTAATCGTATTCTCACCGATCTGTATATCATTATTCTCTCCGAAAAAGTGAAGTTGGACGATTTAATAACAAGAAGACATGCCCTAACAAAAGCTAATATGCTATACACTGGTAAAAGAAATGGTAAAAACTTACAAGTGCAGACGACAGCCAAACAAATGGAAAACTTACTCTTTTAACGGAAATTATACACATACATTATTTTAGTATTATGTCGTTTTTTACAATTACGTTAATAACTTATCAATTATTGTGAGCTGTGAGTGGTTACCGACTCTAAATGAAACAAAACAAGTCACAATTAATCAAACTTGACTTTTTAACTTTTGTATTCTAATATTGCTCTTCGATGCAGTACAGACGATTAGTTGATGCTAGTTGGGATGGAAATATCTCTTAAAAACATTTGTATGGAAGCAAATCTAGCTACTATATCAATTAAAAAATCACTCAATTCATACAATACACGTTTGTATGCGTGTAGTACAAAGAATACATAAGAATACACAAGAACCACTGTGCTTTCGCTCATAATACTAATATTCAAAAATAAACATAGTAAGTACACTTAGAAATGTATGATTTTAATTTTGTCAAATAAAACACTGTGCGTATACGCATGAATACAATTTATTGAATAATTACTTATTTTATATTCATAATAGAAAATTTGTAGAGAAATACTTCTTTAGTTATTCGACTGACTGGATCTTTATAGAAACACGCATTTTCCGCAGCCACCGTTGCTAATATTTTTTCTGCCGCCTTTCCAGCAATAAAATATTTAATATCTCATGCTATTCCATTCGCACTAATTTATGGGGTTATCCCTTAAATGAGACAGATATACACAATCCGCTTTTAACCAAAATCAAAGTATTGCTTTCCTACTTGCTTTCAGTTAATCCGATAAGGAACGAGTGAGATAAACGTACATGGCCATTTAACAAATGAGAGGTTTCAAGCAGTGCCTCTCAAAACTATTTTTAATAAATAGCCATTTACACTTAGTATAAAATTACATCGTTGATAATTACAACATCTGATATAAGCTTTGGAGCCTAAATACAATAGGATCGAATTTGGAAAAATGAATGTGCAATTTCGAATAGAATATTTTTACTACACAGTAGATACTAAATCTCAATAGAATGTTTTATGGAAACATGCAACTATTTTTGAATAATACAATGTAATTAATATACAAAATATGCAATGCTGTTATCTGAAAATATATTCTTCGTAATGATAGATATGCATTACGTCTATAAAAAAAATTGATAGCCCTCAATTAAAACTTTTAATTTGATTCCAACAAACACAGACGCTTTAAAAGTAGTGCTTTTTTATTTTAAATTATTTAATGAGGTTTAATAATATTCTATATAAATAATAATTCATTTCAGTCGTTAGTGTTTCTCTTAACGTGAAAGATCATTTAAAAACGTACTAAACATCAACTCAATTTCAACGAAAATCTTTTGTCATATATTATAATTTAAGATACCGACAAGGTTCTAGACGGACCTTCAATACCAAATTGTACCTATTATTATTTTCTCAACCTACCAATTCTACCTAGATTGGATTTTTATGTTATTTTAACATAACAATAATATAAGTATTTATATTTTTAAATTGATGTAGACATATAATAGATATTTGCATGTGTTTTTAAACAGATTGGTGAATTTCTTTTATGTTGCGTTCTTTATCATATAATTGACTGAGTTATTTGTTTTTAAATTAATATGAATATATGTTAATACGTATAATGTAATTTATCCGAAACCTTCGTGGTATTCAGTTAATTATCAGATCATTAAATCTAAAGTATCTTCGTTGAAGAGTGAAATACACCAAATCGGCTAACGTCAAAGTAATATAATTTTTTAATTCAGGAAAAATCTGCTTTAAATAGTGCAGTACAATTGACTGATTTGCATTGCATATATCATTCCTAATTGGGTGCTCTTTAGTAGTATCCATTTTGGTACTACCTCCTGGTGGGTGCGCCATGTAAAAAAAGTTTAGGAATCTTCTTTCGGGAGCGTTAATGATACAAGCAAGCGTGTGTAAATTAACAATTAATACGCTTTCATTGCGTTTCATTGTGAATTATTAACCTCTCATGGGTATAGAAGTTTGATAATACAAATGTGTATTGGTGTGTGGGGTGCACTCTCATTCCGCATTTAAGGAAGATTTATTTTTCATAAAGGTAACTTACTACAGAGGGTTTCAAAATTTCTGTCCATTTTCTTAATCATTCGATCAAAATATAACTATTTTTATTAAATAAGCGTTATTGTCATATCTCGATTATAACAAACATTTTTTTGCAAATAAAAAAAACAATATTTTTATACTGTAGGTACATTGCATAAAGCATGACGTAAGTAAAGCATTTTTTTTAAATTATATTCACCCCGAGTGTGGAACAAAACTGACCAAAAAATTATGGACAATATTGATGAAAAAACAAAAAGATTCCATCCAAATAAATGAATGCTGTGTTTTTTTCATATTGGCAAACCCACCACCTATCCAATAGATAAAACGGGTCGCAAACAGAGCTATTGACCGACTGATAGTCCTTTTCCATCTTCATCCTTCTTTCTATATCTTCTCCGAACAGAGAGGTTGAGTGCCTGAATTAGAACCAGTTCTCTTTCTTGGCGACACCTGCGCACGACAGTTCCGGTCTTTTGAATGCGGTTCTAATGTAGTCGGTTGGAGTGGACGATGAAAACGAGAGGCAGCCAGAGTTTGACGTTCTACTCTCCACAGGGATCTTGAAGAGAGTGACGCGGACACGCTCGATAGCATTTGAGACCTCTGTGTCAGGAGTCAAGCTGAAGCATCTGCAAACAATGGATAGGAATATTATTAAATAAAGTAATTTACCTATAATTTATACAAACCCTAGTCTAAGCCAGTTCGGAATCAAATTTAGGGCTTGTTTTAATATTATGGGTAAAGCACACTATTTTTTCTACATTAAGCACGACTAATTAACGAGTGTCACAGTGATTATATTTTATGTCAAAATATTTTACACTGTAAAAAATGAAGACCCACTAAAAATTTTATTTCATAAAGAAATAATAGAATTTATAGAGTGCGATGGTTTCATATAGATGTCGCTTGCTAGTTTACATAATATTGTGTAATTCCCATTTATCACCTATTCGCTATAAATAATAGATGGTGCCGTCTGTCGTATAATAAAAGTCGCATGTACTGCGTTTTCGAAATCGTATAAATACCCCATATCTTCAAACCAACTCCAGTGGCTTGGAAGCTTCTTACGGTGTAGGAAGTGTAGGTGAACAGTGAGTGGCCTTGTGGGCATTTTTTTACGTCACTGTGTGCTTATTATATTAAAATCTATCATGTTTAAATGTTTTGATGACGCAAAAACCTTATGTTTCGTCAAAGTGACCTATACTTCTTACACCATGGAAGCTTCTGATGACTCGTTTGTTTTCTGGTGTCGAAGTTTCTTAGCCACTTTGGTTATCCTCCGGATTCATTCTTATCGAAACGATCTCTGCTGGACACCGCATCCTCAGTTAGATCAGTTTCCGATCAGTGAAATCCTACGGATCCCTAACAATTGAAACCATCTCTGTTGGAGCACCGCATTCTCGGTATAGATCGGTTCCCGATTAGTGACATCTTACGTCCCTGGCAATCGAAACCATTCCTGCTGGCGTAACGTATCCTAGTTAGATCAGTTCCCGATTAGTGAAATCGTACGGATACCAAGCAATCGAAGCCACCTCTGCTGGAGCACTGTTTCCTCGGTTAGAACGGTTCCCGATTAGCAAAATCGTACGGATACCAAGCATTCGAGACCATCACTGAGAGCGCTGCATCCTCAGTTCGATCGGTTCCCGATTAGTAAAATCCTATAGATACCAAGCAATCAAGACCATCTCTGGGAGCATTGCATCCTCAGTTCCCGATTAGTAAAATCCTACGGATATCAAGCAATTGAAACTATCTCTGCACTACATCCTCAGTTACATCAGTTCCCGGTTAGTAAAGTCCCACGGATACCAGTGTAGTGAAACTTTGAGCCTTGAGATGACTTTTTATTTTAATTATGACATGTGATATACCTGGCTCCTAATCTACAGGGCCTGTGTATCCAAACTATGGTATGAACGTTTATTTTTTTTCAGTTTGTCGATAAAAATAGATTATGCTTGAGAATTAAATATATCAATTGTAAACAAAAAAATCTTTTCACATTTGTTTTGTAGTTCAAACATAACAAACTAGTTATGCATGCATTATTTTTTTTGTTTTGTTTTATTAATGTAAACTCTCAATATGATTACTTATCATTACTTGATACACTATTGAGAACACACGAAAAAAGTTACGAATTTTTAAAACATGTACAGAATTACTTGTAAAAAAAAACTAAATCAAACGCTTATTAGTCTTCACAGATGCGAGGCTAAATTGGCCGGGAGTAAAAGGTTCATTACGAGAACGTTTTGGTAAAGGAATTTAAAATCAAGACTCAACTCCTAAGCAGTAGCCTCTTCATCGATGCGGGCGCTCTCTCTGCACGGCGTGCAATCCTTGTTTTCATCGGAGTCCCAAGTGTTGATCTCGGACGAAATCAACGCACCCAAACTTGGCGGCATTCCGCAATTGACATCCACTCCCTAGTCTCCGATATCATCCATGCAATTGTCGATATTCATATCGAACAACATTGAGTCTTTCATTTCCGTGATACAGCTGTTGCTTTCGAACGAGTGGGTGCTCATGCTGTTGAAGAGATTGGATATCCTACTGCCGGGGACCAACAAGACGCTTTCTGCTATTTTTGTTTAAAATCTTCGAGCTCCGGTTTATCAGCGCCTAGAATATGGGCGAATCGTTCCAGTTCGGAACGCCGCTGTCGACGAAGGAATATCTATTAGCCAGATTCTAATGGAAGTGTCGACAGAAGCTTTCTACGACAACTGCTTCTTACTCAGTTGCTCAACCTTTCTTTTTTCAAAGTGAGTAATAAAAGGATACGGCTAAGACGGAACCAGTGGTTGGGTAAGCTCTCTCGCTACGCTCTGTTTTATCATACGGGTGGGAGTTTAAGACGTCGCAAACATTCATGACTACGAACAGAAATCAATTTATGAAACTGTCCGCATCGAAACTTGAACCGGAGATAAAGAATCCGTAACTATAGCCAACGACATTGCACCACGGAGCCGGATTAACTATGTTTAACAACAAACTGATAAAATTCAAGTTATTTTTACCCTATTATATTGAAATTGGCATGATGGCTTCATGAAATTAACCTTCTTTTATTATTCTTTCCAGTTTAAGCTGATATACGACAAATATTCAAATACAGTTATGCTCTGATAATATAAAATTAAATTGATAACCTTGTTATTCCACTGATTTTATCACTAATGATGTGAAAATGATCATAATTTTAATAAAAGTAATAACATAGAAGTACTGCATCGACTAAATAATAAAGGTATTAAAATGAATATCTTAGAGTTCTTCTGGCCCATAACAGAAAGCATGGTTAGTCATAGAAATCGTATCATACTGTAAAAATACTTCTTATTATCCCTGTTTTTAACTCGAATCTGTAATGATCATGACATATGACCGCGCATTGTTGCTTATTCTTTACCATGAAGCGCTCTGAAAAATGACGCAATGTAATAAATAACATTAATAATATTATATTATATAGACAGACAATAATACTTAGCAGTAGATATTATTACAACCCGTTCCCTGAAACATTTGGGTGCTAAGTGCTAAGTCAATGAGTCATTACTGACATTAGGTATTATTGAGAAAGGTAAAACACATTTTTTTTGTCCTAAATCATTACCAGATTTGCTCACAAAGAGCATTTTCATCTGATGAAAAAATATATTCGAACAGTGTCATTTATATAATAATATATGCGACTAATGAAAAGATATGCAACACAACTATTGCTTAAAGGATTCCAACAAGAATTTGGAGATAATCATGCAAATAATTTATTATAAATGAATGAAATTAATTTAAGATATAAATTAAGACATCGACTGAGGGTGCTTGATGGAATTTCAATATTAAATTTGGATTATTGAGATTTTGTACACTTCCATGTATTTTGTCACTAACGACCCGGGTTTCGCCTTTCGGCATCTTCAGGCATTCGAGCACACGAAAGCAGTTCGAGTCCATTCGTGTGCTCGAATGCCTGAAGATGCCGAAAGGCGAAACCCGGGTCGTTAGTGACAAAATACATGGAAGTGTACAAAATCTCAATAATCCAGAATGAAATTAAATTGAAAAAACTATGTATTCTATATTGAAAACAATATGAATAACATTTAACGAACGAAACCACTTTTCACTTGAGTGTAATGCTATTAGAAATAAAAATAACACCTCTAGCCATAAAGATTCGAAAATATCAATAGACACAGTAGACACAAATTAAGTCGATATTACCTAAGAACGTGAGGCACAGCTACCGAAACACAGTCCCGAAGATAATAATTATCATAAAAAACAACATTTAAAGAAGCAGGCTTCTTGTCAAATTCAATTAAATTCATTGTGTTCACTAAATCTATTATTTATTATTTGAGCATTGATATAAACAACGATTATTTGTATTATTATGTTAAACAAATTCTCAGGTTTATTTTGTGTTGTTATGTTGATTCGTTTAAATAACAATAACTCTAAAATTATCTTCGTGTTGGTAGCTTGTATTATTTATCGTTTTTTTGTACGTTGGCGGTAAGGAAAAAGGAATTATTTATAAGAAAGTGAAGCATAAGCAATCTTTAAAAACACAGAAATTAAAAGATTTGGATTGGATTTGGTATAAAAAATCTTCATTCAAATCAATAATCTGACATAAAATTTATAAAAAATACTATGCAAACTAAGAAACACACTAATAAATATATAGTTATACGTTTGAGTACATAATATGTTTAGGGAGTAAATTATTTATACTTTATAGTAACTAGGTAGTATAAATAAAATTTGTATAGTTAATAATAAGTATTGGTGGATACTTAAATTAATTGTGTTAAAAAACGTACCTATATTTATTCATTTAATATAAGCCCGGCAGTTTTTTGACGATTGATTTATTAAGTAAATTGTAATCGACTTGGTGGCATATAAATTTTTCTATCGCTGTGACCGAGTGGTAACGCTCTGAGTTCTCTGCATCCAATTAAGTACAGCATTACAATAAAATAATTTACAAATCTAAAATACGGCACATGATCAATAAGAGATGTTTTATATATACCTACCGAGTGTTCCATAAATAGATGTTTATTGTCACGTTTGGTTTTTAAAGTGTTTGATAATGCTTGACGTTATTTATTGTGACTCGTTTCGCTTTGTACCAGAACCAACTGCTCATCTGCTTCTCTATACAGAATGTTTTCATTGTCAGGAAAGGGTCCACTACAGATACCCGAAACAGGGATATCAAACATGTTTTAATAATATTTAGTCGTTAAAATTATTTGAAAACATATCCTCTCCCAATGTGAAATATTGACTTCTTGAATGGAGTACTTGATATGAACCTTTTTTGACGATAACTGGTTGTAAATCAGTTGCTCTTCGGAG
Source organism: Himalopsyche phryganea (assembly GCA_022494535.1). NCBI lineage: Eukaryota > Metazoa > Arthropoda > Insecta > Trichoptera > Rhyacophilidae > Himalopsyche > Himalopsyche phryganea. The sequence continues at coordinate 4,027,360 of JAGVSL010000035.1, read as the reverse complement.
ACTGAAGTATAGTATTAAACTAGTCACTCCTAGTTATCAGGGTCGGATAACTGGTCGGTTGAGAGTTAATAAACTATCACATTTTCATAACCCATTGATATTTTTTTGAACAAGGATTGATTGCACCATTCATCGAAAATAAATATAAGTAATAAATAATATATAATTTAAGACATCTACTGAGGGTGTTCGATGAATTTTCAATATCAAATTTGAATTGTTGAGATTTAAGTAATAAATCTAAGTGTACAAAATCTCAACAATTCAAATGTAAGTAATAAATATTTCCATTTCGGAATTTTAACTCATGACTGCGTAGTCGAGTGGAACAAACCCTTTAGCATTGACCACTCGTCCACAAGACTGACTAATTTAAATACTTCTGATCAATCATACCCCATAAAATGTAATGGTTTTTTTTTCAAGGTTGAACAATGACTTCAATTTTACACGGTTTTCGATGCAATTCAATTCACACAACACGTTCTAAAATAATGGCTTCTTATTCTCGTGGTGATTCTGCCGAAGGTTAATGACCAATTGTCGCTCTATCCTAGGTCAGTCAAATTAAATCGCCAACATCTTGGCCATTGACTATTTATTAAGACTAGAAAGTTTTTCTCTCTATATACGAATTCAATGCAGTCTATTTTCTTTGCATAATAATAAATGCAATATCAACATAAATAATACACATAATTCATTATGCGCATCTTATTTAAATACCTTAACTTTAAATCTCTAGACGTATTTCAGTTAACTTTTTAATCATTGTTACGAATTTGATACTTACACAAACCTGATTTGAAGTTTGTTAGCAGCCCCTGTCTTTGATAATTTTTTCAACAACCTTCTGAAATGCGGATCAGTTAATAATTTTTTGATATGGCCATAATAGCTTTACGAGTGCCATATCTTTTTGTGCGCACATTTCTTTCACTACAATAAAATATATTTATTACCAAAATTAAATGATAAGCGGTGTCTGAATGGATTTTTTTTATTTTGTTCTGCTATATTTTTCTTTGGTAATACAAAATATTTTCTACAAAAAAATTGAAATGCCTAAATATAACAAGAGACTTAATAATAATTGTGTTTTTTCAAAAAAGAAAGGAGTTAACAATAAAGTTCTCTTTAAATAATACATATAGTTTGTAAATACAATATTATCATTTCTTAAAACTACTATCTTTAATATACGTACCAGTAACTAGTGATTTGACATTAAAAATTAACAATTTTTTCTATTATAAATATATCTTCTTCACCACTTTATTCTCACAATTACGGCAAATTTAATTTTTGTAATGTGGCAAATAAACATTGCATTTTGGCAAAACCGAATGATCCCATGTAACACTATAAACATTACAATGAGAATGAGAACTTTATGTACGAGTTTATAATAATCAAATCAAAAGTATCAAAAATCAAAGAGGTTTTACGTGTTGTTTACTTAACCTTTTGTGACCGAAGTCATCGGTATACAACATAGACGAAATCTCTTCACGCTTCATGCTTTGATTTCTCGGATTTACAATTTCTTAACATTTATTATACTCCATGGCTTTTAAAGTAGTTTGAAAACACAAAGATATTTTTACATCTGCCATTTGTCTGACTTAACGGTACAATTTAAAAATTTATGTTCACTATCAAAAACAAAGTGATTTATTATATGAAAAAAAATGGATTCAAATAAACCTAATCAGTGACTACAGTCCTGGCACGTATTTCCAAAGAGCTTGAGCGGTTAGATTACAATCAGCTATTGTAAAAATTTATAATTATATCCACAGAACAACGAGCTCATTTTAAGGAAAAAAATCTCATTTGCCAGAACCTTAATTGCATCCGTTAGATAATGATTGATTTGACATTTACATAGTAAGACTTCACATAGTCAGAAATAAAACAGTATTGAGTTTCACAAAAATGATGTATTATGGTTGATAGCTATTTTGACATCACGCCATCGTCAGAACTAACAACAATGGTGTAATGCCGAAACTGCTTTCGTTATGTAATTCTTCTGCACATAATACTTTGTTATTCTTTACTTTATTCATTACATTAGGTTCTGGTTATTCTGACCGTCTATACAGTTTATACAGGTAGATCCATAGCACCTTTATATATATTTTTAATGTAAAATCGAATGAAATGTATTTAGCATATTTTGTTGTGTTTTAAATATGCCATAATATGAGAAAATCGATAAAATTTCTGAACCCTTCACCCATAATGAATGCATCTTATGTAAAATGATATTATTGCTTTTCTTTAATATTTAAACCTACATTTTCTATTGAAATATAATGTTATTTATTTGGAGAATTCATAGGTAACGCTACCTTTGTTTAATAAATTTATCGGCTTAATAAATTTTAGCTTTACGCCACTGAATTTAAATTTTTAATTTACATCACACCGTTTATTTGAAGTATGATTATAATGCTTACATACTTGAAGCGATTATAATGCGCTGAAGGGATTCATAATTGCCAATAAATAAAAATTAAATTCTGTGTCTAATTTATACACTAACTGATTTTACTCTTACTGTTAACCACTGGCTCTCAAATATTTTTTAAAGTGATATCATATTTATATGCCATATTAAACTGATAATTTTACTTATAAAACATATATATTATATTATAAGTACAGTTTGTCAAGATTCTAAGTTTACTGAGTTTTATCTAAAGCGTTTCACTTCATGATTTTTTCGCATTGCAGTGTTTATTCCTTCTTTTATTTGAAATACTTTGCTATATTTATTTATATTTTGATTAGTAAGCGATATGAGATAAATGTTTAATCAACATTGTTAACAGGTAAAGTGAAGCCTGCTTGTATATTTGTGTAATATGTTTTTCACTTCTTCATCGGTCAATTAGAGATAATTCATTTTCACTATATATTTCAAATTATTTACAATGAAATTATTCCCTGCAACTCTTTGTGGCACTGTTAATGGTACAGGCTGCGCACTTTTGTGAAGCATCGTCTGACATTTGCTTCTCGGACGAGAAAATGAATTGCTACTCAAATTTATAAAATCTGGCTTTGCAATTAATTAGGTTTTTTATGTTTTCGTTTCAAAAGATGCATCTAAAGAAATGCTTATGAATAATATAATAATGCTACTTCACACATTTTCAGTATCATGAAAATTTAATTAAAAATAATTTTAATTAAAAAACTCTTTTATAACACCATTAGAAATTAGAAAATTTCAATCCTCTTTTTTGTTCCTGAGGGAAATAGTTACAGTTCTATATTTTTAAAATCCACCGTTTTGTATGATAACTAATCCCAGCTTTATTATAAGCAATATAATAAAAATATAAAACTCATATTTTACTTAACGAGGGTTTGAATAAGTGGAAAATAATTACTAAATTCACTGGTGTATGAGGAAAATGCTATTTTACAGCCATTACTGAATAAAATATACAAAATAAACATCCCCTATACGTCACAAATAAATGATATAATAAATGGATATGTAAAAAGCAACACCCCTAGAATTAAATTCACAAAACAAGTCAGCCAAATGTAGTGAAAGGAGCAAATTCGATTTTAAATGGCTTTTATGGACCCCATATTGGATGACTAGCATTTAATATGGTAGTGCTTTTGTCACTTGGTCCTTTATGAGTTTATATGGAGTCAGAGTTCATTGTTTAGTTTAGTTTGAGACACTGTATTTCGGGGAAGGCAAACTTAGGAATCGTAAATTTACTTAATCCGCTCGGCATATTTTCATATCATTGATTCAATAATTATTAATGAGTCTAAGATGATTTTAAATACTTTACTAAAATCTGTTTCATTAATATTAAGATGTTTTTTTTTTGTGTTTAAATTCATTGTACTGTTTTTACTCTTTCAAATAACAACCAATAGTAAGTAATCAACATTACAATTTTATTTTAATAAACGAAATAATAAACAAATGCACTTTAGGTATGAACTTATTTACTTGGTACACCTAAATTAAATCTTAATAGCTAGAAATCAGATGTAGATTATTTTAACACACATTAACCACATGGGTTAAACTGGTTTACACTAATACTGATAGCTTTCACGTGTATTTATTCGAATTTATTTAATATTTTTGTCTGCCATTTCGTATTGCTTATAATATTCACTGCAATATGTTTTATTTATAAAATTGAACCATCTTAAAATGAAACGCCCCCTCATGTAAAGATTTGCCGCCTTATTATTGGTAGGCCATTTGAAAATAATAGAGCGAAAATGTATTTTGTACCTCTGGCATCCTTCGATGGTTGCCAAAATGGTGTGCTCCCCTCCGAAACTGGTAGACATTAATAAATTATAAATCTAACAAAAACGTTTAACGAGAATCTGTACGTTAAATAATTGACTAAGCACACTACATTTAAAAGTACATATTTATATACAATCATTTTAGATAAACTGTTTTTTTACGATCATAGAATATAAAACATTTTGCAAAATAATATTAATATACTTCCATTAATAACACACGTGTATGTTCTTTTAGTTTTTTGATTTAGCACGCAAACTCTTAGCGAAGTAATGTCAACAGTAAGTATTTAGCGATTAATGGCTAGGTGTCAAATAGTCGATTTTCCATTTTCGTACAAAGATATAAGGAAGATTATCATCCATTATCGTATTTAATTCTCACATGGCCACAGCAATCGGCATCGGATCAAATAATGTACTTTTTACTATATCATCGGCCATCAAATACAGCACCAGCGCTTTTTCAGGATTCAAAACAAAGGTATTGTTTAATTGGACAAATTAGTATAATCCCTGGTGATATTTTTTTTTAAATTAGAGCATTTCAAAGTAAATAAACAAATTATTACGATTATTGTTTAGATAATATCTTATATTATAACTAAAGTCGATAATAACAAACATCCTGAATGTAAAAATATTATGTTATTCAATTAAAATTAATAGTAAATCTCAATCTACACATATTTAGAATCAAATAATTAGCATATGATCCAGGTTGGCTTAATTCTGCTAACGAGCATTTTTAACTACACAATAAGTTGAAAATTTTCCTCTGTCGAGCAACTGCGTATGAATTGTATTTTGTTTTTATTATTTTCGATGAAACTTACTTTAATTTGCCTTATTATTCATAAATAATATTTATACAGTTATTTGAATTAAAAGATTAACATTTTAGAGCTAGGTAATTAAATATTCATTTCAGTAACGACACCGAGAATGACAATTCTACCCTAGATTTTTAAATTGCATATACCCTTATCAAAATCACATAACGTTATAGGCACATGGACGAGTAAAACAACTAGTCCTGTTCCAGTAGATTTAACACATAGTGTGCCAATGCTATTCTGAATTAAGTGAGTCGAGTCCTTAATTATTGAGGAAAAGTTTAATGACGTGTGAACAGTAATGTTAATCTATCAAACTCGATACAATATGATAGACTATGTACCTACTACTAGGGTTGAATTATAATGCATAATGTAACAATGAAAGTGATTTCATTCCATAGAGGTATCGTTAAACAAGCTATTAGATATCTCGTTACTATTTCAAATTAAAAAATTTCACGAAGTAAATTATCGTTTAAATTTCAAACCATTGTATTCGCAGTACGCAAAGCTCAAATTTAGTAATAATCCTATAAATAATGATAATTTAAAAGATATATTAAACAAAAATGTATAAACGATTACTGAATACATAAAATTAATATTTTACATATTTAGAAATTATTTTAATATATATGTATTTTTTTACCCGGCTTCGCTCAAGATAGAGCACGCTTATATTAGCATATTTAGATGTTGGCTAGCTAATGTCGAAATTTAGTTGAAAGTTGAAAATATCACCCTGGACCTTATCTCTTGTAATATCCACGAAATATAGTCGATCAATTAATAATAATGTTAAAAGTTGAAAAAAACAATAATAAAAGTTAAAAATTTCCCCACCTTCATTCACATTGGTGAGTGCGACGTTTAGATGCCATCAGTATAGTTCAAGGCAACATGAAGATTTTCTCGGCCCAAGATATTCAATATAATGTATCTTCAGACACGCATTGCTTATTATTCTCCCAAAGTATTTTTGGGTTAGAACGTTCACAAAAGAAAGGATTGCTATTAGGATTGGCCAGACCGATTCCAGATGCACATCAAGATGTACGAATTTACCATGATACTTTTTACATTAATTCCATCGACGGTTCGGATATCTTTGAAACGTGTGGGACTTTTGACTTTGTGCAACAACATTCGTAGGTAATAAGAATTAACGTTTCCGAAATGCACTGTGTAGACACAGCATTAAACATTGATGTGGGCATGAAACATTTTCGGAAGCAAAGGATTGCAAGAAATGATCCACCGATTATCAGTACCGACATTTTCAGATTTCATTTTACCAGTTGAGCGTAAAATTACCCATTTTCCATGATGAGCTGTATCGGTATCATTTATAATCGCACCTTTCAATGGAATATATTCATCGACAAGCTACTTCTTTTGATTCATTTTTGATAAATAATAACTCTCTTACAATTATTACGATTCAAGCACGCTTATTATTTGTCAAATTTATAACACATTTATTGCTTCTAGGCAAAATGATGCTAAGATGTTGAAAATCACGAAATATTTGGTATGGAGCTGTTGCTAGGCAATCTTTCACGGCGTTTGTTGATTTTCAACGTGAAATGTCAAAAATATCGCGTTTTCAGTTTTAGGTTAAAAGTAAAACATTGAGAGTTGAAAATAGTCGAGTTGAACTAACAATTGCAACCAAAATGACGTGTGAAAATTTCACTTCGCTAGTGTGCGCCGTTTGAGAGGAGTTGTTGTGACCGACAGACATACAAACACACATATCCTACATGTATTTTGTGCTATATAGTAGAGATATATGAGTCGTATAGTATCAAAAGTAGAATTATCCGTTATTAAAAGTTTCGAGACAAATACGAAAAATGTTTTATTGGCATTTTTGAGTTTTTGATTTTTTTAAAGCTTTAAATCTGGATGAGCAGCCATATTGTGACATCACTTAGGGGTAACTCTAGGATTGGTCAGAAGTATAATTTACCAAATCGTTCGCTTCTGCTTAAAAAGTTGCTAATCGTTCTGAATTTAGTAGCAAGCATCATTTTCTTTTACGTTTTTATACCACATGTACATGATTTCGACACCAAAATTTTAATTATAGCCATACGCTATGACCGGAAGAATAGTGTGACAGCTTTGGTTACATTTCGACATATTATACGAGATATAATTTAAGACATCGACTGAGGGTGCTTCATGGAATTTCAATATCAAATTTGAATTATTGAGATTTTGTACACTTCCATGTATTTTGTCACTAACGACCCGGGTTTCGCCTTTCGGCATCTTCAGGCATCCGTGCGCTCGATGATGCCGAAAGGCGAAACCCGGGTCGTTAGTGACAAAATACATGGAAGTGTACAAAATCTCAATAATCCAAATTTGATATTGAAATTCCATCAAGCACTCTCAGTCGATGTCTTAAATTATAAAAAAAAACACAATTAATTTCTACTACTTCCACATGTTTATAATCCACGATTTCTCTCATCACGAGCATTACAACTGATCAGTTGATATAATGCCTTTAACACCTTAAAAGTAAAAAGCATTATGATTAAAAATTCAATTTTCAGTTACTTCACTTTTACAAAACATATGGATTCTTAAGATTAAAATTATCTTGAATATCTTGAATGTCAAAAAATATTCAGAAAAGCAAGAATTAAATGAAATGAAAAAAATAGAGCTTATACCAAGACTTATTTGCATTTGTTTTTATTCTAAGCAGTTTTTATTTTTACAATATTGATGCAGTAAACGGTGAAATTGTAAAAAAATATTCAACATTGATTTACTCAAACTTTGTGTATCCGAATTATTTTTTTTCCAAAACGATAACGAAATACAAAACGACCTGTCAACGTTTGATATACTACCCATAGTACCTATAAAACCAACAGGATTACTTAGTATGTTACTGTCAAATGCATGAATGTTACAAATCAAGAATATTTTTACTAATTTATTTTTAGTAATTATTCCGACACGCAATCCTTCTTTGTTCGTAAGAGATTGGTTATAAAAGGATGGAGTTAGGTGAGGAGGAAGAAGTAAGCTAATCACTTTCGCTATTTCTCGTTTTCGGGTGTGTGGGATAAAATGTAGACAACACAGACATCCATGTCTTCAAACACAATTCCATACATATATTGAAAAATCAATTAACGAATGTGTTCGCACTGATGCTCGAACCCGTGGACACCGCAACTGAAGAAGACGACATTGGTGTTATTTGAGCTTAAAGTTTATCTTTACTCACTACTTTTGTAATATAGTTAACATCATTCAATATTGGATTGACGAAAGATAAATTCACTTAAAATTCATTTAATTTTATGATCCATTTCCATCATCATAATTTTTTGGTTACTACAGAAAATCTTACTTAAATTAAGTGACACAAAACAATCAGTTGCTAATTTACAGATATCATTTTATCCCATAATTTAATGAGGGGGGAAATATGTGAAAACCTTTAATACTTATAATCATGTTATGCCATTTGTTTAACAAAATGATATACTTTTAATAACAGTTTTCTCTCTACTAGACAAAACAATTTTACAAAAAACTGGATTCTTTTGAAAACTACAACATTAACGTCAGCGACTGTTACTTTTTTCTACCTATGTGAAATCTTAAAAAAAATTCGGAACCATAAGTCATTTAAAAATCTCCCTAATCCCGGATTAGTCGATAGCCTTGATGGAATTAACTGTGGTAAATTTCTTAAGCCTATATTTATATTTTGTTGTCACGGACTAAGATGCATGCAACACTTCATCTAGCACACCATATTATTACAACTATAGTGTGAAAAAGGTTTTTCTTAAAATTAAAGCTTCATTTTTTTTAAATACATAATATATAACGTCGTTCTGGCAAAATGTCAAAAATATTAATGTTCAATATGCGTGTGGTCAATCAGGTGCAATTAAATAATTGGTTATTCAAATATTGAGAAAACATGTGTGAAAGAAGTAAATGTACGTTTTTCTAGTTATAAAATAATAATATTATAAAATGAATGCCCACAAAGTTACAACAGAATTCATCAACAATACCTACCATATTAACTATTAAAAAATTTAAAACACAAGGTGGCAGTGTAACCTGTCAAAATTTGTTCAAAACTTAAGTTCTCAGACACACTCTCAATCTCGAGTCTGCGCATCATGCGCACACGCAGTTTTTTTTATATGTATTGCATACAGATGATACAGTTTAACCATGAAAATTATCTTATATGTAAAAGTCCAGATCGCTCTGTAGACGTTTTATTATTATCACATATCACATGTAGGTGTGAAATTTTCTCATGACCTAAGCGTTCGCGGTTTATATGTAAAATAAAATGTTATGCAATGCACGTACTAACCTAGCTACCGACGTATTAGCTACTTTAGAGATTCAGTATTTTAATTTCAATACCGTCATCTATGACGGATACGACTATATATAATTGAACCATTACACCAGAAATTCTATCCGCAATAGTTAGTAGATGCATTTATAGACTAAGCATTAATAGTGTAACAAAAAAAACACAATTATCTTTACTTAGAAATTAATTACAATTTACAGTTCTAGCATAACAACAATTTTACACCATCTGTCATGTTGGAATAAGTTTGACGTATTGGGGATGGATTTTGACAGCTTAGAAGGGATTATCCACTTAACAAAACGGATTTAAATTAACGCCTTTTCACTGTTAACAATTACTAAGTCGTCTATTGTTCGATTTGTAGGCTTCATTGGTGGTCGCTTCCGAAATATTTGAAAAATTCTCGAAAACAAACAAAAGTTAACAGATGACTTTAATTTGATAGGCACGGACCTTTTTGTTCAGGCACGTTCACGGAACAAAAAAAAACTTTAACTTTAACAATTTATTTACATATTTTAAAATATTGTTGTTTAAAATAATCATTGAATTCACTCGTCGAAAAGATTTTCTACTTTGGCCGTATTGTTATTTTTAATTCATGGAAAAAAGTTATTTTTGACGTTGAATAAATTCTCAATCAGTCCATAGGAATTATATTTCTCGGTGATTGATCCTTTCAACATCACTATAACATTAAGTTTTTGACAACATGTTTTTTCTTGTGGAAACAAAACCTTTTTTAATATTCAATTTCGAGTAAAATGTTAGCTGACAAATGTGAGTAATATTTTTCATAAAAAAATATGTATGATTCATTTAACACTCTTATAGCAGAACTAATCAATAGACCGATTGCGAGCGTAGAAAAAAATATTCCAGACGAATCACATAGTATTTCAAATCTTATATATAACAGCCCAAACCGCTCTGTAGACGTTTTAGTATTATCACATATCACGTGTAAAATGTTATGAAATAGACACACAGTTCCCCAGCACTACCTACTTTAGATATTCAGTATTTCAATTTCGATACCGTCGTATATGACGGGTACGGTCATCTATATATATAAAAATGAATGTCTGTTTGTTGGTTTGTTGGTTTGTTAGTTTGTCCGGATCTAATAGGCTCCTAAACTACTCAACCGATCGCGACGAAACTTTCAGGAAGGACTTATAGTGATTATGCCGGGAAATATTATATAAAATAAATGTTTGTTTGTCCTTTACGCGTTCCTTTACCATTCATACGATTTCGATGAAACTTCGGTGAGTTGTTGTGCACACACCTGTGAAGGGTTCTGAAGAAAAAAAATTGAAAATCTAAAATTGAAAAAAAGAATCAAATACGTACATACAGCGACATCTAAGAAAAACCTTCTGATTTATTCGTGTACGCACCAGACGAAAACTAAAAATATTGTGTTGTAACAAGTGTGATATTGAAATTCGGGTTCGGGTCGGGCCAGACCTGAAGATGATGGGCTCGAACCCGGTAAGTCTATGAAATTTCGGCCTGTGCAGACCTCTCATCCAAAAGCAGTTCAATAAACAGAATTAAAACACAAACCCTTTCTTTCTTTGAGTGGCATTGCAACGCATGCCGGGTACTCACTATTACTAGTATAAAATAATATCCAATCTTTTATCGCCGATTCCCATTTAAATCAGAAATAAAAACATATTCTTAGAACTTTGTAGAGTAATCGTCTCTTGAAACTGTATGAATCGCCTGCTTAGCTGGTGAATTAAAATTGTAACGAAATTACCGAAATTTTTCTAAAAATTATTAGAAGGCGTATTTAATCATTTACCTAATTGTTACCCCTATTTCAAAAGTCTACGGCTCTTCTCTATTATCTAGTATTTGTAATTTAAATTCTCAAATTGATCGCAACAGCAAACAAATTGTCCACTAATGATGAATATATATTAGGGATTCACTACGTTTTCCTCCGATAAAAAGTATTGTGAAAAACCAAGTCCTTATTTACATGAATATGTTATTACTAAAACATTTTGTCAGTCAGCGACCGATGGATCCAAATCGAAAATGAGATGTAATTTCCATGATATAAAGAATACAAATTCGTTTGTTAAAAGCAAACAAAATATATTTATTGATTGAATTGGCATTTAATTAGTAGAACTTCATTGTAATAAGGTAAAAATAACACTATTTAGTTCCACAGGAATCTTTTCAATTGGTTAATAGCTACTTTGGCTTCTTGCCAGGTATGCATACAGTTTAATAATAATTATTTATTTTGTACTATAAGCCGCTCCTAATGTGAAACATATGGACTCCTAATGGTTGAGATAATCAACATAAATAGGGCTAGGCCAGTAATCGTGGTTAGCTATTCACTCTCGCTTTTAGGATGGGATGGGTAGAAGGGAATTCTAGGCATCACAAACATCCATGTCTACGAACATAAATCCATAATTGAATTGAAAAATCAATTTATGAAACTGTCCATACCGGGATTTGAACCAGAGATATTCGTATCCGAAGCCAACGATGTTGACCATTACAGATGGACTCGGCCTGATTTTCACTTTATTAAAATTAGTTTAATTCAAATGAATTGATATTTATTTGTAACTATTGTGAAACTATACTAGAGCGATAGGGTAAAGGTTCAAGGAAACCAATACCCTGGAAAGCATTGAAAGAAATAATTGTATGATTGAGTAATTATAGTAACTATCTTTTCGTTATCTTCATAATCATTATACACAATCTCATTACTGGAATCAATGAGCGGATTTAAAAGCATTAATTATGACAATATAATAAATTTAATTGAAAAAATCTCTTATCTCTCAGTAATTTATTTCTAACCAGCATCTCGGAGGCTAGGCCGATTTTTTAAGCGTCTCTTTTTCTCATATTAAAAGTAATAATTTTATTTCCCCACTTTTTCAATTAAGTCGAGTTTACTTGATTTAATGCCTTCTGTAATTGCCCCATTTGAAGAGGAAGCGATTTGGAAAGAGCGAGAAGGAGATAGGTAATATAAAATAGGGTGACTTAATGTCTTTACCAAGCGTATAAATAAAACGGGATCATTTTACTAAATATCCCATTTTTCATATTGAAAATAACCTAATAAAGATGTCACCAGGCATTACCGCCGCGTTTTTCCGGGGGTGCCCATCAGCTACTTATGAAATCTCTAACTAAAATTTCATTTTATTGATAAAAATACTACATAAGCCAACCACTAGTCAATTTCCTATTCTAAACAAATTTACCATTTTGTATATATTAAAACCGATAGTGGATCTATTACAAATGTTTTACAAAAACTGAACACCTTTACTACTCTTGTAATTTATCTAATATACAATCAGATGTAATATATCTTCAAGATGATGACACGTAGTCATGAATGTTTAATAGTCTGCAAGTATTATTTATCTACTATATCTCAACAGACTATTTCTTGATCTATTAGAAATACTAAGAATCAAAACTAATTTTTTTAGATAAATATAAAATATTATGTGGCTGCAATTGTTTGATTTTATCAATCGTAAGATAAAATTTCTTGTAACTCATTCAACAAACAAAATACTTTAAATTGAGCGGTAAAACTGTGGTTAATACACGTTACATAAAAATTATCATCTTAATTTGTACATATTATGAACTATTTATGTATTTTTTATTTAAAGTTCTGCTCATAAAACTGAATATGTAAACAATTCGGAGATGAAATTCGTAATGAAAATATAAACATAGTCACCCGATCTATAAGGAGCATACACAGAAATTGAAATGCAAATGATGCTGAGAAGAGCCTACGACGGAGCCCAAACGTTTGCGAAATTGGAGAACGAAAGAAAAAAATTCGAATTTCGGGCAGTTCGTCAACATACAATTCTTTGAGGAAATTAAAAAAAAAAAAACTGTGAAAAATTATTTCTACTTATAACAAAAGCTTTTAAACATAGTTTCATAGTTGGAAGAAGTGGTTTTGCAACAAAATTGAACCATTTAATTATTATACAACACAGTTAGTATAAATACCTCATCTGGATCAGATGGTCTCCTTGGAGATCATTTCAATAGGAGGTGTTTTACGATAATTGATTCGTTTATCCTCCCGGCTGAAGAGAACACAAAACTACTGGCAAAACTGTCATAAATTTATAGTAATTCTTCGATAAACTTTCGTGTCGAACAAACATTTTTACCTATTTCAGTCAGATATCGTAAAAATAATAACTACGGTATAACAATTTAAATAAAATTTAACTAATTTGTATAATTTGTGTGCTTCGTAGGACCATTGAAACTGAGAAAGGAATATATATTCGTAAAATACATCAAAACACGATTTTTTCGTCACGCCATCATCAGAATAGATCTGACCAAAGCGTGATGCTGAAATAGCTATCAATAATATGACATTACTCTAACTAAATTTTATTTTTTCTGAAATATTGCAAATTATTATCGGTCGAATTGTGGAGACTTCCCAGAAGAAAAGCAACATTTTCTCACAATAGGTAAGTGTGAAAAGCTACCAAAGACAATAATAAAAAAGCGAGGAAGTGGAAGCGAAGAAAAAAGCAATTTAAAAATCCGTAACGACCTTATAAACATAAAGCAGCGCTTCATATTATTGTAGGTGATATAATATCACTTTTGCTGGGTTTACGCATTAGTCAAAACGAAAACTTTTCAAATAACTTGGATTGTAGTATTCTAGAAGAGAGTTTTAGCGTTATATTGCATGAACACCTATTTTATCAACATTATGGTCCGTGAAATAACTAAAATTTGATAAATGCAAATCTATGAAATAATACATTTTTATCTGTAAATTTAATAGCATATATATTATGTATAATAGCTGAAAGCCTTCGAAGCTAGCCATTCAATTAGGTCCAAGTAAAAGACTTGCTAACGTCTATATCAGAGGCTCCGAACCTTTTTGCTCCATTTTCACTTTCATCAATGTTCAGAATATAATTTCTTACTTCCCAAGATAATATAGCTCTAACTCAAAGGGTGCTTTCTAAAGGCTTACAATTAAATTCACTTTTGTTTATATCATATTCGCTTAAATAAAAAAGTTTTCACTTATAACAAATACATTTCACAAGAAAAAAGTTATGTATCAAATGTTGACATTTGAAATGTAGAGTATTGACAATGTCTTGTATATTCGTCTTAATGATCTTGACTGTCTTTTTGATTTGAATCTTAAAATATCTGACGAAAATTTATCAAAATTATTTTCATAATGATTGAGCATTTAAAAAGCATCTGTTTGAAATGACAGATTAAATCTATAAAAAGTTATTTATGCAGCATAAATAAGTATTACGATTTATCTCATAAGCAATTCGATGAAATTTTCAAAAAGGCCAATCGATATAAGGTCTAAACACGCTGATATTATTATGTTCTTTATTTTCAAATTTGAAAATAGAAAATAGTGTAGCTTAACAAATTAATACTTTAATTCAAAATAATCTATGATTAGTTCAACGACTTAGAATAGCAAGCATTATTTAGATTATAATAGTAATCTTACTTTTGGGATAAGATTTAAGATTTCAGTGCAAACTCCAAACCTTTTACCAGGTTTAACTATTGCTAGGAATATAACCGCTCCAATTTTATTATTATTCCTGAAGCGTTTCTTTTATTACAGAGTAGAATTTGGGACAGGGATAAGAAACAATTTAATGCTCGATTCATATATTTACTTTATATTAAATTTGGATTATTGAGATTTTGTACACTTCAATTTATTTTGTCACTAACGACCCGGGTTTCGCCTTTCGGCATATTCAGGCATTCGAGCACACGAATGGACTCGAACTGACATCGAGTTCATTCGTGTCCATTCGTGTACTCGAATGCCTGAAGATGCCGAAAGGCGAAACCCGGGTCGTTAGTGACAAAATACATGGAAGTGTACAAAATCTCAATAATCCAAATTTGATATTGAAATTCCATCAAGCACCCTCAGTCGATGTCTTAAATTATACTTTATATTAGATTCTTTCAACGCAACTAAATTTAGTTGCTAGCTCATTTATATTTTAAATCTTTATTAGATATTAACCGTTTAGTTGTACATGAAATAAGTACTGTGACTACATTTGGAAAAAGGATTAGGTACCTATATACTACTATAAAGCTACTGTCACATATCACAATCGCCTATATAGTTCCAACATAAAATATTGTTATCACCAAGTATTCCCATTTCTGTCGGCGGCCGTGGCGCAGTTGGTAGCGTCGTTGGCTGCACAGATTTCACAAATTGATCTCTAAATCGATTCATGAATTTCTGTTCGTAGTCTGAGTGTTTGTGATGTCTAAAAACTCCCTCCTCACCCACTTATCCGATCCTCAAAGGGCGCAGCGACAGCGATTAGATAACCACTAGTTAATCGCTGTCGTGTAAACCTGTTCTAGCCCTATCCTTATATCCCTACTCTCTTCGAAAAAAGAGAAGTTGAGCAACTGAGCAACAAACATTTCTCGTAGAAAAATTCTGTTGAGATAGCTCCATTAGGACACCATATGCTCCACGCTGGGAGCGGATATGGAAGAAAAAATTCTCATTTCTACGATTCTTTATTTAATAGCTGGTTAGTATAAATGATTATTATGCATCACTTATCTCATATCATTTGGCATTGGGCCTTTCTAAATTTAACGTTGTCATTTATTCATTTGAATATATTACCTGTATTTTGTTATATACATAAGATATCCATTTATACTACACTTCTGAAATATTGCATTTATTTTTTGATCCACTACATGACTACATTACTTTATGCCAAATAAAGACACTATTGTGTGTCTGGTAGTATTTGATTTTTTTGTTGTTTTCTTGCAAGAAAATATATTTTACTGATAGGTGCTTCCAAATTTCGCAACGTTTTCAGAGTGAAATTATTAGGACGAATTAAATTATCGTAGAGAATCATCCATTTAGATGACACTTGAAAAATCGATTTAAAAGACAATCTGTGAAAGTGCATAATTGGGAATTGAAACCCTTGACGACCAAGTAAATTAAATTAATCCAATTGCCATTTTATGCAAAATAAATATCTTGTCTACTTTCAATAACTGTCGCTAAAATATCAGTTTCGGAATTTACTGAAATTTCAGTTCTGGTTGAGTATGGCAACATTCCTAACGTGATGGCAGCACCCTCACTAAAGGCCAAGCTAAATTGGTAAATATATAGTATTTCATTTTTTGTTGTTTTCTTGCAAGATAATATATTTTAATGATTGGTGCTTGCAAATTTCTCAGCGTTTTCAGGGTCAAATTATTTTTAATTATCACGGATATTCATGCATTTAGATAACAATTAACAAATTAAAAAACAATGTATGAAAGTGCATAGTTGGGAATTGAAGCCATTGACAACTTGAGCGAATACTACCACTCAGCTATCTATCCTAAGTCTCGTCAGGAAAATTAAATGAAAATTTATTAGATTTTGTTGCATAAAGTCAGGACAAGATCGGTAAAGAAAATTAATTTGAAACTTCTCACTCTTGAAGAGTAAACTTTGGCCAATTAGAATATTGTTCAGTTCTCATTGGTCACTAGCTATATCTACTAATCTTTTGCGATGAAATCTGTGATAAAATAAAACAATATTATAAGAATAATATGAAACTATATTTTTTACCTTTCCACAGTGATGAAAGGTTTTCTAGGCATGCAGTAGATTGGGCCCACAGAATTATTACTTTTATATTATTGCAGTTTGTATAGTAGTTATATTTAGAGAAGATGAGCTACGAGAATAGTTTTATAGATACATGTTTATGGTAAAAATGAATGTATCCATTAAAATTATTGCTAGAAAAAATACAATATGTTTAGCTAACAATTAAAACAATATATTTTTTGTCAATCTAAAAACATATTGTCTTAGAATAATTTAACAATTCACCATTACGTTTTTGCGTAATCATAAAATATTATCTTTATTCATCACTCTTGCAATTAAAATAAGATTAATAAAATCCCATATGATGCAGAAAGTATTTCATATGTATTGGTTATAAAGCCGCGCCCCTTTTATTCATATTCGGGATGTCGTCTCTAGAAACGACTTTTCATTCTGTCTCTCTTTTACATGAAATATCATTTCCATTCTACAGGGCTGCACTTTATTATTCATTTTTATCTTATTATAATCTTGATTCATATTGCAAATATTAAGAAATTTTATTTGTAATATGCCAAGAAAACCAATTCTTTGCTGTCACAAAAAAATAATGAAATAGAATGAGCGAAACAGGCTTAAAAGAATTGATTTACAGCCGTTAATAAAAACCATATGTTATTCGTGATCTTAATCTTTAAATGCGTATTGTTTCCACTCGGAAACTGATAAATACCTATAATATATGTAAGGAATATTTTATTATCAAACAAAAGTGTTATACAATAGTGATTTTGTCAGATCATCTAAAAGTAAGAAATTTGTTTGAATTAATACGTAACGCAAAATATATGAACGCGTCAAAAAACATGAAGATGTGTATAGCTTAGCTGGAATAGAAAGTTCTTTTAATCAGCCAACTGTAACAAGAACGTTGATTAGCACTTAAATTTGCATAAATAATAATTATAATAAAATACTGCTTCAGAAAACTTCACTGCACAAAAGTTTTCGTTAATCTTGCCTTGGTGCATACAAAATAATTATTTATCGATAAAGCAATGGGATTAAAAACTCCAAAAAACGTTCTTGGCATTGTTATTTAAAAGCTTCGTATATTAAAAATTTTAATATCTGCACATATGTCGGCTTCGTGGTACAGTGGTTAACGTCGTTGGCTACGGTTACGGATTTCTAGGGTTCAAGTCCCCGTGCGGATAGTTTCATAAATTTATTTTTCAATTGATTTAAGGATTTCTGTTTGTAGTCATGAATGTTTGTGATGTCTGAAATTACCTCCCACCCATCTTCGATAGCGATAAGTTAACCACTAGTCCTGTCCTAGCCCAATCCTTCTATCTCTACTATCTTTGAAAAAAGAGAGGTTGATGACTGAGTAACAATCAGTTCTCGTAGATAAACTTTTTGTTGTAAACTGAAAAACGTTGGTAAAAAAATCTTTTATACATAGTTTATAATTTTTTTCTCTATATCTTATATTCAATCTAGAAATTTTATAGTTCGTTGTCACGTTTTACTTCGATTACGGTCTAAGTAGATTAAGTAGATATTTGTTGATTAACTTCGTCTGTTGAATGACAGTTGACACATTGGCTTAGTGTGAACCCATACTTCAAAAAACCTAATCAACTTATAAGTTAAAAGCCTTTCTTCTTTGGCATTCCGATTGTGAGTTGACAATGCATCGATACGATTGTCACACAAATATCGATTCAAATAAAACTGATATTTGGGAACATTGATAGTTAATTAACAAAAATCAACAAGTAGAAACTAGGTATACGGCTTCATCTAGCATTCGATTGTAGATGGCAGCCATAAAACCTAAATTACGTATATCACGAAAACTAAAATAAAAAATGATAAAAAATCTCAATAAGGCCCTGCATCTTTCATCGATTGTATTGGCCTCCCATTCTAACAATGCACCTTTTGTACACTTATCTCCTCGCACATACTCGAAACACATAGCTGCGTCTCAATCTTTCGCACAATGCTAAATTTACATTCATTTTCCCTTTCACATTACAAGAATCGTTTTATATTGAATATTGTTATTATAGTCTCCAATCGTTTGATTAGAAAGAGATGCAAGTCAAAGTTTATCACCTCCAGAAGAAGTTACGACTATTTGTGCAATTCGAATGCAGAATTCAAACTGATTGTATCTTCATTTTCTTGAATGTATGGAAGCAGAGTGTTGCAGCGTTGAATGTATTCTTAATTTAAAAATATTCTATGAATAAACATTTCGCAAGCTATTTTTGCAATTATATTCTAATTTTAAAAACAGTAAAAAAAAAAAGAAATGGGTGGCTACACCTTGCGTAAAATTTGTGTTCATGGAGACATCATAATAATAAGTAAATAATTTATTGGTTTTTCTAGTACATATTCATTATATTGTTATATTGTTTTGATAGGTTATTTAGCGATACAAGGTTCTATATCTAGCGCATTGAATTCTTTTTTATTACTGTTCTTTTATAAAAAAAAGAATAATATTAATTAAAATCCGTAATATATTCAATACGCCTTTTAATATATTTATAATCAACGAAATGTCAAAAATTACATTTTGAAATTTAAGCCGTACACTGATGTATATACTTGTTAATAATATAATTTATGCATTAAATGAAAAAATACTAAACGTCTAGTTGTAAAATTATGCAAAGCAAATAATAAATTACGAATTCCTTCTTGACGTTTTAATTACATAACGATAGTATTGACATGTAAGTACTTACGTGTGACAAACAATTTTAATTATATGCGGGCATGAATAGTTTGTAATCATATGAGGTTTGTATTCCTGTCGGCCTGTCAAAAATGATAGCTTAGTATGTAAATTATAATAATTCTATTTGATAGTATCTATTGATAGTTATGCAATTAATATGCATTCAATTTGACTTATTGTGTAATGCATTGAGTCGTTATACTTTCCAATAGTATTCTATACATTTTCAAGGATCCTAGAATAATTCCTAAAAATCACTATAAATAAAATAATAAGATTCGGCGGTAACTTTGTGGAAATTGATTTTTAATATAAAATTAAAATTGATAACTTTGTTATTCCACTGACTAGCCAGAATATATATATATTAGCCAGATAATATATGGCCTAAAATTATATGCAGTTTTGTTTAGTTCATATTCACTTTCATAAATATAATTTTCTCTTATAACAAATACATTCCACAAAAAACAAATTCTTTCACTAAAAATAAAGTAATTCCACATAATAAAATATATTTTAATATTCATTGAATAAATACATTACACTTACAAAAAAATATTTTCACGAAGATAAAATAGTTTTCACTCAATATTAATACTCACGCTTTGAAATCGATAGTTGCACGAAGCTGTAATATATGAAAATTCTTGTCGTAACTCTACTCTATATTAGGCCGCCTATATTGTCTTTGCTCCACGCATTAGAATACATTACACAAACCAAACAGACCAATCCTAAGATAATCTACTACAACTTACGCACTTTGATAAAAGGATCCGTGACTAAGTGGAAACTATTGAAATCAAATTTTGAGTGTACTAAATTATTACTATATCACACAGAGTGCAATTATTTATAACCCATAATATATTATATCGAGAATGAATTTGCCACCGAATCCATACCAAATATTAAGAAATGCACATGTCATTGTCAATTCCTCCAACTATATCCGCTCCCAATGCAGATCTTATGGACTTGGAAGAAACTTATAAATGACAAAATGAACGGTGGGAGAAAGGATCTAAATTACAAACAATAACATTACTTATCACTAAGTTAACTGGCTGCCTGTCCCATTTAAAAAATATTCACTAATAATCGACTATTCTTAAGACTCTCATTAATTTTCAAGAACTCAAAACTGTTCATTTTTAATCCTTTGCTATTTACTTGATAGATTGTTTTTACGTTATTATTTTTTTAAATTGTGATTCTTTTCAATTAGATGGTTTACGTCTCGAATAATACTATTATTATAATCAACGTTATAAAAAAATCTTACTATAAAGGACTTATGAAAATGCTTTTCAAAGAGGCGAGACATATGTGACACAATGCAGCACATCTAGTGGAATTACAAAGTGATCATTTTATATACTTAAGAATTAATTCTAAATATTCACAAATTTTTCTCAAAATTGTTTCAAAGATATGTTACTTTGTAATGATTTTTGATTAGTTCTTTTATTATACTTTTTTTATTAAATAATTTTTTAACACATTGAAGTTTCGTACAATACTTTCGTATTTTTCTTTTCTAGTTGTTTTAAGTAGAATAATTACTTTTCAAATTTCAAATGCCATCTGTAAATGCAAGTAGGCATTACCACCAGTTAAAAAACTTACTTTTACTGAAATAGGGTTTCATAAATAATTCAATTGTTATATAAAAGAATTGTAATGAGAAAAATGGAGGAAAATAACTATTTAAAGGCAAAATATATAAAATGTTGTATAATATAATACAATTACATTTTGCAATAAATTCCTTACAACGACAAAATTAATTCATTTCAACGAAACAAAAACACATGAAACTTCTTCTCTCGAGATAATATAACATATTGCGATGCGCCTCGTAACATTTCACATTTATAAAAGCATTTATTTACAATAAATAATTGAAGGCTTCAATCGATTGATTATCGATCAAGTTTTTTTTAAATAAATGCCAACGAAACGAGTCCGATATTGCCGATGTGGACACTCTTTATATTCTTAATATCAAGAATTTTCTTGAGCTAGTTTAATATTCAAAAGAAAGATTCATTAACCCAAGAATCTTTGGCTCGACAAAGGATGAAAATTTGTGCGTTTAATTATTGAATCCTAGGCGTTCTTCAGAACAATATTAAACTTATTCAATGCGCTTAAAATAATGGAGAACAATCCCCATACGCAGCCGTCGTTTTTGGCAGAATTGTTAATTGAGTTTATGATTAGAAATATGAAATTTCAAATAATCATTCATTAAACAGTTTAAATAGCTGTAATATGAAAGTCAAATATGTGTGTGGTGTTTATGTCTTTTCATGACCGATATACATGTCAACAGCGCTGCAAGGTAAAATGGCATGTCTATGACTTATACAGGGGTCATCCGCGGGTGAAGGGTTAATTGCATTGTTGACTATTTTTATAGTACATATTGAATATCTTAAATTTTCTAAACATTAAAAACTCATTTAGTTGTCAAATTATTCTTTAAAAATACATATAAAAGGATATAATATATATAATATCTTAAATCTAATATCAACAATAAAATAATATTCCTTTATAGAATCTCAGATATAATGAAAAAATATGTAAAATGCATATTCTAGAATTACTATTTAAAAAAA
Source organism: Himalopsyche phryganea (assembly GCA_022494535.1). Classification (NCBI taxonomy): domain Eukaryota; kingdom Metazoa; phylum Arthropoda; class Insecta; order Trichoptera; family Rhyacophilidae; genus Himalopsyche; species Himalopsyche phryganea. Next base: position 4,004,772 of record JAGVSL010000035.1, on the reverse strand, counting down.
AACAAGTTACTGGTTGTGCTGGTATAAATTGTCACGAACTTAATCCTCTTTTGTGGAATATTTTAATTTTTTTCATTGTGTCTAACAATATATTTCCAGGTTTACCCAATTAAGTTAATACATATGTCAAAATTAAGACGTGTTTTAAATTTCACCACCAATACGCTTACTTAATACAAATATTTTTTTTTGACTAATCAATTTTTGCTAGACGTATTTTGAATTTGTTCATGTATAAAAAACACTAGTTTAACAGAAAAAAACATACGTTTTCAACAATGAAACGATAATAAGCCAGTGATCCTTCAATTCCCTGAGGGGCATCAACAAATTAAATATTCCCTTAGTTACATGCGTTTCAAACAGTATTTTACCTTACCTGGCGTAGTATGAAATTCTTTGGTATGGATAAAAATGTATCGACCGGGATAACTATACTTACATAAAAAAATTACGATAATTTAAGACATCGACTGGGGGTGCTTGATGGAATTTCAATATCAAATTTGGATTATTGAGATTTTGTACACTTCCATGTATTCTATGTAGAATACATGGAAGTGTACAAAATCTCAATAATCCAAATTTGAAATTACGATAATGGTGTTGACCTTATTGGATAATGTTGTAAGGGGTACAATGGGTACATACTTTTCGCTTATTATCATCATTATATTATATCAATTACATGGTGGGAACAGACAACCTTTGTAAATTGAAAAATTAACTTACATATGACGTCAGATTTAAGTGTTAATATAATTTGGAATTTAAATTATATGGATGTCACCTACTTATAATAATATAAGCAAAGTATCTAATGTTTTCATTTATTTCGATAAACAATTTTTTTAATAAAAAATATAGGGTGGAAGTGCCTTAAGTCAACATTTGCTCAATACGCTTGATGCGCACGATTCGCAGACAGAGAGTGAAGTGTTTTACGTTTCAAACAGACAGACAAGGAAACAACATACGATATATCAAATCAATTAAATTCTAATTAATTGAAACTACGTCTCAGGACGGGCTTATATTTAATATCAAAATAATATTGCTTACAGTGTTCACTTGTTCATTTATTGAATGATCATATTTGGACGAAAAATAATAATAAAAGTTTATCTGAACTGAGAGCACAGGTTTGATGACATCGTGGAAAAGAGAGTCGAGTGAGTCACAAAAAAGCCACAGCCTGTCCGGTTCTGACATTTCAACAACCGTCATTCATTCACTAATTGCAAATTAAATGATCTGCTTCTGTCGGATGCTGATTACAATACAGTTATGATGATATTGTAAAAAAATATTTCATCTGATCTGACAGTTTTAAATTTATTTCGTTTGAAATGAATCCCTTTAGTTTTTACGCAGCCGTGTAGGTACTTTATACATATTAGTACTTCCACTACTTATATTTTAGTAAAAGCAAAGCTATAATTTTATCAACTTAACATAAATATTCTGTTTACTCGATTGTGAAATTTACCGATCGATCATAAATCAAATTTTTTTATTACTCAATAGCCGTGTTTTTCATTTTTCTATTGTTAGTACGCTTGCAATGCCAAACATGCAATTATGTTTTAATGTTATTGGCTGCAAGTAATTGTCGCTTCTATTTGTTTGTTGGCTGCGAGTTTTTATAGTCAAATCATAGTCTTTTATTTTTAATTTAATTAACTTTTTATAATTTTCGTTATCAATGACCTTAGGGTTTAAGTAAGTTATAATTATTTATATTTTTTAATCTTCAAACTTTTTAATTACATTTAGATGAATCTACAAGTTATTGATAAAGTGGGTGAAGATTTAAAAAAAAATTAAGCTGACTATTATTTATTCTCAATATAAAATCATACTATCTTCATGTGTAGCACGTGTTTCGTTTATTTCCCTGGTAAAATTGTCGGCGTCCGTGGCGCAGTTGGTTTCGTCGCTGGCTACGGTTACGGATGTCTCGGGTTCAATTCCCGGTGCGGACGGTTTTCATAGATTGATCTTTCAATCGATTTATGGATTTCTGTTCGTAGTCTGAGTCCTCCCTCCCACCAATCCCATCCTCACGGGGCGTAACGAGAGCGATTAGCTAACCACTAGTCCTGTCATAGCCGTATCCTTCTATCCCTACTCTCTTCGAAAAAGAAGAGAGGTTGAGCAACTGAGTGACAAGCAGTTCTCGTAGAAAAAATTCTGTCAAGATACCTCCATTAGGAGAGACCATATACTCCACATTGGGAGCGGACATGGAAAAAAAATAGAATTTTTATTTTAACAAATTGAGAAAATTATTGTCATAACCAGACTTACCATACATCTCATTTCGGTATCCCGGCCAGTGTGTCCCGGTTACTTGAAAAAAAAATATGTCAAATATACACAATTCAAAAGTGCAACGTAAAGGAAAATAGCAATTAGGCAACCCAAAAACCCAACTTTTACACTGGCGTGGCACGCAGCGTCGCAAGTCTGTTGCGCAGCTACCGCACAAGCGCAATCTTAGTTGAGTTCTCTCAGGTTGCGAATGTAATTTACTCAAGTCGATGTTTAAAACCATTTCCGCTCTCAATGTGGACATATGGCCTTCTAATGGAGGTATCTGAACAGAAATACTTCTACCACAACTGCTTGTTACTCAGTTGCTTAACCTGCCTTTTTTCGAAGAGACTAGGGATAGAAGGATAGAACTAGGACAGGACTAGCGGCTTGTTATACCTCGTTTGTAGGATAGGATTGGTGGGAGGGAAGTTTAGACGTCACAAACATCCTTTCCTTAGAGCATAAGTCTATAAAAATCGATTTTTTTAAGGCTCTAGAAATTGTCCCGGTTTGAGAAAGAAATAATATGGTAAGTCTAGCTATAAGCTTTAACCATATTTTATTCATCAAAGGTTTTACTCATATTTTTAATTTTTATTTTTTCTCTTTTCTTCTCTTCAAATATTTTTTAATTAAAATGAAAAACATCAACATTTAAAATTATGGAAAAATATGAAGACATATATTTAATGAAATAGTTGTAGAGGGGCTATTATTGTTACTTATTTTTTCCATGTCCATGAGCATATGGTCTCCTAATGGAGGTATCTTGACAGAATTTTTTTCTACGAGAACTGCTCGTCACTCAGTTGCTCAACCTCTCTTTTCTTTTTCGAAGAGAGTAGGGATAGAAGGATAGCGCTATGGCAGGACTAGTGGTTAGCTAATCGCTCTCGTTACGCCCCGTGAGGATGGGATTGGTGGGAGGGAGGACTCTGACTACGAACAGAAATCCATAAATCGATTGAAAGATCAATCTATGAAAACCGTCCGCACCGGGAATTGAACCCGAGACATCCGTAACCGTAGCCAGCGACGCTACCAACTGCGCCGGACGATTGTTACTTTTACCTGATTTTAACGGACATGAATTAACAATATATGACCATTTGATCTATTACTTATTCGAAAACAGTACTTGCATCCATACAGTGTTTCATATAGATACTGCCTACCAATTTACTTGCGATACTTTTTTATGGGTGTACAATTTTCCGCAATCAATTAACTAAAATAACTTTTCTGTAAACATGATCATCGTATAAACATTATTAAAACGACGAGTTTTGTTTGAAGCACCTTTCTTGCTAGTTTTTATATGACTGATGATGCCTGTTGTGATCATTGAAATATGAATGGAATATGGAAGCCACCGCTGCTTCTGGAAGGAACATGGCGTCAAGCAAATAATGTGCATCACGGCAAACATGTCCGGTCAATCAAACATATCATTACGTATTCAATAAGCGCGAGCATTACGTGCAAACGACCGCGTCATCCTGCGCACAGTCATTTAAATTGGTTTCGACAAAACGTCGCCATCTTTTTTCCAATCTGACAGGAAAAAAGGCGGGACTTGTGACGTGGCAGAGGAAATGGCTGCAAAATTGAGCGGGAATAACTCACAATTATCAAATTAGCGATGCTTCAGTTGGCAGTGGCTTCTTACGATCGCTGTTGCGACTGGCGATTTCAGTAGATATCAAAAACATAACTGGTTTTTATTTAAGTAGGTATGATATTGCAATTATTTTAATGGGTTATTATTCAAACTTTTTATGATCTAATAATAATTATGATACTGGTGAGGGTAGGTAAGGTATTTCATAAAAATATTATTAGCCAGTAAATGTAAATATTTTTTGAGAACGTTATCTCTCCGCATTCGGAGCATATGCCCACCACAAAATATCTCCAAGATACTACCCCCCCTCCCCTGGGGTATCCCAAACTAAATTGAATACGTTTTAGAGTAACTATATTTTTCAATCTCAAAAATCTACCTTTAATCTTCGACCTACTTAGATTAAATCTTTAACCTACTTAGATTAAAGGTAGATTTTTCAGATTTTTTTTACTTTTAAGGCGGATTTCCAAAATCGAGAGGCGTAAAATAATTTTAGGAATTTTTAATTTTGTGCAGTATAAAATCAAAGGTACATTTTAATTTTTTTCAAAATCTGCTATATACATAATATATTTAAAATCGATATAATTTTTATAGCTTTGAAAAAATATTCAAATTTGGCTTAAATTAAAACACAGTTATAATAATGTATAGAAAAATATATTATTTGCAATTTTTTTATTTCACAATGAAAGAATTTATAATTTTTTCATAAAATAATCGAATTAATTCAATTATCAACATGCTACAAATACGAGAGTGCGTTCATATATATTATTTATTATCAATTTATAGTTTTTCGGTAAAACAGTATACTATACAACAAGCGTTAATAATTATTTAAATTGAAATTCTTTTGAAATATTATTTATTTTGATTACTTACAAGAATAATAACAGGAATACAATTATTCATAAAACTAAGAGAACAAAAAAAGAGGACAGTAGTTATGGTATGTAATATGTATCTTCATAAAAAAGTTATTAAAAATACCTCATATTTTGTATTGATTAACTCTTTATATCGCCTACGCATCGGTAGAAGCAACATTTTACATTGTTATTTTTATATTTTTCCATTATATATGCAATATTTATAAAATATTATTGATTGAATTGTCAGTTCCCAGGCGTAACTGTATTGCATTGAGGTTAAAAATGGCTATATTAAATTCTACAGATGTACCAATTTAACTTGGCCGCTAGTGAGCGTGCCACCGTCGCTTTAGAAACGTTGCCATACTCAACCAGAACTTAAATTTCAATAAATTCTAAAAGTGATGTTTTAGCGACGGTTTTTTAAAATAAAATTGCAATTGGAAAAATTTATTCTAGGCTGACAATAGGCTATGTTGGTAATACCATACAAGAATTGACAAACAATAGTGTTGATAGCTCTTCGGCACCATATCAAAACTATACTTATATAAATTTTTGTTCGCTTGTATACCTATACCAAATAAGAATAGAAAGAGAATTACGGAATAAGCTTTTATTTATCTACTTTTACATTTTAAAGTTATATTTTAATATAATTAAAGTAATAAATTGGTTTTCTATAGCTATTCGATATCTTTTTCCGAGAACTATCACATCGGAATCAAGCTAGTTGCATTAGAGGAAATCAGAATATAATATTGTCTATCTTTATCAATGTAGTGTTTAAAAGCTTAGTAAAATCACGTCAAATCAATTAAGCATAGTTCTGACGATAGCGTGATGCCGAAATATCTATCGAAAATATAGCATAATTGTAAAACATATTACATTGCTTTTTTTCCTCCTTAATAAAATATTTTTTCATATCTCAATTGTCACAAACAATTTTACACTTTTTCGTATCGACTTAAAGTCACCGTTAATTAAATGTATGGCATATGTACACTGTATAAAATAACGTACCTAATTGCCTCCATTTGCTCCGGCTATTGGTAGTTGGTAGGTAACCCCTGGTTCTGTAGATATTTTTTGTGACATCGAGCGCGATCGATAATTGGAAAGGTTATTTATCACTTATCTTACAAGCCAAGCGTTCATTCGACTACCGAACTACGCCTTTTTTGTGCAAGAAATGGTGCTCTCAACTGACTACATTATTTTTGGGAATCGAATAATACTACATGGATATTATTACATGGTCATATTTGTTTTTCATATAAATTTGACAAACTAAATGTACTATTGTAATGGAGTGAAAATAGCTATGACGTATTTCTTTGTGTAATTTTTTTTTAAGTGGCCTCTGATATTTAATTCCAGGATTACTGAACAATGCTCTTTATTCTGTAAATCTCGTTAAAAACGAGAATATTGACAAAAGAATCTAGAAAAACGTTGTAATATGTTACTCAAAAAGGTAATCTATATCACACTACACATTGAAATTAATCTCCATCGTTCGTCATATGGTTCATTGGACAGCATAACTGGACTGACATACTTCGAAATGATTTATCAGTATTTCTTGATAAGCCTTTAACTATTTTTACTTTTCAATTTTTATTTGTCTCTTAGTAAATATTCTCTGAGATATAATTCGTTGTTTTCTTTCATTTCCAAACAACTGTCAACAACAACGTCATAATATCTAAATACGACGAAAACTTTGACGTAGTGGAATATCACTTTTAAGATGTCAACTGTCAATTCTTGGTGGAAAGACATTATTTTTAAAAAAATAAATAAAACACAATTTGTTTGTACTATTTTCACATATTTATAATGATCAGGACCGGTTTCGCTCATCTCGAACATTATCAACTGATGAATAAACACGTGGAAGTAGTAAAAATTAATTGTGCTTTATTTAAAAAAAAAACGAATGTAATATATATTATTTTATCCTTTATGATATAAAGATAATCATATCATTTGACAATTTTTATATCATACACCTACGATCATGCAATATGATCCTATGGCGTGAAACAATATATATATATATATATATGTTTTTAAACCGTGGTCCGCAAACTGGGGCTCATTTAAAGTGCTCAAAAATAATAACTAATGAGCTAATGCTTTGTAATGCCACATTTTTTTAAATGCTAATGTTTCATAATATTAGATGTAAAGGGTGAACGGCTCCCTCCGTTGTGAAAAATGAAAGTATAGTCCATTTGGTAATAGGCAAAGCATTCAAACTGTGACTGTTTTATCTAAAAGTTTGCCGATCACAGTTTTATAGTTTGTCAAGAATTCATTTGCGCATTATATAGTTTTTTTGACACCTTACATTCTAAAAAGCGATCATTTTTTTCTCACTTTTTTTCAATTTAAAATAAATAAATTTGTTTTAGCATGTAAATACCAATTAAAATTTGGATCGTTAAAATTGTGTACACTTCCAAAAGTTTTTTCACTGACGACTCGGATTTCGCATTTCAGTATATTCAGGCATTGAACTTGAACTAACATTCAACAGAACTGACAATCAGATGTACTTGAATACCTGAAGATGTCGAATGGTGAATCCCGGGTTGCTGGTGACAAGACTTAGTTTACAAAATTTGAACGATTCAAATTTGATATTAAAGTCTCATCAAGCATCCTCAATCGATAGCTTAAGTTAATTCCAATTCATTCGATATGTACAACAATAATTATAAATACATTTTTTTTAAATACTTGCGATTCTTCCATTGAACAAGCCTGGCGAAAATGTTGTTCCTGCCTCTCTCTCTCAAGAGTGATTCGACAGGTGGACTTTGGGATATGTGGAATAATTATTTTTATTGTTGATCCGAGACATGGATGTCTGAAACAGCGTGGTAAAATACGGCAGTACGGTGATCCTAGATGCTGATACGTGATCACATAGTAAACACTACCTAATAAGATGTATCTAGATGCATGGAGGTAGCTGTCAATATTGAGATAATCATTAAAACCTGCAGACAATCTTCTTCTTCCATCACAATAGTTTGATATTTGATTAACAATTAATATATAATTATAGTTTTTAAATTTTCTCCCAAAGAGTACGTCCACACAAAATGGTGTAGAGGGGAAAAAACAAAACACTTATTTGCGTATATCTTCCTTATATTGGTAAATTCACTTGTAAGGCAATTGTACAAGCAACTATAAGAAGTCAGCCATAACTTATTACATATTTTATTTGTCACTCATTCGCGACTACGTGAAATATTTTGAGTATTGGAATATTTCAAGCTTCACCACTATCAATTATTGTATTGAAATTAATAATTTAAGTAAAAAATACAATTAAAGAATAACTTAAAATTGCGAATAATTTTCTCCTGTTAAGTTTGAAAGTATCCGTAAATAAAAACACATTTTCTAGCAGAGTATGTCCAAGTTTTTATTGAATAATATCGACGGTGTTTTGGCCAATTGATGTATCCCTCAAAATTGAAATTGTTCACGTAAGAACGGTTTTTATCGAAAACATGATATGGTGAGTTGCGTTATGAATCATTGAAATACACTCATTTAAATACTCATGTTTGCAGATATGGGATTATACGTACGGAGTGTCGATATAATAATGACTTACATCAAATGGCTGGATCAGATTTTTTAAATCTAAAACCAACGTAAAATGATGTTTCCCTTCCCAAAAGTGGTCAATTTATTACAAAATATTGACTTGATTTATTGTGCTATCAATCATTTTTTAAATCATATTATAAGCATTTTAATTGATTATAAAACCAAAATACAGTAAAAAATCGTAGCGTTGACTGAAATAAATCTTTACAATACATAATGGCAATTCATTGTCTATCAACGTTATCTTTGATAAATTCGCACTGTCGATCACCGATTCCGAAACATACACAATAAATTACGTTTTACCTGACTCCAGTTATTCCTACTTGGAATTTAGTAAAAACATTTAGTTTTTAACACGGTTCAACCACCAATACATTAAATTATGACTTAGTACAAATATTTTTTATCTCGTGGCGTACATCTTTTGCAATATCCTACATTTTATCAACTGCGAGAACAATGTTAAAAACATTGACATTTCCAAGCTAAAAATGTCAACCATTGTCTTTTATATTGTTGTTATTATTGCATAACGGTTAAACCAACCACAAAGTCGTTTCATGTTTCAACAATCGATTTGAAAAAAGTCCCTCGTTATCTATAAAAATTTACTGAAAGCACGAACGTAATACCGACATTAAATTACTTAGAAAATACATTGTTGATAAGTATAATATTTTATCATATTTCTCCGTTAAGAAATTATTAAAATATGGTTTTGTAAACATTTATAGGTAGTTAATTAAACAACAATATAAATACACTCACGTACTTTGACTCGAATGTCCAATGGAGTATGATAATTATTGCGAATCCAGTTTTGTGATAGCGGTTGATGAATTTTGACGTGACCAACAAACAGTATCATTCAGTGTTCCCCAAACATTGTCTCGTACTAAATTTGAGAATTCATGTACGATATATTACACGGGAACTATTTGTCAAATTCATTATATTAATATTATTTATATTACACACTTTCTATTGACCGCAGTCTGATTAAAATGACGTCGGTTTTATGCTTTTGAATACAGGTCAATAATTAGGGCTGCGTGGCATAGGTAGAAAATTTCAGTAAATATTATTAGATAATTTAACGTAGTACGTTTACATAGGCTTAATACTAAAAATCTACAACACAATTTAACTAATTCATCTGTGACATTTTTGTATATTCAAATTAATTATTTTTGTTTTTTGTTTCGTTGGCCATTTACGTCTATTTGTTATTGATTGTTTCTTTCGATGCCTTGTTAGCTGTATGTCTTTCAATTTGTCAATTATAAGACTTTATTTTATTCGTACTTTATACTCTATAACGATTACAATCATCGTATTTGCTATCACCACATCTCAGTTTAGGGTTTTCCGTTGTTCTAATTTCAATGAAAATGTCCCGATTTAGAAACTGTAATATTGACATAATATGTTATACATTCTTTTATTCCGGATTGGCAGCGAATTTTCTAAGAACAAAATTAAAAAATACATTTCTATGATTACAGTTAAATTTAATTAGTTGGAAAACGTTTACAATTTGGCAATGGTAAATTTGATTTTATCAAATCCTTAAAAGTGTGAGAAAGAATTTATAATAGAGTGAATAATAAACCAATTAACATTTATTTCAAATTTGAATTTTTGAGATTTTGTATATTTATATTTACCATGTAAATACATAGACATGTACAAAATTTCAACAGTTAAAATTTCATACTGTAATTCCATCAAACACCCTCAGTCGATGTCTTAAATGAATCAATTAACACTTCTATCGATGATTTTTTTGTCGACTTTGTTCGATGAAAAAAAATATTTATTAAACGTCCTGAAATAATGTTTTAAAATTATGACAACCCTTTATTAATCATAATTCTCATCCACATTCTCTAGTGCATTCTGATTATCGTATTCATAATTCCTACATCCATTTTCAGTGCTCGTAATAATCGTTTGCGTCCTCACCTCTTCATTCCCCGTTTTTCTTCCTTTTAATGATTATGAAAAAAAAATAGAACGAAGGACACATAAGGAGAAATAAAAACTAACTGGAATAACTGGGTAACCGGAGAAAAGTATTCAGGGAAGAAAAATAAGGATAGACTGATAGATAATAAAAATCGTAGCGGCTGCAAGGAATCTCGTTTCAACTCTCATCTATCATCCACGACAGGGTAATTAAAAGGAAATATAATAAAACATTGCACTTTACTGAAACCAGTAATCCTAGTTAGTAATAAAAATAAGAATTATCAAGAGAATATAAAATTAAAAATATGCCTGTGGTTGATGGAAGGCAAAATATTATGGACAATAAATCCTTCGTCGTGGAATATGACGTATAATAAGGGACGGACTGGTTATCGTATTTCTTGAATAATAAAATGTAATGAAAATGATTTTCTATCACACACAGTGGGTTAATTGTAATTTGGCATCCATAAAACTTTAATATCTCAGGATTAAATATTTATATATTCGTCGCCTTCCAATGAATAAAATGAATCATTAATATAATTATTACGGAACTAGTATTATAAACCAAGTGACATAGCCACCTGTCAGAATTGTTCAATACGCATGATCAACACAGAATTACAGTTGGTGCGTGTCTCTCTTTCTGTCTGTGAGAGTGTGTTGCATTACAGATATATGGATAAATCAATTCAAATATATTATACACCGTAAGTTTCTGTGTGTCTAACTCCCCAACCACCCCCTATTGAAGTGATTCAGCGACTGACTTAGAAATTATATTGAGAATAATCAATAAGAGCCATATGTACATACTACATTACCAGTATTACAAAAAAAATATGTCTACACTATCAATAAAAATAATTACGAAGCCCGAACAATATACTCTTCATTTACACAATTAATATTTTGTGAAGGAACCAAAACATTAGAGAAATGACTTTTGGACATAAAATTTTCTGATCCCACCTCTTTCCCACCGTCGGTTTATGTATCCACTTGCTATGAAAAAATAGATCTGAAAGATATCAATTGTAATCATTTAATAACCAAAGATTCATTGACTAACATATTCAAACGTAGGCACTATGACATTGTATATTCTTCTCCAAAGAATGTAGAAGCAGAGTATAAATACGTAGAAAGATTCAAAAGTTTCCGGCAGGGGCGTGGAGTCGTCCAAAAAATGCGACTCCAACTCCAACTCCAGCATTGACCAACAAACCGACTTTGATTGCGATTGTGACTCAGATTACGAGAGTTCGTTCGCGAAATGTCTCAAAAGTTTCACAGTGATGTAGGCAAACATTATAACCCAACGATCTCTTACTTACAAAATTACGATCAGACAATACTTAAGAATTCGTTTAGACCGAGAGCAGTTCTGCTCAACGAACCCCCATAGATGTAAACAGGGATTTTCTTTGTTTAAATTAAATAAACACGACCCCTTGTAATAGAAAATGACTTTCCTCTGGGTGCTTCCTCGCGTATTGCATGTACATGTATGTATGTGTGTATGCGTTGGTATATATATGTATATCTGTGTAGGTGCGGTATGCGGGGAGGTATATTTATATAAATGCAATTGGTGCCCACGTGAATTGGCTTCATTGTGGATTGCTTGGCTCCGCAGCAATCACGCCCTTCTATCTGCAACGATGGAAGTGGGGGAAAAAAAAAAATAGCATTAGAGATGAAAGAGACTCAAAGAACTATGACGCCAACGCGCATTAGGACTTAATGCTCCATCAAATTCATATCAAAAAAAAAAAAAAAACGACTAAAAAAGTCTAATTTTGACAGGTTTTTTCCTACCTTTCCTATTTAAGTGTAATTGGTCTTCAAATTAAACACGAATCAACCAATCCAGCAAGTAATAATTTTTTTCATATTATACATATATGTATATCGCAGGATAAGAAGACGCTATAGGCATAAATAAAAATGAAACGTGCACATTAATACACGCAGAAATGTAAAAATGTACTTTATAGAAAAATTAGTCAGAGTAACTCGTTTTTTACAACTCCGCCTCCAGTGAAAACAGTGGAACTCCACGACTCCAACTCCACAGCCCTAGTTTCCGGCCCATTCATGCTAGAACAACAGAGTTTTAGATTTTTTTTAATGACCGAGAAAAGTTAATCAGCCGTTCTTAAAAATGGTCAAAGTAAATAGTGATTGTATCTAAAATTAAAATGTTAATACCGTTATGCCGGAATGTTGGATCTGACTAAAAATTGACAAACCTTATTTGAAAAATAAAAAATGATGAATCTCGATACCGAGCGATTACATCAAATTCGTTTTATCAATGTATCTATTTTACAATAAACGATACCAAGCATAATTATTTCTACTTCATTTGAATGTAAACATTTATGACAGGAAACTGTAGGCTTCGCACATTCACAGAATACACCCCTGTCCATCCGCTTTGCATTAAGTCGTCAGTTAATTACGTAGCCGGGCTGGTAATTAAGAGGACTCGGGTTCACGTCCTATTGCTCTCTTCTTCAATACTAATTGCTTTTGATACGTCTTACTTGGGATGCGATCTTGTACCTAACAGCGGTTCAACGCGCATGCGCCACTTCTCTAATTAGCATGCCTTACTAAATGTCTATTAGTCGCGTATTTTACTAAACATCTAAATAAATGTTTATAACATTACATTGCTAAAGGCCATTACGAAACTATTGCTGAATGAACAACTTGTTAATTATGGAAATAAGTAACATAATATATTATCTAAAACGATTATTTGTATAAATAAAGATATATACATTATTCCTGGGTCAAAAACCTTGTAGGCATCTTCTTCAATACCCATTTCATTGAGTCCCTGTTTTCTTCAGCACTATGTTCGGAGATGATATTATCAGTAAATCTTAAGCGGAATCGAATCCAATCTGCACAACCCTCTTGTCACGCCAATACTGACGTATTGGACCCTTAAAAAAAGAATCATTGAGAGGAAGCGTTTCAGGAAATATATGATGTTTTTTGTGACAATAGTGCGTGGTGAACTAGCAACAATTCCAAACTGTTAACCAATACATAAGAGTGAAACGACTCTACTAATCAAGTTACATAGAATGGATGGAGATTACCCAACCAACGGAGAGACGTCTCAATTGCCGGAGGAATGGAGGACGGTGACCTAAACAAAATTTGACTAGCCTATGTAAAAGTAGAAAAGGAATCCAGCGCAACTTGGAGACGGCCAAAACCTTCAACTAGTTGCAGCGATGATCTTGTATGCATTATATACGTGGCGTATAAGTTAAATATAGTGAGATTTGGAGACAACTTACCGAGATTCAAGCGACTTTTCTGAACAAGCAATCATACATTAATTGTTTTGTATACCTTATCATTAGTCATAAATACATTCAGTTCGATTTTATTTTTCTTCGGGTGACAATGCTTGTGATAAGCGAGGACAATTTTGATCACTTGAAAAAATTGTGGTTATTTTTTAAAAATATCGAAGTAAGTATACGTCTATAGTATGTGCTTCTTATTTTGTTCAGAATTGGCTTAAAACAGGAATATGAATAAAACTGACTTCCAACAATTTACAGTAGTACGATTTGAGTTCCTAAAATCCTATGTAAGCAAGTATTGTCACCGGTTCGTATAATCTATTTTAGTTTCCAGTATTTACAGCACGGTATTTGCAAAACTTGAGTTATTGCATTATATAGAGAAAAATAATATATAATATAGCAGTTTATTTGTTATTGGAATAGTGGTAGAGACTGACAGACTGACTGCCTTTGCTCGACGTCAGTAATGAAGACATAAACTTTAAAGACGTAGCGTGCGTCACCTAGTCTTGCACATGCTGTGTGAGCGATTTGTCTGTGGCCTGTATTTGTTGGATCAGTATGTAATTCAATCATTTAGAAAGGAAATAAAATATGTTGTCACTAATGCGTATATTCAAATAGTTAGGAAGTATTAAAAATTGTTAGTATCTACAGCTCAATACGAAAATATGTGGGCAGTTGATAAATTAAACGGCCAGCCATATGAAAACTCAATTATTTTTGCACTGATCGATTATTGGGGCGAAAACAAATATGTTACTATTGTCTATGGATTCGGTGGTAGCTTTGTGGCAGTTCATTTTTAATATTAAATTAAATTAAAAATTGATAACTTAGTTATTCCACTCGGTTTATCACTAACGTGACGCGTTTCGCCTCTTTAAGAAGCATCTTCAGACTAACCGTATCGTAAGGTTATTTACTTCTAAGGTAAACGATGATTTTATTCTTAAAAGGGTGGGGGTGGGTTTTATTACATTCTACTGGACGTGTGGAAGGGGGTAAGCTGTAAACATTGTTACACTATAAACAAATCAATTACTGGCACCTGGATGTGAAAAACCCAAATGGAATAATTTTAAGAATAAAATCATCGTTTACATTAGAAGTAAATAACCTTACGATATGGTTAGTCTGAAGATGCTTCTTAAAGAGGCGAAACGCGTCACGTCAGTGATAAACCAACTGGAATAACTAAGTTATCAATTTTTAATTTAATTTTATATTAAATATGTTCCTTTTGACAATTCATTAAAGGAGTATTTAAAAAAAGTTCTATAGAAATGCTTCTTTCCACTCTTAAAGCTATAAATCTTATATTTTCGATTTGAAAGGATTATTCTCTTATTCTCCGGGGCTGAATTAATAATAATTTCAAGACTAAAGAATTACATGCTCACGATTTTTAAATACGTGGCCGAAGGCAAAACCAAATTAAATTGTATCTTAAATCTTATTAGGCTGATCAATGCTTTGACTCTTTTATTTAAATATTTATATTATTTTATTCGGATTTTCTGAATTAAGCAAGTTTTTTATTAAATAAAAATTTAAGAATGAACTCATTGTTTTCAAATATCACTCATCTATTAGAAAGAGCACAATTGTTTGGGGGTATGTATGAGATCGTTAGGGCGAGTAATTTTCTTAACATTTATAGGTTATGTTGATGTGACGGTAGACTTTGCTCAAGCACGCCATCTTGCGTGTATGAGGCCAGTTGTGGAAAACCTTATGATCCTTAATCCTGTCAAAAGAAATGTAAAAAATTAAATAGACATAATAAGAATACTCACTTGCAGAACCTTGTTATAAAATCACTTTTTTAAGCTTACAAACTTTTCAGTGTGGTGTAAATTTCATTGTGGTAGGGTAGGGTAGAATATTTCGAATCTTACCCGTGGTCATTAACTTCATACTGAATAACTAACACCAATTATTTCGTAAGAAAATTAAAAATTAAATAATATTACATAACCGTTGGAAAATTTGGGATACGGTTGAAAGAATTTTTATAAAAATCGAAAGTCGTTTTGAGATTTGCAAAATTTTGGACAAATTATAGAATGAATTTGTGTAAATTGTTTTTTAAATATTTAAGATTATAAAGAAGAGAATTTTAATATATAAAAAAACCATTCCACTTCTTTTCCTTGTTACTTACTTTTCAACTACATTCAATAATGAATTGACAAAAATCTTAGCCGAATTGACTCCCTTAACTTAACGTAAATCCACATTCTTTTACAAAAAGTACAATTTCGAAGTTATCAATTTATTTGTTTAGAAACCAAAGACAAGTTAAGTATTCCCGTTTAACCAGTAGAGTTAACTATTTTTTTTTATTAAAATTTATATTCTTTCTATTGAAATATTTTTACGTCAATAAGTGATTAAGAACGTAAAATTAACGACGCTCACTTTTTTATTAATGACAAGCTAACGTGACAATGTCTCAAGACTTTTAAGAGAGGATCCAATTATAAAAGATTGTGCACCACTAAATGAAAATTCTTTGAAAACTTCTGGAATTTTTATCGTTTTCAATTATTTAATATTTTTTAAATGCGAAACAGTTGTTAAAACATGAATGCTAGGTGGTTGTTTAAAAAATGTTTCTAAAAAATCGCTTTACTAGATTCAAATCGTGATTGTATATTATACTTACTTTTTCTCGCGTAAGAATTCAATTACTAATATAAGGTGTAGTGGTAAAGGAATCATGGATGCCTCGTTAACTTTTGAATAATAGTTTGCAAAGAGGTTAAAAAACATGACACTGCTGTTTATTATTTCCTAGGTCTAGATACAAATAAAAAGGGGGCAAGTGATAGTAATATTCAGGTTCGCCCCGAGAGTCATAAATGTTGCACGGACAATTATCGCATTAAAAAATGATCGCCGGATCGGGTGTAAACAATTTATCACGGAGACAATCAAAAGGACAATTCATCGCGAGGAGAATTTATTATGCCTATTTTAACCGCAGTGCGGTATTTGAAAATTTGAGGTATTTTTTTATTTTGTATTGAATAAAACTTTCGTGTTATTATAATTATAGATAAAAAAATCTTAGCCATGCTTCATATATTCCACTGTAAATTGTAATTTCGTTTTTTTACTATTCGATCGAAATATAATCTGTATTCAAAATTTATAAATTGATTATAAAATTAAATTAACTATATCTATGAGTTCAAAGAACGAAAAAACCGACTCCTTAGTACATAGTTTGTTGAGTGGTCATCATTAATCTGTTAGTACCGCCTAGAGTAGTGCCAGTCAAACTGTTTTACCTCACGGTACACTGAGGAAGGGGGACAGGTTCCGCGGCATACCAAAAAAAATCCCTTTATTAATGCATATGAATAAAGATAATCTTAGTGTAAGCAACAATAAACCGTATTTTTTTGTTTGAACATATACAATGTAGGTGTAAAAAATGGTATTTTTTTATTAGTGAGAATGATGCAATCGTTTTTTATAAGGAATTATGTCAAAACACCTCTCTAAATTTGATAAAACAAACACCTAATTCCTCATCTACCATCTATGGTCGCTCTCGTTTTTTTGATTTCATTTATATGAGCTCCAAAAAACCAAATTTGCAAAGATAAGACGATTCAAACAGCAACATTGACATAATATCTCTAGTAGTCAATCGAGGATATTGACTCCAAAGCGAATTCCAAAATTCTGTAACTCTAGCTCAAAAAATTAGGCTTCGCACCGGTTTTTAATGTCTATTAAAATGTCTCCTCCATTAACATCAGTTGTTTATCACCGAATCACCACTGGTATCTGATGTTCAAGAGATGAAAAATACTTACAAACAGATGCAGAAAGATTTTTAATGCGAAATTTCAATTTTATCTGAGTAAGCGACTTAAGTCTTGTAAGCAACTCAGTTATGAGTTTTTAACTTGTCTGGTCCACAGCTCTGATTTGACTTCATTTTTTACGGCACACCTGAGACTTCTTACGGCACGTTTGGCAGACATTGGTCTAGAGCATTAATCAATAATATAACATTTTAATTAAAAATTTTATAGACCAAAAATATCCTAAGATGATGTTTAAGCTAGCTTAGATAAGGACTTAAACTAAAGAGTACCCGGTATGCGTTTCAATGCTACTCAAAGAAAGAAAAGGTTGAATTTTAATTTTATTTATTGAAGTGCATTTGGATACACAATATTTTTCTTCCGTCTGGTGCGCACACGTATAAATCAGAAGGTTTTCCTGAGATGTCGCTCGCTGCTGGTACGTATTTGATTCTTTTTTTAGATTTTTTTTCAGAAACCTTCACGGGTGTGCGCCGAACAACTCACTAAACCTGATGAACGGTAAAAGAACCCATAGGGGACAAACAAATAAACAAATATTCATTTTTTGTGTATATAGATAAAATTACGAATATATCGTTAAAAACATGACTTAATTGATGAGTGATTAATATTATCTGTAAAAAGTTTCTTGCTTCGCCACCATCACCATTACATGCATAGTTACAACTTCATTATATAACGTAGTAACAATCAATAAAAACAATTGAATTCACCTTCCCTACTTAGAAATAAAGGTTATCTGTTGTTTTCTGCGATTTAGTTTTAATGTTTATAAAATAACAGCTAGTCTAAAATCAAGCTATGTTTTCAGTGATTCACAGTCATCGTCGTAATCTGGGTGCTTAGTTGATGTCAATGTCTTGTCAGAATGTCTTGAATTCTGTTTTCCTTGCGCATAAATATTATGTATGTGCATGGCGAAATTGAGACATGCTACATAATCTGAAGCGAGGAAGAAAGCTTTCTTGTCATCATCAGAATAAATAAATGATGAAATATTAGCTAGGTGCTACTGACTCACAATTGAATCAAGCCATCAATTTCATTCGCAACGTCTTCTACGTTTAGGTGTTCAATAAGCGATATTAAAAACTACAAATTACACATATTTACAAAATTTTAACATACATCCGTATTATTCCCGACGTAGCCAAGTGAACATTGCTGTCTTTTACCATGCAGAGTCACAGGATATAGTGCCAAAATAAAAACATTCATTTCAATCAATCTACCATCCAATACTGAAAACGGAAACAAAAAAGAGTGATTATCCCACTAATAGTTCTCTTCCTAGCCCAACTTTTTCCCTCTGCAACAAACTTGGAGGGACTCAATAACAATTTGTTCTTTTTAGATGCTCCATAAGAGTCCACATGCTCTACATTTGGAGTGGATATGGGGTAAAAAAATACTGACAAAATATAAGCTTACGTACTCAGAATATCCAGTAAAATTCTGATGTCGTTATGATACATTTATGAGTCATATATTTTTGATGAATTTTCCGCACTGACATCGTGGTAATATATTGTTTTTAAATTCTTCCACTTATTATCCGCTTCTTTGAGAATTATCTTTAGATATCCTTATAAGTGACAGATAATCTTTAAAATTGTTATTTCTTAATTAGTAATGTCTTAAACAAGATGAGAAAGAAGCTCCCCTACTTTTTTAACTTTCTTTCTTTTATATATTCTCATCAATCAGTATTAATCCTCTCCCTCACTTCGCGTTGTTACCGATAAAACATCCACTCTAAATCAAATTGATATGCTACTTTTGCTACTCAATCTGAAGATATTTGTTAAATGAGCGAACCACGTAGAAGCATATAACAATATTAATATACCAAAAAATAATCACTCCATCCCACCGAATCCGTGAAAAACCAATTAACAAATTAATCAGTTTTACTTGTTGAATATTCACATATTTCAAATAGTGGCCTCTGTATATTAAGATATTATACAACAACACGCATAATAGTACCCGTAAGGCAACTGAAGAGTACCCGGTTAGGTTCCTGCTTATTTATTATCTGGCCACCGTATTTAATTGACAGAACCACCGATAGAGAGGTAATAAGACTTTTCAATAAATAAACTCGATCGTAAATAATACCGCCGCCGGCTGCCCCCGGGTAAGCTCTGACGGCCCTGGCTCAATGCTCGCCCGTTGACTGATGATGCTAATAATTATGAGAGCTTTTCCTAAGGGGAGACGATATTAGCTTTTGTCTTTACTTTGACAGTTTTGCGTTACTCTTTGGAATCTACTGCAAAATCGATGACGTCCTTCATTTTAGAATTCAATTAGTTATTGTATTTATAAGAAAAACACGAATTTTTTTGTACAATTTTCACAATTTTATGAAATGAACAGAAGCTGTTTCGCTTATTGCAAGTATTTCCAACTAATAAATGAAACTAATCCTGATCATTTTATAACGCTGTAGCAAAAAAACAAATCGTATTTTATTTTTATGAGTATAATGTTTTTCCACCGATATTGATAGTAACCTTGTAAAATATCACATGCTCTAGCGCAGGGGTACCCAAAGCATCGACTGCGTAACGATTCCTAGCCGCGTGATTATCTGATGCTTCAAAACAAGAATTAATTTTTTCGGTTTCATAAGATACCGTACATTTTTTTCTGTGTTTCTATTTTGTTTCCCTTACATCAAAACAAAACATCGCTCTAGTTTGACAGATTAATTTCGATATAATCTATCGGAATTAATCAAATTTAGTGTCAAGGCGTTAGAAGGATTTTAAATATAGCACGAACAAACCTGTTGGCAGCAAATTATAGTATACATATCTGTTTTTCCCAGAGATTGAGAATGGAGATTACAATTGTTCTGAATCCTAACAATCCCATTGAAAGCACAGTTTTAGTATGTGAACATTCACGATATTTTTTGTTTTTTTATGAATTTAAATTATAGAATAATTTTATCTAAACATTGACATACAAAGCCTTATAATTTAATAGATTTTTAAATGTACGCATACTGGACAAATGCCTGAATTAAACATGCTATCCTTAATGACGTATACTAGATTGCTAATCAAACTTGTTATAACTGGTACGTAATAATAAACTCTTCAGTTGGAAACCAGTACACCGAAAACAGTACCAAAATATTGCACTCAAATTCGAAAACAATATTGTTGATATTCAAAATTGCTATCAAAACCGGGAATTAAATAATTTATCAACCTAGAGGGAGTCGCGTATAAACTGTTAATGATCAACTTTATTTCCTACGGAATAATAATCAAAATAAGCCGATAACGTAATATTCAAGGGAATACGTTTCATAATCTGAAGATACAATAACATTATCTACTGCATCAATCTTTTCGGCCTTTTAAAGTACCATATCCCGCCCACTACAATTCCGACATCTTAACTCTATGTTTGAATAATTAGTTTCCCTCGCAAATTCACCCCGCTCGCGCATGCGTACCAACCGGACCAATTAAGACGCAAAATTTATTACCGACCGTCGAAGTAGTGTGTGTGCTTGTTTTTTTTTTCAGGGCTGTTCGACGCAACCTTTCAATGAACAGTGAATGACTTAATGATCGAGCGAATGGAGTGGCCCAAAACTTGCTGATTATTTTTCTATAAAAAATAATTACACATAAAAATAACCAAAATTACAAAAAACATCACGTATGTTTTTTAAAATTTAATTACATATAAGATGACTTTTCAGAGTTTCCGAATCATTTAATTGAAAATGATCATAATTTAAAAAAAAGATTAACGTAAAAATACTCCATCGACTAAATAAAAAAGAAATTAAAATAAATAGTTTAGAGTTTTTAGAAATTATTGAAACAATTAAACGCAATCGATTATTATTAAATAACATTTTAAATAGGACAGACGGCTCACCACTATTAAATATATTACTCTTAGTAATTGATTTTGTAAATAAGGAAATAAGCCCACCGCAGTCCACACCCTTCATTCTTAAGTTGAGAATTAGAATAATTATTTATCTTAAAAATAAATAACCTTATAGTTAGTCTGAAGATGCTTCTTAAAGATGCGAAACACTTGTCACATCTAGTAACACAGCCAGTGGAATAATCAAGTTCAACTATAATTTTATATTACACATTGTGCAAGTATGTTCAGCAGTGATATTCCAAAAGGAATTTCGATATCAATATTTCTCAACCAACTTGTATTTGTATGGGGGTTGAGTAATTAAATTTGGATCTTGTTAAATTAATTTGGCCAGTAAAAAATTTGAAAAAGGAAGATAGCACATCAATGTGAGATTGCGAGAGCCGAGACAGATAATATCGGAGACAGAAAGAGAAAAATAAATATTTTTTACGATAATAATTAATATTGGCAACTGTAGGCGCTTGGTAAAATATTATTTTCCTGATAATTAGAAACACTATTCTGGTATAGGGTATTTCATATCGCATAGATTTCCTTTGTATAAATTGCACATCATAATTTGTTGAAATTCATGATTCACACGAAAGTGATGCCGACCTACTGAAACGTTAATGATCAGCTTATTTTTTATTTACCATGAACAGTTTAATTACTGTAGTGTTTATGTCACCAGACGACGAACCCCCACCCCACTTTACCACTGCCTATCTCATAAGATTGTGATTCGGTAGCTTTTATTCGCAGTTTCCCAAAACTTTGCGTCATTCACGAAAACTAAACTCGAAATGGTTGAATAAAATTCAACTAAACACATGAACGCAGTCTTATTGTAAAGACAGCTGAATTAATTACAGCCTTATTAGAATTAGAAATTAGACAGGAAATAATAGGCATTGTTATAATTCGTCTACAATATGATGACCCCACTTATAACGGTTAAGTTGTTATTAGAATTAGAGTCTTCACTCTCATACGGCAATGACCCTATGTGACATAATAGCTTATTGTCAAACAAATAACCAATTCAGGTATATGCAATGAATATTTACTAGCGGTAATTATTACACAATTATTCAATTGGCCTTAGTACCAAGATATTTTGTTATGACTACTTCACTTTTGATTACCTTGAAAAAATGTATATTTTTAAACGGTTAGCGAACTCAAGAGGTGTTTAATAACACATGTCTACTATCTTAAGTCAAGGTATCAAGTATAAAGCTTAAATTGCTTTCGAATTATTACTTAACTCTTAACACAATGCGAACTGCACTCTTAAGCCCATGATTTCGAGAACTATTATAAAACTATTGCGTGAGTGTATTATATTTTTGTAAATAAACAACTATTTATGTTATCAACAAAAATGATCGTTGAAAATCACTAAGAATTGCATTTTTCTCAAATAAACATACTGATGCTCCAGTTCCATAGGACGATAAGTCGAAATTTTTATGTTTTGAGTTAAGCTAGCCATTATATTCGAACACCGCTCTTCTACAGTTCCACAAAAGTACAGGCTTTCTCTCAAAAGGCAGATATTTTTATATGGAAATCAGCAAAATTAAATAATTTCTCAGTTCCATATACATACATACCGAAATATCGTATCGTGGAAATATGTTTTTGTGAATTAGGGTTTTCCATACAGAAACAATCTTTAATCATAAAACTATAAACTATTGACGACCTATTTGAATAAAAAGTAATAAAAATAATAAGCCATCACTTTTTCAGAATCAGTTTAGATGAGTGAAAACTTTCATCGACCATATCTCAAAACTACCAATTTATAGTTGTACCACTATGGAACTAGGCCATCGATATATGCACCGGGCATATGGCCCATATGTTTTTCATAAAAAAATATTGAACATAATTTTAATGCATTCTGATAAATTACATGCTAATAAATTCACAAGAAATAAAGTAACTGCAATGAATAAAAAAAACAGTCGTAACTATTTTTAATCTTAATAGTAATCAGTTTAACAACTCTTTTTTATTTATTCGATAAAAAAAAAATTATCATACCAAAGATCAACTCTCCTCAATGATACACTTATATGTATAATACAAAGCAATAATAAAGAATTTGACTATTAGTACATACATTAAGTCATCAACAACAATTGACCGAAATATACAAAATGACGTAAGAATAATTAATTTCAATAATTATGGATTAAATGGTGAGGGGCAGAGAAGATAAACTTTTTCTCCAAAAGAGTTTGCAATTTTTTGAATTGATAGAAGTTTTTGCAGTCGAAACTCGATCTGGATGTTCGATAAGACAAGATATTTCTTTCACTAAGCATAATTGGGTGATCCCAAAAAATATGCTTCGAATCGTAATTTCTATTACAGCACAAGAATAATTTTTAACAACTGTACAACTGTAATTATTTTTGAAACCAGTCGTGTATCGATTTATGTCACAATTTTTTTAAATTTTCTGTGTCAACAAATGCTGGCATAGAACCGTTTCCAATCCTGTTACTTAAAATATACATGATTTAAGAAATAATTTTTCAGAAATTTAAAGGAAGGAGCTCATTAGCCGATATTTCTTCTTACTAATTTTTCTTTTTTTTAAATATAACTTCCTCTGCCTTAGAATATTCGTGCATTAATGATATCTCAATATTTATACTGGAAAAAAATATAAGTTATGATAGTTACGTGTGAGAGACACGTTCAATACAGTGACGTTGGGAGGAATTTATTTATGTGCGGTGACATTGTCAAAAACACTTTTTTTCTTTAGGAAACATCTCTGTTAATTACCTTATATTCCATTTCTTGCATTCTGGTATTGTAACATCTGCCGGCGCTTGTATCTACTCTCACCAGTGCCGGCTTCAGTATTATTACATGAAAATTTGATTCCTTTCTCTGATAAATATTCTATGAGAGATTCGCTTTACAATATGATATATTATTTTACGTATAAAACTCACTGGAATAAAATCCGGTGATCAGCACTAATTTTCCTTAGTGAGTGAGCATTTTCTGGTGAAATGATAAGTGTGAAATAAAATTGCGGGCTAGTTAACGAATTATCAGTAAATGAGAGTAGTTAATCAATAATTTCTTGAAAAGCATTATTATGTAAATAATAGATTAACAACATTAAAGCCGAATATAAATATTGTGTACATGTTTTTAAACCTTAATTTGGAAAATAATCGCATAAACAATTTCATACACATAAAACTTTTCATTTGGTCATAAGAATCAATTATAATTAAAATGTAATTGGATTATAATAAGATATAGAGATACTCATTGATTTTAGATTGGTGAGTTTTATTAGAGTATATATCAGACGTATTATTGTAAAAATTCAGTCGGTTTCTTCAATTATTAAAAATAATAATTGACAAACTAACTTCTGTGTCCTTAGAGGAAAAATAAAATTTAATTTTTAATTCTAAATTAAGCACCTTTTGAATAAAAAAAACTCCGTAAATTGAATACATTAGCAATCCACAGCATTGCGAACTTTGTTGCAAAATGAAAAACATGTTGGTTTTGCTATACTTAGATTGATATTCTTTTCCTGTTTACTGAAACATTTATTGTTGTCGTAAGCTGGTATGTAAATTAATTTCACACGTCATAGGCTTTTTACCAGGAAAATTCTTACTATGGTTATACAATGTTTCGTTGTAAAACGACGCCATCAATGATTACACATTTTGTTATTTATTAGTAAATTTGAATCGTAATTTCTAAATAATGCGCTTTTATGGCAATAACTCTTTTTTGATCTCCTCACTTGCCACTTTTCCGAAAAGTTTGAAACTTTAATCTTTAAAACATATAAAACATTAAATGTCAATGCAAATACACGTTTGGTGAATTTTCTAGTTCAGCTCTGCTTGGGTTTATGAACTATTAACAGGAAAAAATTGCATTTGACAAAAATTCCGACGCCAAGCAAACATGAAATATTATAGTGGACAACTATTAATTATCCGAATACTCATAGCATTCCTCCAAAACTCCCGGTGTAAACTACCATTTTAAATTAACAACCCCTTTGTCAGTGACGTCGTAACTTCCATTAAACAAAATTTAAAGGTGTCTTATAACTCAGAAAGAACCAGCATGAATTTGAACCCAATCATATAGCATATAGACTCTCAAGAGTGTGCTTATTTAAACATTAGTTTTGAGTCGGAGGTGGTTAAAAGATTTCTGTTATCCATAATCTATATATGTCATATATCCTCCGAATATACTATTAGGCAGGGTTGAAAACAACATAGTTATGTATTTGTATACGAATTCATAAATCGACTTCAAATATCCGAGAAGTACTAAAATACGGTAGTGACGAGTTTTCTCAGCGGGCCTCAACGTTGTAATGTCATCATTTCTAGTATTAAATATAGATTTTTATTTAAAACAATATCAGTGACTTCAGACGTTTACATATAATTTATAATATTCATAATCTGTGATTCGGTAACGGTGTAAAAACGATGAATAAATAAATATTAAACTCATTTTTCAGTTTCAATATTCCACTCCGTTATAAATTGTACGTATGCCCCTGTAACATTGAGATTTTTAAGTAGAGCAGATGGTAGCCATGATTGATATGATTTGTTCTTCCCTTAATTGGGAACTAAACGCCTAGCTGTCTACCACAACTATTTAAGGGAAATATCTGATAATTGGGTCGTAATTATTTGAACAAATAGATTTTCTCAACGAATTTATTAATTAAATTTTAGGGTAGAATGAATATGGTCGCTTTCTACATGTCATGCTCTTACCTATCATCATACCCACATAACGTGTTCACTATACTCATTTACATGATAGTATCATTCTTTGATAGTCTTATCCAATCTGAAAATAAAATATTGGAATTAGGATAAAAATCAAAATACTATGATAATAATTATTCTCTTTTTTCTTTTGCTTTATTTATTGCCATAGTGAGTAAAGACTATATCTTTATTCCCGCATGTACTAAAGTGAGTACTGACTAACAAATGATTTTTAACAGAAACATCTTCTTAGGTGAAAACAGTATTTATTAAACCTTTTGCGAATACTGACTGTAAACATTCTAGTATCTAAAAGTGCTAACTTACTGCCAGAAGTTGTTCTTAATGCGATTTGAAGCTTGAAGAGTTTATTTAGGATTACCCAATTAATAACTAACTTTCAAGAGTAACTCGGTCGCGACTCTCTTTAAATTTTGCAGGATTGAACGTAATAAAAAAATGTCTAACAACCATGCCCCTTGATATAGATTTAAGAATCAATCGAAAATAAATAAACCCAAATTTTCTTTTTGAAAAACGAACCATTGATCACAGAATGACATTAATAAACCTTATTGTAGATGTAAGGATTCCGTAGTTTTAAATGAATCCTTATTGCAAAACAGATCTTTTTGTGTAAGTTTTTGTCGTTGATCATACAATTATACATTTTAAACACCAAATGGTATTGATTGAATTTTTGCGAACGCTATCTTAATGCAGTTCCTTGCCTTATAGCGCTACCACTCGGCCAAATAGGTCAAACATTACAGTTCAAAGCGTTACAGTCTTTCAATTCAGCATTTTTTTTCTGAATATAAAAAGTTTTCAGGTGAATTTTTGTACATAACAATATATTTAGGTTATTAATGAAAGTGAATATTAAAAAACACATTGTCTAGTAAAACGAAATTTTCTTGACATCCCTGATAAAAAGGTATTTTTTCCATAATGTCATAAAAAAAAATGTATGCCAAAATGTATCAATTTGCTGAATTGAATACTTTATGTGCGAAAACAATTACTCTTCTATCAACCCGACCCAAGAGAGTCAAAACGTTAGACACCCATGCTGTAAGGCTTTCGCCCAACTATCTGTGATGCTTTTATCCTGTCCTACAAACCCTATCCAATGGTGAAGATGGGCCGTAGATATGATAGGAATCAACTAACCACTAGAGTTGTCTTGTATGCGTATTGTCTCTTAACACCGTCTGTTCAAATATACTATCAGGAATCTTCCTTCTCCGCATCAAGAATGGGCATGGTTTATTAAAAAAAAATATATTTATTAAATACTAACCGGTCATTAGGTTAATCGTATTGGTAAAAAATGATATTTTTTTGTCATATCGCATGTAGGAGAATAGTATAAGTTGTTGAATCCAATTTAAATATGATTAAAATATACTAAGTCACAATAAATTTTAATGACTACTCATTACATTTCAATGGCCGGCAATTGGTTGTGTCTTTCAAGACAAGATATTACATTAGGATAAAAAATTGCATTGTAGTCTGAGTCTATTTTTTTTTTAACAATGTCATTTAAAAATATTTATTTTATATTCTTACTATTGGTTCGTTTATTTTTATACGACAGTGCTTGTCTTAACAAGAAATTTTATTAGGTTAATCACAACATAAAAATACATTGCGCATAACTCGCTAAATGATAGAGAAAAGACAAGATAGGTTTATGTGGCGGTTATCTCAATTAACAAATTAGAAACGTAGCTAGTAATCATCTAGCGCAGGGACGGCTCTTGTAAAGGAGCAAAAGGTGCAATGCACTCCAATAAGTTCCATCAAAATATTCCATTAATAAACGATATTCAAATATAATAATTATACCAATTCACTAATTTTAAAATTTCCTCGTGTTTCCCATAGGAAAATATTGCAGGAAACGATGATCAATAAACACGACCAGCAAACGTATTCTGCGTCGATTCAGAATACGCATGAAAGTCGGTCGATGACGCGGTAAGTCGGTCGATGACGCGGTAGGAGCATAAATTCTTTTGCACTCCTTAGACGTCTGAAATGTTCCATGTATTTTGACATATTTGTGACGTTGCAACAGTATGAACTACGCGAAGGGGGGATTTTGTATGGACTGTTTTGAGCATTGATCTCCCTGGCGGAAATTCCCGAACGTAACCGAAAGCGACTTGACGTTTGCGTTTACAAGCCTGTAACAGTCATTTGTAAGAATGAAAAAGAGCAGTGGAACAAGCGTAGTAAGCTCATTTAATTTCAATATGATTCTTTAACTATACGCTCTTCAATAAGAATAATATTTACCTACCATTATAACTTTTGGAGTGATGAATACAATTTATAAAATTATAACTATGATCGTGTATAATACCGAGTGGATATAATTGAATATTTAAAATAGGATAGTTTCAAGTTTTTACCTGGCTGGCCTTACCTATTCCATAATATTCAACTGTGTATTTGGTTCAGTTTCGTAATACACCTTCCTCTAATATTTTTAAATTCTTCAATATTGAATTCTACAAATTACTTTCCCAAAAAAATACTTAAGCGAAAAATTTCCGGTTTAATACAGAATTATTCCAATTGCAGACATTAATACGGTAACCTTAACATACGATTTCATGGAGGAATTTAAACTTAAATTGAACTAACTGTCTTATACAGCAGAGAAGATTTTTACGATGTTGTTGGAGCCCTGTCTATACTTCAACTCTTCACGAATAAAAATACATGTAGTATTTAGCTAAACCGTTAAGCCATTACAAATAATTTATACAATATCGATGACTTCCGTCGAAAGTGAGTGTTACTTCTAAAATTTAAAAGGATCAATTCATTTTGAGAAATACCACGACTAAAGACAGACAAGGTTTCCCAAACTATCATCCGCGACAACCTGGAATGGTTGTATATGCTGCTAGGGCTGCAACAAATTTAGACGTACTCAAATTCATATTGATATTTCCTACCAAAAAAAAGAAAAAAGGTGGTCCGTCGAAATTAATCCGCAGGAAAGGTTTGGGATACCGTGGTGAAGAGAAACAGTTGATATCGCCAATATCAGACTTATATTTTCGTATATGTCTAATAGTACTTTCAAAATCCAATATGTGGAGGATGGATTTCTTACATAAATATGTGAATCTTTTTTTGCACTCCCTAATATTCCTGTCACCGGCCGCCACTGATCTAGCGATCAAATTAATTAACTTTCATGAGTAATAGATTTACAAATTAACATTTAGATTAGGTTGGGAGTTTTTTTCCTTTAACACTGGTTCCACATGGTAAAGCTAAATATTCTTAAAAAAATAATGCCTACCTCAAAAACAATTTGTTAAAAACGTCATAGATATGATTACAATACAAAATGAAGACGACTTTTTAATTATAGAAGTAGTACTTGTCTATCGATTATTTGTAAAATATAACACTTCAACAGAGAACAACAATGTTATTTTATTATATATAGTAAAATTGAAAATCAAAAATATTCAAACGACTATTTATATAATTTAAGACATCGACTGAGGGGGCTTGATGGAATTTCAATATCAAATTTGGATTCGTGTGCTCGAATGCCTGAAGATGCCGAAAGGCGAAACCCGGGTCGTTAGTGACAAAATACATGAAAGTGTACAAAATCTCAATAATCCAAATTTGACTATTTATATAATGAAAGACAATAAAGATGAGTAATTTAATCAAAAAAAAAAAAAATTGCAAGAAACAAGTTGTGCAAACATTTTTAAAGTAAGTTTAAAGTAAACAAACTATAATAATATATTATGTGTATACCTACTAAACTCAACTATTTTAATTTTCTCATACATTTTTAAAGTAAGTGCAAAGAAGTCAAGACAGCTTCCAACGGGAAAAGATTCCCCACCCCTGGTTTGCACCATAAGGTTTTATGAAATACACGAAAATCATTCGGAATCTTTTTTTTTTTTTTTTTTTAATAAATTCAACTAGAGCTATTTCATACTAACCCATAAACTTTTTAGTAAATTTAACAAAGTAATTTGTACCATATCAAATTTATTATGGGTATAGGTATACATATAGTGTTAGATACTATTATTATTACCCCCGGGCAAGTGGCTTACAAAGCAGTGCTTGAAAATTTTATTTTGTAACATAATTTAGTGGTCTCAAAGTAAAAATTAAAAATTGTGCTATCGCATGTAAGTATACACAAAGCATATTAAATGTATTTTTTTTGATTGAGAATAACATCTCAACAATTTGAAGACAGAAATAAAACATATAATATTACATCTTGGATATCAACAGGTTTTAAATAACTACGCTCCACATGAAGCCCTGGTTCAAACCAATTTGCGGAGACCGATAAATAAACAATGATGATTAAATTATTATAAAAGGAAGCACTGGCTCATTGATTTATTACTTTATATCGTGAGATAGATTTAATATAAAAAAAACAAATTATCAACACTATCAATATGCTGAATCAAAGTACACCGATATAATTCCTTCGGAGCCAGATGTCATAACTGATTTGTATTAAAAGTAAACACGTTCTCATAAAAAAAAAACGCAAATACACAGGGATCGATTTTTTTAAATTCCTTTTGAAAATAACAACCCGAAAAAACATATTTTTACTCCGATATGATGGTTTTCCCCCAAGCAATAATGTTTTTCTCTTTCTTCAATGTAGTGTCCCGTGTTGGGCGTCACCATTTACCCCCATTTCAACTTGATTAAGTCATGGTGTAATACTTCTTACACCATGCGATAATGTATTGTTTAGTGTTACGAAGCGGTTTTTATAAGAATGGAGTACCGAATGTTGGGTGTTGCTGTTTTTACTCCAATGATACTGACTCGCTATGCTACTTTTTTGTTACTGCTTAGTTGAAAAACGAAAAAACATTATTTTTATAAATCTTAAATCTAAGAGACGTCAGTAAGCTTCATCTTAGTCAGTGGTTCCCAAACTTATTAAGCCCATGTACCCCTTCTTGAAGAAAAAACCTGACCATGAACCCCCAAGCAAAAAATATACATAATATAAAAAACATAAATTTAATTTTGACGTATTCAATGGTAAATGGTAACGCAAAAATAAAACATAAATAAAAAACATTTTGATGAGTTTCATAACCGCACTACTAAATAGGAAGACGGGAAAGCAATCAAGAGCCTCTGTACAGTGATCCATACATAATGCAGGATATAAATGGTATCTGTTTTCAGAACTTAACGGAATTTGGAACAGTGGTATCGTTGTACAAGCATTGGTTTCCGCTCCTCATTTGTGGATAATTCAATAAATTCTTCCTGTATTAGTATGGTTTCTTCTGAGTTTGTGGGTTTGCATGTAAAAGGGTCCAACACCTAAAAAACCGCTACCAATTTATTTATTGCTATTTATTTCAACTTTCATAATAATAAAAATGTGTCAACAAATATTTTGTTATATTAAATCTTTTGCCGACCTCCTGACGTTGTCCACGCACCCCTAAAATATTTGTAATTTTCCCCAGACTCCTTCAGCGGTCACAAGGACCCCTGGGGGTCCGTAGGAACCACTTTGAAAACACTGATCTAAATACATACGATATAAAAATTTATTCATGACTAAAATTTTAAGTGGTTAATTCAACCAAATATGACGAAAACAGTCGTTTTATAGTATGTTTTATGTTGAAGGTTACTACATCTGGATCTCATTGTACATGTGGTATCTTGAATTTTAAAAACGTTGGAACCCAAATTTCATAGAAATATTATTGTAGAAAATTGAACGCCTAGAATTTATCGCTTGGATAATTAATCCTAGGATAATCCCTATCGTAAACAATTTATCGCCAGATTGTAATGAAGGCCAATATTTGTAATTCTATATACGTTTCAGGCGCGTGCCGTGAATTTCTCTCTTTTCCGCTGAATCACATGTAAAGTGAAGGGTGCGAGCAAGATAAAAGGGTATGCGGGCGCATTCTTTTGTATCCTACTTGCTTATACACAAGTTATGTTGAGTGATAAAGATAGAGATACATCCACCGCACGCCGATGATACGCACACCGATGATAAATTTACATAAAGTTAAAAAGAAGAGACTGTCAAGACAATAATTATTAACTAATAATTCTCGACGAACTTATACTCATCTAGAAAATAATCAGGGGCTCTCAATATTTTATAATATATACGCAGTTCATTCCCAATGATTAATATTATAAACGATAAAGTCCATTAAAGTTGATTGTGATACCGATAGTAACAAAACCATAATATTATGAATTCAACATTCACGACCATCATACGATTACTAACTCGTCAATACAATAAAACCTTATAAGGTTAAATCTCATCGTGTGTGATATTTGAAAACACCACTTTATAAGTTCCCATAGTGGTGTCGGTCTAGAGGTTGCGGTTCTCAGAACTGGACCAGCGGGTATTCCGTTCACGTCCCGAATGAATTAATACGGCCGTTGAGACAATATGGTCTCGATGTCACATTAAATAAGCGAAAAGAGAGCAAATAAATAGCCGCCATTTTACGATATGTACCTAAATATTGCCTTTTGTAGCTCGCGAGAATGATGCGAGGATACTTATTGGTTTTATTTGGAAGAGAAGGATCATTTATTCGGCCATTTTTGGTAATGTGGCCATTTTATACCGTTAATAATTATGGAATTCCTAAAAACTCATGTATAAACCAAAAATAAACTCATTTGGATAAATGTAATCGACACCTAAAGATTTATCTTAATTTATCCGTCGAATTTGTTTATTGGTAATCATAACACATACATTGAATTGATAGAGTTAACAAATCTAAAGTAAACTGATATATTTATTACATTACATCGAAGTGTAAATTTTCCTATGAAATATTACATACTTTGATATGAAGCATTTTATATTATTCTCTTTTTGAACTTTATATTTTTTACATTTCATGTTTCGACATTCAGTTTATGTATTAATGCAGGAACTTATTTCATAGATATGTTTTCACTCTAAATATTAAATAATAAGATCTTAAAGTATTGAAGCATTTTTTATAATAAAAATTATCTCAAGTTATTTCGATTTGTGCAGCTGGCAATCTCAAAAAAAAAATATTTTCCTGATTCTTCATTAAAATTTTATTCAAAACCCGCTCTAACTACGCTACAATTCAAATCAACGATGGTAGCATAAAAATCGCCGATGTAACTTCGTAAACATTGTCTCCTTTACGTATTTCTATTATATTTTGTTTTGTAATTATTCGATGATAGAAACGACTACATCTAATATTCACTGTCTCAAGTACTAATATAAACGTAATTGTCTAAACTGTTGATAATATCAGGATGAACAATTTCTTAGAATATCCTTCAGGTACCGCTAAGCTGTCAACAAGACTTTTACGGCTGTCTAAGTTTTTCAACGCAGCAGGTGCTTTTAATTGTGGTGACCATATCAAACACATTTCATTTCAGCATTCATTATATTTCGCATAGAAAATCCCACATATACAATACAAATGTAAATTTGTGAGAGATTTTCTTAGATCTCAAGCTTTTCTCAAACAAAGCTCGATGCATTAGAAAATGTATTTTTTCGTAGTAATGTTAGTATCAAAAACAGGCATTGCAGTCTTTTAATAGAGCCAGGGACTACATAAGTCAGACAGTAAGCGAACTCTTCAAGTATATATATAATAACTACATTTTGAACAATTGCTCATAAAAAAAATTAACATTCATTTATTTGAGCTTCACTGTCGGTATTTGTAAGGGATATTAGTCTACTTGTTTCATATTTTTTTTTCCGATATTCATTCTGTCCCCATTCCAGTAACAAATTATTAGGCAGGAAACTTACAGGCAGGAGAAAACTGCGAAACGGAGAAATAAAACATTAAGGAATACGTAGACTTATAAACATTTCATTATGGTTATCGTATACAAGAAATGTTTTTACACACTAACAACAGGAAAAACATCAGCAAACATTTTCATCCATTGATTCCTTGCGCGCCATTTTAATTCAAAAAGCAGTGGCAGGCGTGGTTTTAAATAAGAATGAAGGGGGTAGTGTTTTGGGCTTCTACATACATCAATTGTACGATTGTTGTATATATCCATTACACAATATAACTTTAATATGAGAGAAACTTCTGAAAGATACACAAAATAAGGAAAATAAAATTCATGTCGAACCAAATTCATCGAATATAATAGGTACAATACAATATTATTTGCAAACACAAGATTAAAAATTTTAGTATTGAATATTCGATTAATAATAGCGAAACTTATTTGAAAAGTGGATCAGAAAGTTTTTTTCTTATCAGTTATTTTTGTTGAAACTAAATCTTGTATAGGTAGTTCTACCTACACTTGTTAAACACAACATGTATTTTTTCCAGAAAATTATATTTTCAACAAAGAACAAAACATGCCGATATAGATATTCTTATCTTTAAACTTTGTAGTAGTCCGTTGCATCAATTATTAGATATCAAGCTATGATTTTTTTTGTTACCTTACTACTGCGTGAATCTTTTTTGAGTATCAAAACGCATACAGACAAATGTTCAAAATTAGTCCTACGGTTAATTTCATAAATCGTTTACCGACGTCACTGTGCATGTTCGCCATTTTAAGAAATCGCGAGTTAATTAGTCCTGTATGGAATGTTTATTGGCTTCTCAACTCAGTGGAAAGAATTAAGTTTGTTTTTCATGCAATAAAACCATTTATTTGTTGCAGCTGATGGTTTTCTTTTTACCTATATTTTGCACTTACATAAGCAGGTGGGCATTGGATGATTCACGAATAAATATTTTTTTGGGAATTAAATAAATAGTCAGTTAGTTCGACCTCCTGTCCGACCGGTTGCCCATGCGCACTATATCCATATGAAAGTCAATTAAAGACCCAGTACTAGGGTCGTAAATTTAGTTGAGGTATACGGTATGATATTGTTGATACGATGCGGGATACCCAATAAATACACATATCGTCGGGTATCTTGCAAAATACTTGACAAAACTATCTATAAAGGAAATAAAAGTGAATAAATTATACCTTATTAGAATACATTTCTTTGAATTTTATAAAGTAATGTCTTAAGTGCTTCAACTTTACACTGCTTTAAAGGAATTTTATTAAGTAAATGCTAATTTGATCAATACAATTCCAAAAATTATTTTGTAGGTAGCCTAATTCCATTTTTCTCAGACATAGATACGTATTTTGCAAGCCAAGCAGAATATACACATCTTATACTAAGAATATTTTGATTTTGACTATCATAGAAGTGTATTAAAATATTAAGTGATATTTTGTGACATTTTATGTCACAGCATATTAACTATCATCCCCTTTTGAGCTACGACATGCAGTAATTCGATGCAGTCATGGCAGAGTTGATAACTAAATAGTATTCTATGCCCAGAAAGTTGAAAAATGTTAGACACCATTTTATGATTCAAATATTTTTTACTTTTCAGAAACAGAAATCGAAACTGGACAACTAGTATTTAAGTTTGAACCTTGAAATGCATATGTAATTCATAAGTTAGAGGAAACTGTAGCTCCGTGCTTTAATTCAAATAAATAATTTTGAACATCACTCTTTAGTTTTAACTCAGTCAATATTTACAGTATTGTAACCGTCAACAATGTATTTTGTATCTTTATAATTTAGGTGTTACACAAAAAAATCAAAGTACGCTTATGCAATTAAGCGAATTATGATTAAAATAATTTTAAATCATTAGAAACTCCACGTGCATGTCGTATTGCATTAACCCTTCGAATCTACAAGTCGTGATAGACTAAATAATTAATTCTATAAAATATTAACTAATCCAACACTGTCTGATAAATTTAATAACAACGATTTTATGAGGAAGAAATTATTATTTGTCATGTCCAAATAAGAAACAAGTTGCTCTTGTTGTTCGCCCGCATATAGACATCTGCGTTATGACAACTTACATTTTTAATATTATTTCAATTTGTTTCTTACTTCGCACAGATTATGTGAAAATTATTAAGCAGGGTCCTTATTTTTTTTATTCGGGTGCAGGGATTTAATTATCTTATTATAACATTTTTGAAATGTTACCATGGAGGGAAATGTTTCTACATATTATAATATGTACTTTGATAGCAAATTTTATTTGAATCACATATGTGGAAAAAATATACAACTTCACGCAGTGCACGCTTCATAATTATTTTTTTAGACGTGTTTGCTCCCAAATCCAAATATGAGGTAGTAACCCAGTCTCTCATTTACCTTGTGAAGCGGACTTTACACCATCACTCAGATTGACAAACCTGTTAAGGAATGACATTCAAATTGATTGTGTACGGAAGTGATTGAAGGAATAACGACCGTGGATGACGGATTTCTTGATAATTTGAAATCTGAGCGTCAATGTAATGCCGTTTAGACTATATATACGTCATTCTTGAGAAATAATGAAAGGAGACATCATAACCGAATACTCTAAATCCTCACACGACCTTCCGTTGCTATAAACTGCAAAGCTAATGCCAATGACACGAAATCTCTCATAACCGCTTATGTGAATGTAGTTCTTATAGTAATCATTGGGAAAATTTCTTACAATCTCCCGCAATGAGTGATTTTTACAAAAGTTTTCTTTTTTTTCTCTTAGTGATTAATATGTCTTTTTTCATTTCATAGATCCATACTATACGGCAGGTTGTTGTAAACTAAGTTGAAATAAAGTCATTTAGAATGTCAATCAATGATAAGTGTAGGTCCCTCTATGCTTCGGTCAGGACGTTCATTTTTAATGTCAATCCGAATGATGGTGTAAGATCCGCTAATTTGTCAACATATCAGTCACAGATACCTACGGATGCTAAATCATACATCGGATGAAAAATCAAATTTTAATTTTCTTTTGAAGTTTTGATCGCTCGATTGTTACTAATCTGCCAGATGATCGGCAAACAAAACTTTACCAAATGAATTTACTCTCCACGATTGAAATGAAATACTAACACAGAATGTATATATATAACAGTACATATTTTAGAAGTGTCGGCCACTGTGTATGATTAGGATGTTCCGGGTTCAATACCTGGCACGTTCAATATCGTATGTATATGCTATTTTAAAGTAATAATTTGAGATTGTGGGCATAGTTTGGCTGCCCAATCCTAAATCCTTTTAACCGATTTTTAAAATTCCGCTTTTATTTTACTCTGTTATTAATAAATCATAATGCATACACTACTGTTGAAACTGTGTTAAAATGGGTGAGCACATAAGTGAACTCAATATTGTAAATTGTACTTGGTGGAACATACGATATGCATGAACATGCTTTTTGATCATCTTGAAGATTTTGTATTAAAACACTTACTAGGTTTTGAAATTGGACAGCCGAAGTGTTCGTGATGTCTTATCTCGTCAGGACTTTTATTAAATTAAGTGAAAATTCTCCTTCCATCAAGTCACTTCAAAATATCTAGCGCATTGACTATAAACTGTTAGCTTTAGAGTCAAATACTTTTTCATTTTTACATCAAATGAAATGAAAAACATTTCTATAATAAATAAATGAGTTGCATAATAGATAAAATTATTATATTGTTAACCGCTTTTGTGTACAAAGCAACTAAAAGTCATAACATTATTAGTTTTGGCCTATGTAGTCACATAATAACCGTATATTTTGATGCTAATAAAGCGTTTACCCGAAGTATTGAATATTTTTTCCCAATTTGATTTATGTGATATTTTATAGCCTCCTCAATTTTATTTCAACTAGTATTAATTGAGTCTGGCGTAACTTAATACATTTTTAATTTAATTTTGATGAAGATCGCCGGTGGCTGAGTTAGCTGAGCGGAGTCGGTTGGCTCAGTGGGTGAGTGTCGGGCGTATGTGGTGGGCGAGGCACTGTTCGACAACGCAGTGAAGCACCTCCATTAATTTACCCCTTAAACTTATAATAAAAAAATAAATTATTATTTTTTAAAACCACATATGCTCTGAACATGTATCATATTGATACCAAATGGTGTATCGCAATTCCATTTATATTTGAATCTAAAGCCATGAATTCATGTGATGCTTTCATTCCTTCCCACTTCGCCCTCACTCTATCTGATCTTTTAAACGGATCGCTAATAGATCGAATAGCTCACTACTTATAATTTATTAACTCCGTCATAATATCCTTAATCTCTTCGGACAACCAGTTCTCTTTAATAAGCTTCTCTTGAGATTTCTATTGGGAGTCCACAAACCTACTTCATATGCTACAAATTTGTAGTGGAAATGGTTGAAAACATTTTATTTTAATATTTATTTAACATACTCACCGCTCCGTGGTCATGTCATTTTTTTGTTTTATAATTGATTCTTGAAAATAAAACCTGTAATGGTTATGAAATATCATTCGCTCAATACACAATATAGTGTCTTTCCAAAGTGGTAATTTTACGGACGAAATAAGTTAATATCCAGAATCGCAAATTTTCATTCCATCAAAAAGGTTATGCTTTTGGAAAACTCTAAGCTTTACGATCATTTTTTCATTGTTACCATTTTTAATTGAAGCATATTCTTCATACTTCATATGAAATATCTTTTACTTTTCGTCAATTGAAAACATTTCCATTAGATAGTGCAAAAGAAACTTACCTTATAAGTTATGGGATTTTTTTATATACCTATGTAGTTGATGGAACTTTAAGCCCAAGGCGCGTGAGCATAAGATTCCTAGTCCCATTCATCTCCATTTTTGTGAATTGTGAGTTAGCATCAAAGTTCTTGTAATCTCCATATCTTTTTCGCTAAATTGAGATATATTTCCTTACAATCATTACTGACAAAAATATGACGTGTCACGAAGAGAATCATTTTTACTGGAAGACGATTGGTTTTTCTTTATAATGAATACTACTAAAGTTCAAATTATACGGTGCTAACTACGGTGGAATATTAATCGCACCTACTATTAGTCTTACTTATCGATGTACCATATTTAATAAATCATTGCCAATAAAAATAGTTGATTATCATTTTAGAGTAACGTCACTGCCCTGTATACTACAGACAACAACTAAAAATAAATAATTGCAGACCTAAATTAATTTGTCAGAAGCGACGATTTATGACTTCATCGATATGAAATTTCCTTAATGTTTTAATTAACTCTCAAGGAAGGTTTATATTATGAACTCCTTCGAGGAGAGTGGGTGAGAGGGATCTATATCCACAGATTTCACAACGTACTTTATTATTAAAAATTTGTTTTCAAGTATGAAGGTCGGGTCCGACTGTGACGTGTGTGTTATAAATATGTATAATCATAAATTTCAAATAAAGTATTTAGAAAACTAGTCGTAATCCAATCAATATACTTTCGTGCAGAAAGGGAATATACGTCGCACGCACTCGTTTTTGTTTATCTGTCTGAAAAATCCCTACTATCTTCGAAAAAAAAGAGAGGTTGAGCAACTGAGTAACGAGCTGTTCTCGTACAAAAATTCTGTTAAGATACCTCCATTAGGAGACCATATGCTCCACATTGGGAGCGGACATGGAAAAAAAAGAGAAAAAAATGGAACTTATGAAACTATTTTTATATATAAATAAAAAATAAATTCGAATCGTTCTTCAGTTCAAGAATTTTATTTATTGGAGTAATTTAGGTATCTCCTATTTTTACATGTTTACCTTATCTTTTTTTCACGATATTTTTGTACGATAGTCTCTGGAGCAAAGGGCAAATAAATATGCTAGAATCAGAGCAAGAATTTCTCATTAATTCAATTACCATTAGATGGTGCTAGTTATTCCATTTGAATTTGTAGCGGTATTATTTGTTAGACATTCATTTCATACAAGCTTATTACGACCTAGAAACTTGTATTCAATAAATCATTCCATACTTGTCCAGTATATTTTTTCTAGGTTAAACGTTAACTAAAAAGTAGCCTATAGCTGAGACTTTACAACTGTGAAAATTATATTAAACTACAGTTGATAGTTACACTTAAAACTATTGAGAAACTCTGTATCAATTCAAATCCAATTCCAGGTCACGATTTTAATAAACACAGGATTTGATCATGGATGCAATCGATGTATGATATCCCAAAGCTTGTAAATCTTTGTTCCGGGTGATAGACTTATTAAAAACTTTCACGCCTTTTCGGTGTACCGATCGACGTGTTTTTGCTTACGTACTGCCACTTATTACTGCGGGAGGAGGCGAGGCGCTGGGCCTTAAACTCAGAAAGCCAAGTATTAAGCACATGTTTTAACTACCGAGTGAAGTGTCTCGGATAGACAGCTTATGTTTGAATTGATAAGTTGAAATATTTACAAGATTCTCTTGAAGCTGTAAATCCATTTTATACCATTTGTAGTACAGCCTAAATAATCAAAGAAATTAAGACACATACATAGTAAACCATATATCCAGCCCCTGTTAGGTTTTTACGTATACATATCTCAATACTCTATACTATAACAGAAAATACATGTGTCTGTCTTTCATAAAACCTCTTCCTAAACAGTGAACAGTAACGACGTGACATGTTCATATATCATTCTTCCAGCCATTTATAGGTCAACTGCACTATTTTCAACTATCAACTTTTTACATTATCATTAATTGATGGACTATGTTTTGTAGGTTTTACATGAGTGACGGTCTACGGTGATATTTTCAACATGCAACGTCCAACTTTCAATATTAACACCAAGATAACGCCATAATAACGGCAACATCTAAATTCCCTACTGTTAGCGCCAAAATAACGCAGACACAAATATTTTTATTTCTAGTGTCTGCGTTATTTTGTTAAATATATCTAGTGTTTGGGTGAAGCCGGGCAGTATACCTACCTATTCTTTTCATCAAACACAAACGTCATAGAAGCCTGGTAGGTATATAAGCTGCCGTCTTCAGGTAAAGAGTTACATGTTTGTGATTTGGTAGAAAGTGAGCGTGGTATGCACTCGTAATGAATAAAGAATGAGTTTGAATCTATCCTTGGCGACGTCGGGTAATAAGTACTAGATTATATTACAGTTCAATGTAAGCTCAATATAAAAATAATATTTTATTAGAATTAATTGCGATGCCATAAAGGCAACAATTCTAATTATTAATAAGATATAATGGACATAACAAGTGATTAAAAAATAAATGCACATTTGTCAGTGCGCGGTTAATTAAAAATACATACTTACACGAAGTTAATAAAATCGCGTGTCAATATTGAAGTACGAATTTCTTTATATAAATTAAATGAAAGCTATCCTGTTCACTACTTTTTCTACAAAAATAATTGTATTTATCTCAATGCAGGTGCTTGTTTTTGCGGTCGGCGGACAGTGAAGATGGTACTGCGTTCTAAAAGCAACCAGAACTCTTGGTGGAGGGCTTTCCAGCATACAAATCGTTCATGATGACCATTCTCTTCGTATTTAACCCTTTAAAGTTGAACGGATTTATTAAAAAAAAAATATATTAAGGATCGATTTACTTGCAAAGTTAAAAATACAGAATCTTATGATAAACCTGAACTGAGCTTAGTGAGTTGTCGTGGATACCGTTGTGCTTAAAGCGCTTATAAATTTTCGTCTCGACTCCTAGCTATATTTTTACAATACTTTATTTTTAGCTTAAATCGAGAGCCTGAGGTTTTATGATTTTTGTTATTTCTTTTTAATTAAGTTTTTCAATTTGTACATTGTACCCTTAATTGTAATTTCATTGTACCTTGCACAGTAACAACTTTTTATAAAAAAATACATTTTTTTAAGCTATGTATGAAAATTACTTTGGATAATGAGGCTTTAAACAACTTTCTTAAAAAGTGTATTCGGAGTG
This sequence comes from Himalopsyche phryganea, assembly GCA_022494535.1. Taxonomy (NCBI): domain Eukaryota; kingdom Metazoa; phylum Arthropoda; class Insecta; order Trichoptera; family Rhyacophilidae; genus Himalopsyche; species Himalopsyche phryganea. The sequence continues at coordinate 3,962,548 of JAGVSL010000035.1, read as the reverse complement.
AAACAAATATAATACAAAAGTATTTGTAAGATTATATAAAATCGTTGTGGGTTTTTTCACTGTGTTAAGTATTTATTTATTTCTAATAATCATTTCAACAACAGCTTGAGTGTCATGTAAGGGCTGTAAAGTTAGGTCATATGAGTTGGAAATATGGATCGTGACTATGCGACCCGTGTTGCCTTTTCTGCCCCGTCAATTTTATAGCCTACTTATAAATAATAATATTTTGAAGTACATGTTTTTATTTCAATTCCTTTTCTTTATTAAAAAATAAATCAGTCATATTTGTTTGTTTAGAAAAAAAACTAAGCGTATACATGTATTTGCATAGAAAGGGTTAATAAGCAAAAATGCAATTGAACATTTTAAATGAGGCTCGCTAACTTTTTAAGATGCGATAATGTAAAAATTAAAATAACTATTTTCTCTACCCGTTCCTGACGACTTAATGCAATTTCATATTATTTTGACGTTCATCACATCACGCATTCCACTTCATACATCTTTATTTTAAGACATCATAACAGGTTTTGTCCGTTTTTAATGTGAAAAATAATAGTTGTATAAATTGTAACCAGTATAAATTGGCAAACGACCGAATTTTAAACTAATCTGGTTACCGTCAAATTAACTTGCGTGTGCTCTTAAAACAATTATGTTTCATCATTAAAAAAAACAACCAGTCTCAGCCCGCAAGTTGCAAATTTGTAGACATATAACCTTAGCATGAACGATTATATTTTATACTATTTCACAACAACAATAAATGCATTAAAAAAGACAACACATTCAGTACTAGCAGTTCTAAAAGGATATTAATACACACATTAAATCTTATGTTTGAAGCTACAGTTTTTAATTGTAAATTACAGTGAATTTAACACAGTTTTAATGTATTATAAATCTAAATTTACAGTTGATTGAACATTTTTACAATCGGCATACCATTCAACGACATCATGAACAGGAGCATGTAATGAATGTAGAATATAGATTATTCTTTCTTGGAGCTTTTCTTCTTCTAAGCTGGGACATATCTTCAAATATCTCGATGTTCCATTCCATTATTTCTTTCTATTAAGAATCCGTTAAGCCGTACCTACACCGTTCTGCTCAGCATCTGCCAAGTCTATTGTTTATATTGTACCATAGGTAAAAATATATTTTTGATTTCATATTCAAAGAAGTCGGACTAAGAATACTTCCAGTATTTACTTAAAAATTAATACTTGTTTTATTAATTTATTTGTAAATAGCTTACAGATTCCTTTCGTTGATCGTCATATATCTATCACATTAAACAATTCGTACTCAGACATTAGTGCTATAAAAATCCTTTTTTTAGAATGCTTTAAAAAAGATTTAAATATCATAAATCAATCTTATCTAATATTCACTGATAATCCTTGATTAACTAACATATACGTTTAGTATCTAGTATACTGTACTAGTTATTAAACAGCTGCTAAATAAATACGTACCCAAGTTTATTGAAAACAATTCTATAAAATCTAACATCAAACAATAATTATGTAATGTCATCTTCTCACCACTCTAGGTAAATATTAATCTATAGAGGATCAAAACAACAATTTTTCTTTTGAATTGGTATTTACTTGGTATAACTTTACTATGCTTAGTTAAAAATAGATATTTGTTATGTAAACTTATAACAGCAATTTCTATCAATAAAATACGATAGCTTTTACTTAGAGTATGTACTGTACCTATTCCTTAGCCGGACGGACTATGGCAATTATTCTTCCTACAAAACGTTTTCCAAATTCAAATAATTTTGACAGCTTCGAAAAAACAATGACAAATAATGGTCAAAGCACAAGACAATCAATCAATCATAAACTTATAAACATAATTCAAATATCGAACTGCACATCGAATCAAAAATCGAAACTAAACAAACAGCGCCAAAACACAGACGACGCAACCGTGAATCAAATAAAAATAACAAAGTCAAATAAAGGCAGATTCACAACCGTTGATACAATGAAAGAATATAGAAACAGACTCATTAATTTTGATGTAATTTACACGTATTGATATTAATCTATTCAATTTATTACGTATATATATTATGTGTTTTTTTATATCTTTGAATGTTATTCTACCGATATTAAATTCATCGAAAAACTTAAAATAACGCAATATCGTCTTACTTTATGGGAAACATAATCTCATCGATTTCTTCTCCGATTTATTAAGACAGATCAACATTTTTTTACTTCTAGTACAGCCAATATGCATGTTTATAAAAAAGGCCGTTTTAATGATTTATGTTTAAAATAATTCAACAAAAAATCATTTACGCATGAAATTGTCGGCGTGGCGATATGGGTTTCTCTTCGATAAATTTTCCACGAAACAATTTTTTGTTTACAGTTGTCCGCTTGAGTAATAGTCATTTACTATTTTTCTCGATCAATTTTAAAGGCACGGTCAATATGTTGACTTTACTTTTAAAGTGTTAACTGACAATTCTTTATGGAAAGGCATTATACTTTTAAAATAAAACACAATTTGTTTGTACTAGTTCTGCATGTTTACAATGATCAGAACCGGTCAGTTGATAATTCTCGTGATGAGTGAAATCGGTTTTGATCATTATAAACATATGGAAGTAGTACAAACAAATTTTATTTTATTTTTAAAATATGTATGTATTGATATGATTATATTGAGTATGTCGCTTTACACAAAACTATTACTAGAAAAAAATCGAAAAATCCACAAATTCACAGTGAATTCATTTCTGAAGAACTTTTTACAATTACCTTTTTTGGAGTGCGATGATCGACCAAATGAAAATTGTTTCATATGGTCTGTTAAGCATTGACGTCAAACTTTAAATTCCGTCGAGACTGGATACCCAAAAGGTCTTAAAATGAGATTGTATCAGAATGTCGTTTTCAACATAAAAAATGAAAGCAACTAAACAAATAACATTATGAATCGTGATGAACTCCCCAATTTCACAAGGATGTAACAATAAATTTTGCAAACTAATGCGGACGAGCCATTGCAAACAATATAAAGGCCCGCTGCCAATTCCGCAGATTAAAATTCAATGTACGTCCCCCGTATTTTAATTGCTTGCTATCTTGGCCAGACTGGTTGTTCGTCCGCCATCCGCCTCACCAAGTATTTTAATTTTTGAGGTTAGGTTTCGACCGGCAACTATAGGATGCGTGTTGAGCCTCGGCGCAGCCCGGTAGCTGGTAGCATCGAGCAATTTGTGAAATTAAGTTCGTAGAATCGAAAGCTATTAATATGCATACCGGTCGGATGGGTTGCCGCCCTGTTCGATTCGAATACTGGATAAAACGGGACAGGGGTGGACCCCGTTCTAATTACGCCCATGTTTAAAAAAAGTTAACGCAATTTCTGTACTTCCATATATATAACTACATGGCAGATATAATAGATAAATATAACAGCTGTGTCAGAGGCAAATCAGTTTTACTCGTTTCATGGTCCAATGTCATTCTACAAAATTTACTTCTCTCGTAAGAAAGCAATCTCCATGAGCAGTCCTTGAAAGAATTATCTATCATTCATGCTTGGGCTCTGACCTCAGCTGACCAGACGCCTACCGAGACCACTGAAAATCTGGCTGCAGTCCTAATCAGTCCACCGCTTTACTTTTCATTGTAAATAAACATATTGACATTTTTGGCCCAGCTTCAACAGATCTGAGTAATGATCAAGTGGTTTTGTCTTCAAGTTTCGTTAAGGTCAATACCAAATGCATGTTTTCTTCAAGTTAACATTTGGGATCTTGGCCATGAGCATTTGTGATGTATTTTATCCTTCACTAGATCTTGATTAACTTTGTTCAAAGTTATACCATACTGCTTTTAAAATATCTGGTAGTAGTTAATAAGCTTAAAATAGCTATAATTGCAAGTATTTTTAAAACAATAAAAAAAAAATTCCAGAAGTGGTTTAATAGAAGATAAATTAGATCACATTCACACCTACGCCCTGGTTCTAAATTTATTCACCTTTTTTATTATACAACCTTATTTTTTTATTGCAATTCAAATATAAAGTATCATGTGACTGTAAAATTTAGCATTGTTTTTAGAAATTTTAAATCAATGGATAATCATTTATCTTCCATATGTTATTTAAAATATTTCAGACATTTTATCACGATGAAAGTTGAAAAGTGTTTGAAAGAAAATATTACTATTGACATGCTATTTGAGTATATACTTATTCCCAATTGATAAAAGGCAATTATTTCCGAAGTTCCTCTCTGATCAAGTTGTTCGCGTGAAAGAAGAATTGCAACTGACTTCATTCAGGTGCAAAAGTATTTGCGAGTCTTTTCGTGGGCGTGGAACGGAATTACGTTTGTTTTTTGATTTGCAAAGAGATATTAATTGTAACGCTGTAGTGGTACTTAATGTGTTGACTAACCCTTCAAAAACGGACCCTACAATTTTAATTTTAAATATTTACAACTTTTATATAAACAGTTAAAGTAATTCATCCGCGTCTATTATATAATACTTTCATTCATTTTTGGGGTTTCTATGATTTTTATTTAGTATCATTAATCATACTTAGATTCTTTTCTGCTATAAATAAACAATTACACATATATGATAATATCATAGTTTCATTATTTTTCAGTAACTCACAATAGTCGCACCAAGAAATTCAAATTGAAAACGTACGGATATACGGAGGAAGGAAAGAAAGAAATATGGCGGTAAATTTCTCTAAGGAAACGGATTTTAAAAAAACTCATAAAACAATTACTATCAGAGTGTCAGTACATTCTCGTCCTTGAGTGATATCAGTGTACAGTTGAAAAAATCGAACAGCATTGGCAGATTAGTTCTGCACTCTGACGATGGTAACACCAGGAACACGAAGGTTATCATTTTTGATATTGGTAAATTAATGTATCAGTATTGCAATAATTAAGTAACTATTCAATGTAAAATTGTAATAAATGTCTTTAAAATTATAATTATTGTTGTTGGAAAAACAGCCTGAACTCACAGAGAAGAGTCACAAAGGTATTTGACATAAAAAATTCCCCTTACCATTTTAATACGTATGATTGAAATTAATTTTCACAAAACCAACTGCCGAATCCATCGAAAGAATTCAGTCAGATAATTTCTTTGATTTAATTACGAAGGCAATGTATTATTATTAACTAAACTCGATATCTCTTGCACAAAGCAACTGACGTCTTAAGGTAAAAAAGTATTAATATAATTTACATAATAATTGATAGCTATCACTCTAAGTACAAAAAAAATCAGTAACTGCAGTCTTATGTAAACTATTGGTTGTACTTTAATCCTTATTTTATTCCGGAAAAACAAAAAGAAGAATTACTCACTCCTTAAAGATTCTAGCTTTAAAAATCATTAAGAATTAAAAATTTTAACCTACGTTTCATTAATTTTCAATTGAATTGTGAATGATACAAAAAAAGCTCACCCGTAACACTCTAAAAGCCATCTCATTACGCTGTTTTTTTAATCTTTTTCAGTGGCATCGGAGTCTAACTAAATTTATGCATCTAGCCACCTTTCGTGAATTAAATTAAGCGAGGTACTTACCTTTCGTTCACAAGATTTCTATCGCCTTTCCGCATAAAACATGTTTTGAAATTGAATATTTTTTATAATTTTGCAATAACCAACGATTTTGTACTTTTTATATGAAATTGAGAGTTTAGGATCATTAGCCCGAACATATAGAACGCAGTTGCGAGATTATTGTGACAAAAACATTAACTTAGCAATAAAATCAAGTTTCTCAATAATATAAAGAATTACTAGGTATTTTAATAGCTCAGCTACGTTTTATTTGGTTGTGGGATAACCAGTACTGAAGTAGAAGGTATAGGAGGGTATACGCCGTATCGAAAATATTTATAGAAATAGCATAGGAATTCTAGGTTAGTCAAAATATTCTATCATCAGAGAAAAAATAAAATTATTTTTCGGTAAGTAATACTAAAAGCACAATTACGTCTTTTTTTGCTTCGGGTGTAGCCATCATTCAAGTGTCATTGTTGCATCTTGAATATGAGTGTTGCTGAGCTTATGATGGAAATAATTTGAACCTTTAGCCTAAATTTTCATTTTGTTTTTTTTTATCCACGATTCCATAAAGTGCCATAAGGTAATATGCTATAGGTTATATAATTATTGGTGTAAATACCAGGCGTATACCCAAAGAGTGCGTAACCGTATACCCTCTACGAGCTTTACGACTACAGCACTGAGGGTTACAGTCTCAATTCTTCAAACCGACACTTCCGCACATGTGTGACGTGTGACTGATTAACAGCTTTTATAATCTGATCATTAGAGCTAAGGCGCATAGTAATTTGATGTTTTACACCCAGTTTGAACACCCCTTAAAAAATAAGTTTCGTGAAATATGCTTAGAAAACTATCTTTAAGTTTAAATACAAATGAATATCTACTATTTTATTTAAATTTGTACGTTTTATTCGATTGATTGGATTCGCCACTTAGTAGCTTCATTAAATTAATATTTTAAGGTGTGTCGCTTGATTCGATAAAAACTGAAAAAGAACTCTTCCAGTTGGTTAGGTAAAGAAGGCATTTCAGTTAATTAAGTCATTCCATATAATTTACGATCCTGTTTATGAAATCAAAACTGAGTATAATTAATTTTCTAAATTAGCGATTAGTTAATCTTGTTTCTTTCGAAATTGCTGTATACAAGATGACTAGGAAGTTGCTGTTATCTTTTGATAATATTTGTCGTGGGAATACGATTTACTTTCTAATATTTCCGACAACATTAAAAAGAAGATTTTTTTACACAATTAAGTAATGGTCATTTAATTAACTTTGCATAATTATCATTTATTTTTTTGATGTGAGTACAAGAAATGCACTTAGTTACTTACTTCTCTATTTAGCATAGGATTAGAGCGAACAAATTGCTCCGCTCAGGTACTTTAGTACTTGCTCCAGCTCCACTCCGTGCTGGGGTGAGGGTAAAAAATAAATAATTGGAATTCTATACTACACTACAAATATTAAATATTTTAAAAAATGTAAATTTCAACTTACTTTTATCAATCGTCGTTGTATTTATTAATTCTGACTATTGTTGGATAAACAATTAATTGTTTTTTTTTTATAAATATACATATATTTATCATGATAACAAGTTCTTGTATCCGATATACCAAATGTCATAATATGTAGTTAACTGAAGGTATATTTTTATTTAATATTTCAAAAATAAATTACAATCCAACATTTTGAAAACCAAGTAAGAAAATTCAAGGAGTTTGATACTCGTATATTGTCGGCGTCCGTGGCGCAGTTGGTTTCGTCGCTGGCTACGGTTACGGATGTCTCGGGTTCAATTCCCGGTGCGGACGGTTTTCATAGATTGATCTTTCAATCGATTTATGGATTTCTGTTCGTAGTCTGAGTCCTCCCTCCCACCAATCCCATCCTCACGGGGCGTAACGAGAGCGATTAGCTAACCACTAGTCCTGTCATAGCCCTATCCTTCTATCCCTACTCTCTTCGAAAAAGAAAAGAGAGGTTGAGCAACTGAGTGACAAGCAGTTCTCGTAGAAAAAATTCTGTCAAGATACCTCCATTAGGAGACCATATGCTCCACATTGGGAGCGGACATGGAAAAAAATATATATTTCTATCATTTTATATCCACCCTAATTGATCCCCAAAAATGGGGCGTAGTGGCATACTTATTTATTTTATTACCGATAAATTGACAAACATCACCAATAATGCTCCATTACAAGGCCACATACTTCATTTTAGTAGTATATTTGCAAAAGTTGAAATTCTATCCGTAATAATTGCGTGGGTATCTTGTTATGATTATTTTATATATAGGTAATTTTTATTTGCAATTGTTCAATTTTTTTGAATTTTACCCATCTTAGAAGAATATTTATGATATTTTATTAATTTGGCAAGACTGTTTGCTTGGAGAATATTAAATATTATAATCTTCATAACCTAAGAAAAAAAACCCATTGGTATTAGTAGGTGTATGCAATGTGGGTGGGTGGTTGTTTTAAATAAGAAAAAGAAGATTTCCCCGTAAACGCAGACTATTAGTGACTGAATCATTAAAACAGTATTTATGAGACGCTCTTAGCATTTACCCTATTAAAAACATGTAAATTCGTGATCCAATTTATTGCATTTCTACGGAAATTCTATAGGAAATCTACACATCAATAAAATAAGTAACACTGGTAGGAATCATGGCTTCCTTTAGATATAAATAAAAATACTACAACTAAAATAAAACCCCTAAAAAGTCGAATTTAAACAAAAAAGGTTTTCATCGGATGACAGTCGTTAGCCCATTAAAATGGCTACCTGAATATGGTAGCATCTTGAATTCAGAACGTTTTATTACATTGTATAATAAAACAAAGAAAAACAATCTCTCTGAATAAAGAGTATTGGGTTTATTCTTCTTTGTTTACCGCAGTGTTCCATGGTTTTTCTCCAAATTACAATCATGCACGAAATTATGCGTCAGTGCAGAGCGATAAACGGCTTTATGGTCAGTATAAAAAGAACCCATTATCGTTCGCGGCGTAATCAAAAGTTCACGTTTTACCGATCAAACTTTTTGGGAATGGCATTTAAACGAGCGCTTATTCCTTCCGCGGACACAACAGCCTAACTTGAATTTGGAACGTTGACCATTTTGATTCGATCTGACGTTTAGTTTAAGCGGGAAATTTGTCTGAGCGGAAAATGGTATTCGGCCATTCTCTGGGCTAGTTTTTTAGATGATAAAACCTTTTGTGTCGTTCGCGGGGAAGTGGCAACTCGTATTCGTTGCAATTTATTGTTCCAATTAGTTATATCATCGGAAAAAGGTTTCTTGGTTGTTTTTTTTTTACAAATGGAGTCAATTCTTAGCAGATAGAAAAGGGAATGTGACGAAATATATGTTAGTTTGACAAAGGTTGTAAAAATAATGACTTTGACATTCTTTCTGTTAACATGCTCGTCTTCTTGATAATAATTTGAAAATTTCTAATCATATTTGTACCGCATATCGATACATATCACTTGACAGCTAGGTACAAATAATATAATTTACACAAAACATGGCGCCCATCTTATATGATGAACAATGCAAAATGGTTGTAGAATCCTCAATAACCTCCAACATTTTTTATGTTTAAATTTAAGATATCGACTGAGAATGCTTGAAGGAATTTCTACATCAAATTTGATTTCTGATGCTGGTTTATTTCATATAATACAGACTACAATTGATATCAGAAATGAAAATAGTAATTTCTTACACTTTATTTCTTGGTATTAATATCATTATTCTATTTTTTTGAAAGACTAAAGGGAGCATTATCAGGTGATAATGGTCGCGGTGAGCGAAATCGGTCCTTATCATTATAAACATGTGGAAATGGTAGAGAAAAAATTGTGTTTTATTTTTTTAAATATGACGTCTTTCCAACAAGAATTGACAACATTGCTCTTACGTTATATGTAGTACAAAAATATATTGAAGAAACCAGAAAGAAGAAACTACGCTCATTGGCCAAGTAGTATAAGGCGAATGGGTAATAAGTCAAGCCAATTGAATGGATAAAGTCTGATAAATATTTATGGGCATGAAAAGTTAACAAATATGTTAGTCACTCGCACTTAGAAGAAGAATTTCGCATTTATATATACTTTCATATTGTTGATCATTGAAAAACATCGTCGACAATCACTGAATAATGAATGGCTCATCACTATCTCTTTTGCAATAATAGTATTCTTATTACTCAGAACGGAAATTCAGGTAGCCATATGATATAATAATTTAAACTATAGTATTATATTACTTACTATATTATTAAGCAAGTGAAACATAAGTCAATCATCTAGATCAGTGTTCCGCAACCTTTTTTCATCCACGGCACACCTAAGCGCTCGATAGAATTCCACGGCACACCATAAGCAAAAATATGTTAATTCCATTAACAAGACACACATTTTTTTTTATTCCTTATCAATGCCGTTGCACCATCCATACAAACACTTATTCTGGACGCATTACACCGCGGCACAACTAGGATCGTCTCACCGGTGTGCCGCGGCAGTAGTTGCGAAGCACTGATCTATTTAGTATTTCCTAACTTTTTTTACATCTGCGGACAAGTAAAATATATAGAAGTCGGATTGCAAAATGTTTTTGTAAACCGGCAGAAATTAACCTTAAAAAGATACATGTAGATATTACTGGTATTTTTTTTATAAAACTATAGAATCATTTTTTTCCGTTATTAACAATATCGTGGTTCCACATTCAATATTTGTATTTGGAAAAAAATTAACTTGTGATGAGTGATGTCAGTTACTGTCTCTTAAATTTTTTTCTATATCCGCTCCCGGTGTGAATCATATGGTCTTCTGATGGAGGTATCTTAACAGTAGTTTTCTACTTAAACTACTTGTTACTTAGTTGCTCAACCTCTCTTTTTCGAAGAGAGTAGGGATTGAAAGATGGGGCTATGACAGGGCTTATTAACTTATGGCTTTCGCTTATACCCTATTTTTACGATCGGATGGGTGGGAGAGAATTTTACACATCACAAACATTCATGCCTGCCAACAGAAATCCATAAATCGATTGAAAAATCAATTCAAGAAACTGTCCGCACCGGAACTTGAATCCGTGACATCTGTAACCGTAGCCAACGACGTTAGCTACTTACATTTATTATAAATGTGTATTATAGCAATCATCTGATTAATTAAATATAAAAATAGCCCTCTTAAAAATATAATATTCTCTAAAGCAACAAAAAAAATTTAAGGATATTATCACACTCATAAAGTTATCCACAGTTTCCGTGGTTTAGGTCCATTAGTGCGGAGTTTGAACAGCGTGGACATAGATCGTTTTGGGCGGCTGTCAATTTGGTAGCGGGTGAATTAATGTCGCAACTCTGAAACAGGTATCTCGGGGCCAATTAGGCACAGGATACCTACTAATGAGCTAAACTGAGGACCAGGGAAGGTCCGGATCGGTCACTCTCCAATATAATATTATAATATTACTTATTATCCACTGTTTATTTGACAACAGCTCGATTATTTTGTGCATTTAAATTGATTGAATATATATAAAACAATTTTTATACCATGTACGCGTTCGATGGGTTACATATTTAAAGAATATTATTTAAGACATCGACTGAGGGTGCATGATGGAATATCAATATCAAAATCTCAATAATTCAAATTTGATATTCAAAGAAGTTGTTAAACGAGATTTGGTTTTAAGTTATTCGCTCAAACTCTCACTTCGGAGATGATGAATAAAGAATGATCCAGAAGACGGCGCATAGAGAAAGGGACTACACTTCTAGTTATTTTGTTATGTTATCCGAAGACAGAGGTTTAACAATTCTTCTCAAAAAAAGACTTTGGTTGAGTGTTTAATTAGGAGTCTAGATGTTCCGCATTCTGTTTGTTTAGGGCTTAAAAAAATGATTTAGATCCATGGAAGTCCGACTGGCAATTGAATCAATGTTATTTCATCTCGAAGTCGTTGTTAGATTTTTTGCCGTAAAGCACCTATCTCTCTCTCACACATTTTTATCATATGAAAATAACCATGGTGAATTTATTTCACTGTATAATTTATCATTCAATGGTATATGAAGCTCAAACAATTATCATTGGTACAACATTTTCTTTTGAAAGGAAGGAGTGGTGAACACTTCTTGTCCGTCTATTCATCGGATGGTAATATTAATTAACTTTAACCGTTTCACCCCTGTTGTCGGTCAGTTCAAAACCAATTTTTCAACACGACGTGTTTTGGCTTCTGTTTTATAGTGACACTGGTTTTTTATACCATAAAGATGGTATTCAACTTTAGGAGCATTGCCGTTGCAACGTTTTCGTTATTAACCATTTCACTGTTATCGCTATCTTCCACTACCGACCCATTACATTATCATCATGGCAGCTTACAGCTTACTTTATAAATTCGCTTGCTTTGTTTATCAAGTTTAATTTATAAATGACATGAATTGAAATCGGAAAATATTCTTCCACTTTTATGATACTATATTCTTAATTTTCGTACTGATATATTTGCAAAACTTCAGTAACATAACGCGATGTCAATAATATTTATTGGAGGCCGCCATGGCTCAGTTGGTAACACTCTGATTAGGGCTAGCAACACTGGACGAATAAGAGTTTTGTGTAAATGACGAAAAACTGTTATGGGCAGTATGATAGTTTTAAATATAATTTAAGTTATTTTGTGTCTTCCGGTGTATAAGGAAAAGCGAAATATTCTTTTACATTGCCGTTTTATCGGAGCGCATCGACCGCTTGAAACGAGTATTGAGGTCGTGAAAAAACGACATAATTAAGTTTGGAAAAAATTTGAATTTTGAGCAGGGGATGAAATACGAAGACATTTTAATTTTAGACTTGCAACTTGAAAAATTGATAGAGCACATACGTCCATTAAAAAAATATTTATTGGAAAATCGCCAGGAGTGTGTTTAGCTACTCATATCATTACAGTTATTTTGGTATTGCAAAAAAAAAAAAAAGTTAACTAAATATTATTATTATTACTGATTTTGGTATTACAAAAATAGATGAAATTTATAATTTAAGACATCGACTGAGGGTGCTTGATGGAATTTCAATATTAAATTTGGATTATTGAGATTTTGTACACTTCCATGTATTTTGTCACTAACGACCCGGGTTTCGCCTTTCGGCATCTTCAGGCATTCGAGCACACGAATGGAGTCGAACTGAGTTCGAGTCCATTCGTGTGCTCGAATGCCTGAAGATGCCGAAAGGCGAAACCCGGGTCGTTAGTGACAAAATACATGGAAGTGTACAAAATCTCAATAATCCAAATTTAAGATGAAATTTAGTTTAAAAAAATAATAATACAATTAAAAATGCTTATTTTATATTATATTATATAAAGGTAAAAAATATATAAGCATAGAGGCTGATTTTCATTAAAAGTTAAAATTAATTTATTGTATTTATATATTAAAATATAACCTTAAAAGGCAAGTTCAGCAATGCAGGAATCCATCAGGTTTGAGCGGATAATCGTTCAAATAAATCCGGCAGCAGAAAAATCTCTCTCTGGTTGAAAAATCAGTCATCCAATATTTTTTATGTAATATTTTTTCATACCTAAATAGCGGTATTTGTATTTTAAAACCCGGTATTTCGGTTGAAAAATCATTTGAAGTATTGCAATCTTTTAACATTTAACACATTAACACCGTAATTTAACTTGATAACACAATTATAACTTTAATATCTTTTTACAAATATAATTAAAATTACATTGGACAGTGAAACGTATACTCGGTGCCTTGTGAATCCAGTTTAAGAGAGTAAAGCCTTTTATTTGTAACACTTTGATCATTTTCATTTTAAAATGCACATATTTAAACACCTCATTGATAAATTACGATTCAATGAAATAATCCTCTTCTACTGCAGACTAAAAGTAATACAGCCACAGCGATTGGTGAGCTTTGATAACTATGTATTTGGTTCCAGAGCCCAATTATATCATATCCATATATAATATCACAGAAAATAGCGCACATTATTTTTCAAATTATAAATAATGAATTTGGATTATTGAGATTTTGTACACTTCCATGTATTTTGTCACTAACGACCCGGGTTTCGCCTTTCGGCATCTTCAGGCATTCGAGCACACGAATGGACTCGAACTGAGAGACAGTAAACAGTTTCTAACGCTTATATAGAAGATACAAATGCGACAAATATCATTTACGAGGAAATACATTATACGTCTGAGAGCCACACCGATACCTGAGTTAAAATTTCGGAAATCGTCGTAATCCTTATTTTGTAAACACCATATTACCAGAGTGGCGATTGCCGAAGGCGGTTGCCGCTTTTCAACTTCTTTTAGAAATACCAGTGATTTTACAATTATAATAGTATTGTGGGTTTTGACGGGATGTAATTCGACGAATGGGTAAATATATACAATCATTCCACATTTAGTGAAATCTGTTAGGTGTTTCAACGTATCGGATATAATAGCGGAGAATTAGGAAGGTTCAGTTGCTCATTCAAGATTGGTAAGGGAGTATAACTGGCCTCTATTAATTTCTAAAATTTCCTGATAAAATAATTTATGATCCCCCATGTTTTTATGCAACAGTTTAACCCCATCATCCGCATTAAACGTATGGTTCTCCATTAGCAAGTGATTTGCGAATGTCGAAGTTTCTTTTAATCTAAAGGCAGCTAAATGTTCTGATACCCTTATATCTAATGTACGTGTGGTTTTACCCACATAGAAATGTTGGCAATCATTGCATTGTAATTTATAAATACCAGATTTGTTCTTAAAGTTTACTCTATCTTTATTGTTAATAAGTAATTTGCTAGGCTGCTAATTTACGTTGTTTTTTGATACAAGACTATCTACCTGAGAATTGGCTGCTTTCCATTCTCAGGTTTAATAATTTTAGTCACTATACCAAAATAAATTTATTTTGAAAACGAACTAAACATTATTAAACAAATTGCCATTAATAATGGCTATGAGGCGTCTCTTATAGATAGTCTTGCATCAAAAAACAACGTAAATTAGCAGAAAAGATGCTATATTTCGGGAACTTGTCTAAAGACATAGACGTCCTAGAATCTGGCATAGAATAAGTTATTTAGGTTGCACAAGCTTTAAAATTAAAAAACAACTCGCTGATAGTGTTAGACCGGCGTTCTATTGCAAAAACTCTCAGGCAAATTACTTATTAACAATAAAGATAGAGTAAACTTTAAGAACAAATCTGGTATTTATAAATTACAATGCAATGATTGCCAACATTTCTATGTGGGTAAAACCACACGTACATTAGATATAAGGGTATCAGAACATTTAGCTGCCTTTAGATTAAAAAAGAAACTTCGACATTCGCAAATCACTTGCTAATGGAGAACCATACGTTTAATGCGGATGATGGGGTTAAACTGTTGCATAAAAACATGGGGGATCATAAATTATTTTATCAGGAAATTTTAGAAATTAATAGAGGCCAGTTATACTCCTTACCAATCTTGAATGAGCAACTGAACCTTCCTAATTCTCCGCTATTATATCCGATACGTTGAAACACCTAACAGATTTCACTAAATGTGGAATGATTGTATATATTTACCCATTCGTCGAATTACATCCCGTCAAAACCCACAATACTATTATAATTGTAAAATCACTGGTATTTCTAAAAGAAGTTGAAAAGCGGCAACCGCCTTCGGCAATCGCCACTCTGGTAATATGGTGTTTACAAAATAAGGATTACGACGATTTCCGAAATTTTAACTCAGGTATCGGTGTGGCTCTCAGACGTATAATGTATTTCCTCGTAAATGATATTTGTCGCATTTGTATCTTCTATATAAGCGTTAGAAACTGTTTACTGTCTCTCAGTTCGAGTCCATTCGTGTGCTCGAATGCCTGAAGATGCCGAAAGGCGAAACCCGGGTCGTTAGTGACAAAATACATGGAAGTGTACAAAATCTCAATAATCCAAATTTAATATTGAAATTCCATCAAGCACCCTCAGTCGATGTCTTAAATTATAAATAATGAACTAAAAAATAATTGGCACTACATAATACATTGCCAATACGGCAGATAATTTATAATTGCCATATCACTCTAGATCAACTAGAGGAGAAAAGACATCACGAAGTTCAAAGATTTCAAATGTTAAATTGAAAAAATCTTAATTGTATATATTGACATCTAATTAAAGTGAATTGACCTTATCACATTACAGCTAACCTGTTATGGTTTTCAATTAAAAGTTTTAAAGCCTTGACACAAGCGATATGCGTTATACTTTTCTTATTTTTAATTTTAATTTTATCATAGAATATACTTCAATATTTATTTTATAAAATATCTATTGAATTTTCATCGTTCAAACAGAAGCTTTGTCTTCTGAACATTTAATTTTTAATTTGTGCATAATTTCAATATTCTTTAACAATAATAGCTCATATTCTAAAAAATTCAGTGCATGTTGCTATTTCTTTTTTGGAAATTATGTTCCGTATTTCAATATTTTTACGTAATTTAAAAATTGGAAAATATGAGTGAAATATTAATATAAACGTCATTCATTATTCAGCAATTCAGTACATAGCCACAGCGATTGAAAATTTTTAAAGAAAGAAAAAAAATTCTGCCATTCATACAGAAAAATATTTAAATAGTTTTATGTTTTTTTCTACACTGAAAGTGGCTTAGTTATAAAAATATAAATGTCCGAATTAAACATTTTTATAACGTGCCGATTTCGTCTGCTTTACCTGTATTCGGAATGTCTGTAGAGATGTTACTGAGATAACAATCTGTAATTAATTGACTAATGGAGTGTTATCTAATTTAAAAGTTGAAGCATCCTGCCCGAACGGCTTACAATTATAGCGCTTATGTAAGAAGCTGTGACTGGTCCAGTGATTCTTAAATGTCACATAACCTAGCACCAAATATTTGGATCTAGGGCCACGGATAAAATAAAATTTGTGATAACCATACTCTTTTGAGTATCTTTTTTAAATGTAATTCAGTTGAACTTTTCCTTTGCTTGTTTATGTTTTGAGATTTTTAATAAAAGAAAACTAAAAATGCGACGTATTTAGGCACTTATATTATTGAGTTTAATCTGTTGAATATTCTAAAACCCCGATTAGTGTTGGTACACATCTATATATTATATTAAATACCTCATAATGAAGGACACGTTCACCAATTTCCAAATCTAACCATTCACAGTATTCCTCTGAATTCTCATCAGTTTAATGCTCTTGCTGTAATTTTATTCACACATTTCACAACCGGTAACATAATATGCTGTATATTTAAAGTTTTTTTCACACAGTGCTTCTTGGTGTAAATATAATGCAGTGATATTTCAATAAATCACGATTTAATAAAATCAATCAAAGTTGTACTGCCTGCGTTCCGTCAGTACACACACTGATGAGTTTGCTATAACCTAATTTCTAGGAATGATTTTACTTTTTCAAATAAATAAGTCAGATCCTCTAGTTTTATTATGCCTCCAGGCAAGTTCTCAACGACATTAAAATTATCGTGAACATCTCTTATAAAAATATTTAACTGGGCAACATCCCATATGTCCGTTAATTCATCCAAAGCTAGAGAAAAGAACGTACAATAATAGGCAAGGTCTTCCAATTACTGAGATACATCTTGAGAGAGTTTCTGGATACGTATCGTAACTGTCTGCCGTGATAGAGCAATTTCGTTTGCTTTCCTTTTAATACCTTTATTTCCAAGATGCGTGTAAATATTTGGAGACAAGACTTAACAATTTCTTCTCCGTCGCTCAAATACACCGAACCTCAGTCACAATCATACCGCCTCTCAATCGTAACGCGTCTCATTATCTCTCTCACACACACACACACACACTGTACACATCCTACAACTGTAAACTGACAAAAAATGGGATGAACTGATGAGTACGAAGTCTGTATGAATTGAACTGAGAGCACTAAGGTACCGAAAATATGAAGACTGATTCAGTTATGGCGTCTACTTTAAAAGAATAGGTAGACGCGAGGATGCGCCACTTATAATCAACCAATACGCCATGGCTTGGTCTCCACTGCAATAAATAATGGCAGAAAAAACTTAATATACTTATGGCGACGACGTCGGCTACTCGGCTACAGACTCGAAAAATTCTAAACCCGTTTTTTTTCAGGTACGTATAGTTTTATCTTGATTTCCACATTGATAAGTTGATGGGTGCAGTTATAGTTTGTTTTTTTTATTTTTTTTTGTCACATAGTATGAGAACCATTCTATCATTTTAATGATAAAATTTGATAAGTAATAAATCCGGTAGAATGGATGTGAACTAACGACTCTATTCATTATTTTTTCTCGCTACTGTTCGCCGCGCTGTTAAATAATGCTAATGCCAAACATATTTAATGTTTATTTTTGTTAATTGCTCTAATGAAAACAAAATACTTAAAACCAATTTCCATTCAGCAATAATTGGAGACTCACTTTATCCGGCTACTAATATCGAAATCGTGATAATTAACACAACTTGTTTTCATGACCAAAGCAGCTGTCTGCTTAGAAACAAAATATTTGAATAAAATTCAGTGGAAACATTGCAAAATTTTTTTTTGGTTTGCACTAAAAACAAATTTTGCAATCAATTTTTAACGTATAGTTGTTTTGGTTTGGATTATAAATATTACTAATCGCATGAAAAAATGTATTTAATATGTACATTTAAAATTCACTGAAAACTAAAAATGCTTAAAATTGTCATATACAACTGCGTCGAAACACGACAGTAGACACATTATCACAATTTCATTGAATGCTACGAAATATTTTCTACGAATCCACTATGGCAGGGATCCTTGAATAATGATACCACAGTATATCGCCCGCGCGACAATAGAGTGACCACCATTTATCAAAATATTAGCACAGTGAAAAATAGTATCGGACGGACTTTCGGCAACAATGAGATTCATTGACAGAGTGAAGAATTGATTTATCGCGTTTTGGTCTGACGCACAATAACATCGGTAGACTTAGAGACTACTTCATAAATATCCCCGCGAACAAAATGTGGACCAAGTAGACGGGGATGAATGGAAAACGTGTGACCAGCAATTGTGATTGAAAGGGTCTATTTGTATCATTGACTGGAATTGTGTTATAAATACTGGGTTTTTATTCACACTCGAGAGATCACTGTGAAGTGATTTCTACGAATGTTATTAAAATAGACTGACCACAAAGCTTAAACATTGTGATCATCTAATTTATCAAATAACCCAACTTACGTTAACAAATAGAATTGCTTTACATTTTTTTATACCGCATTGTTATTATGGTAAAATTTTACACGTTTTAATTAACAGACTTTGAGTTTATATTCTCACGACCGCGTATTTTCTTTGTAAGGTTGGTATTGAAACTTTCAACCACTTTACAAATTTGAATCCATAATATTTATGGATATCTGTAATATTTCAATGTCTCCTACATAAACCAATTCTTAAGTAAAATAAAGTAAAGAGGACGAGAAGCTAACAATTACTCTTTTCGCAAGTTTAAGCTTCTATCCACACCCTCTTAAAAAAAAGGTCGATTGACAGACTTAAAATCAGTTTTCTTTACATATCGATTGCTTGATTACTTTATTAGAAGTTCTGCGCTACAGGCTAAAACATATTTTAACCACTCCTTGACCACCACGCTTTAACATAAATATTTTTAAACAGTTTCTGATGCAGCCTGGATTTAAAACTTTAAATTTTAAATCTTAAAATTTAAAACGGGTGTAAATGCTTCTTTTTTTATCGTTCGTTTTTTTCTTTCATAACAAATTGATAGAAAAATCTCGTTATGTAAAGTTGTAACATGTTTTCCAAAATACACATCTTAAATAAGATTTGTGTAGGCAAATCTTTGCTTCTCAGATTTTATCGTTTTTACAAAATTAAAATCTCACGCAAATATTTGCAGCCATAAAACTGGTAACAATCAGTTTTATTTCCATTTTACTGCCTGTAAACATTGACATTTACGTCCAAAACATACTTTTACTTCTGCATATTTGATTATTAGTGTCATAAAAATATCGGCTATATTTGGAGTCAAAGCAATCGACTCTGTGAACCAGTCCATAGATTGATAATACGCGATAGTTTATCTTTCAAGTGAACAAAGGAATATAATACAGTGTTGTAGATTTCTATGACAGACTATAGAAGCCACCCACTTGTTATAAAAAAAATGAATCGAGGCACATTTTCAACTAAACGATAAATTATTATACATCATAATTTGCAGCTTTAGCAAAATTCATACGAATTGATGGCGAAACCAAGCAGAGTCCGCTGGGAATAGAGAGCGTTATTTTTTGTTTCATTTTATTATTACATATCTCTACGAAGTGTGAGTAAAGAATTTTAAAAGCAAATCTGGTCATCAATAAACGGGAATATTTACAATTATATCTAAAGCATATTTGTCTTAACTACAATTCAGGCATGTGACAGAAATAAGCAAAAAAAACCATTTTGTATTCGTCCACAATACATGTTTAATAATATATGAATATTTCACACATATTGTGGACGCTTAGCTTAGCTTATAATCACAGTTTTTATAGTATTCGCTATTGGTCTTAGTCACTAACTATTATGTTTAACAATGCGGACTATTTTTTTTATTCTTCCGCATACTAAAAATAAATTAATAAATACGGAAGATGCAGCTTTGTATATAAATGTATTCGATTATAATTATTGCAGAAATTCATCAATCACAAAACGTGTGACTTCAATTCGCTTTAAAAACATTTACTATTCTTGTGATAAACAGGGATGAATTAATTTCATTTTGTACGGACAAAATTTTTAATTAGTGTTAAATGTTTTCCTGTTTTGAAATTTTACCATATTCAAACAAATACATTCAGTGGAAATAATTATTTTCAAATATTTGTTTCTCAAATTAGAATCGATATAAATACGTCAATGCATATTTATTTTTAAGAAAGAAGAGTGACTCTCAGCTTTTGTGGTATCATTATCAATAATAATTGATAACCAAACTAACATGATTAACATTTCATTGTAATAATTCAGTTATAAAGAATTAGATAATATTGGTATACGAATAACACTATTTCTGTAACCACATAAATTCGTTGAACTCTTGGAAAGTGAATAGGATACTCACAAATTATGCTTTGTTGAATTTTACAGTTATTCAAATATTCTGTATTTGATTGGCAAAAAAAACGTATAAAGATTTTACCATTACACGCCATGCGAGCTATTTTTGTAAGTTTAAAACCTCTGCCAAATCCACAAACCATATAAAGTCATCGAGCACAATATCTTTTATGAAGCTAATATGTTTCAAAATATGAGAACTTAATCATCGGCAGCGATGGCAAAGCATCAAAAGACTTGGGTTCCATTAAGGACAACGTATACTCAATGAGCAATCGATTTCCACGTCATTTGGCGTCCCAGAACCCGG
Source organism: Himalopsyche phryganea (assembly GCA_022494535.1). Taxonomy (NCBI): domain Eukaryota; kingdom Metazoa; phylum Arthropoda; class Insecta; order Trichoptera; family Rhyacophilidae; genus Himalopsyche; species Himalopsyche phryganea. Next base: position 3,941,386 of record JAGVSL010000035.1, on the reverse strand, counting down.
ACTCCTCCATTCACCGAGCCAACACCCATTCAACTCAGCCAACAATGCACCGAATTATTCTTATCTTTTTTGCATGCATGAAAAGATGTAGCTTTTGGGGAATAATATGATTAATACGAAGTTAAAACGATTGTCTGAAATCGTTTTTATATCTAATACTACAACACCCGCATTCTATGGCAGAGTGTCGTTAAATATTTTATAACTACATACACTAGAATATTTTTTAAGTGAATCATTATGTAATTTATTTTTGGATTGTTGAGGTAGCTAAAGTATTCCATAAAAATCAATTGATAAAATATGTTTATTTCGAATACGCTGAATAAATAGTAAATCATAGTAGTTGACAGACATTTGCAATTGGCAAATTCTTTTAATATACTTTTATATACACTAAGTGTCGTAATTGGTTTACAATAAATCAGCATTACGAGACAAAAACTATTGCAAGATAATTTGGTTTAAGAATCAGTTAATAATTAATAATTGAACTTAATAAAAAAATGTTTGATTAATATCTTAGCATGTTCTAGATGACAGCAAGACTCGATACTCAAAATGTTCTATGATCAACAAAAAAGGTACCTTCCAGACAGTATGGAGCCATTGATACTACTATTTTTTGTTTGCGAAAAAAATCACGAATATCATCTTTTGTAATATGAAAAATGTCTTGGTATTTTAATAGTCGATCATTTTTCAATGTGTTCGTTTTTAAATATTTCTTTTTATTTGTTAACAAGGTTTTTATGAATGAAATAAATACTTTTGTTATTCACTATTGTGCGTACAGTGTGTGTCAGAAATATTTACTAAATTTTCGATATTAAATTAATGCAAGTATGGTGATTATTCTTTGTAATTTATATATTTCCTGACAAGTTTATTATTGGTGTATACGAAATATTTTTTTGTGTAAAATGTATAACGGATGTAAAAAAATTAAGACATGATGGCATATGGAGCATTAATTTAATTTAACTTAAAATCAGAATTTTCCGATACCGAAACTGTGCTTAGGTATTTTAGTATGATAGTATAAGTATTAAATCATGTCTACTTCCAAAATGGAACATATGGAATCCTAATGGAACTTATCTCAACAGAGGTTGTCTACGATAACGACTTGTTATTCACTCAACCTCTCTTTTTCAAAGAAAGAAAAGAAAGACAGAAATACAGGTAAATCACTTTCGCTTTCGCTACACCTTGTTTTAAGATCACATGTGTTGAAGGGAATTTAGAAATCACAGACAACCATGCCATCGAACACAATTCCATAAATCGATTAAAAATCAAATTTTGAAACTTTCCCTACTGGGATTCTAGCCTGTGAACACCACATGCATCTGAAGTCAACGACGATTGCCCATTCGGCTATATGTCTTTATTTATTTATTTATATTACTAGCCGTTATTTAACGAACGAAAAATATCATCTTTACTTTACGACGTTACGTCGTCTAGAAAAATTATAATTATAAAAGATTGCTTATAAATTAAAATGTATCACTATTTTTGAATCATTCTGCTTGGAAACATACTGATTTAGAATTTGATGTTTTTCGTATAAATGAGAGTCAATAAATTATCTAAATCTCTATTCCACAAAATAAAATATAGTTGTCATGAATCAAACACAAAAAGCCGGGAGTGAATGAACAGAATATCACTAAAAGGATGACATAGAATTTGCAAGAAGAAGAATTGAATGGGTCGCCATTTTTTATTGTTATCGCTTGACACATATTGGCCCATTAAAATTTGTTTTGTGTGGACATAACTTTACTCTACAATGCTATTTTAGATATTTAAAGTGCCCTGAATTGCAGTCGTATATCAATTTGGACTATTATTAACAGATTTATATTCAAAGAATTTATCTGAAAGGATGTATTAAGTCGTAAAGTAGTAGTAAAGTAAATTGTTTATTTATCAACTCTTTTTCAATTGAAATGTCGTATTCGAGACGGTTTTGTGTTGATTATTATTATATGTCATTAAATTTACTTTATTTTTATCAAAAAATACAATACATAATTATGATACCGCGTTTTATTGTCACAATCTCGTACGCGTGAATCCAAAGCTTCGATACTTCAATATTAGCCAACAACATGAAACATTATTCTGAGATAAATAGTTTTATCAGTGATTCAAATTGAAACAACTTTTCCCAATTGACATTTTAAATTGATGACAATTTCTAAAGTAACAAGTTTAATGTTTTTTTGACAACGTTTGAGAGAAAAATGATCAGAAAAAGGTGAAAAAGATCTTTGAACTACATTACTCATTTCGTACTTGTTCAACGAACATCTTCTTTAATAATATTTCAATATTTACGTTACCAAACTTAACCAGTTTTCTCAAAATTTTATTTGGTTATAATTAGTGTGAACATGTTATCAAACATTCCTGCCGTATTACTATGAAATTCTTATACACTAATATTTTTTTTCTCTGTAGATGTTTTCTCTTAGTATAATATGACATAAAATAATATAAATAATTCTTGTTCGGTTATTCTATCGTCGAACTTACCTATACTGCGAGGTTACAGAAACTGGGTGGGTACATGAGCATTAAAGTTGATCTTGTTGTTAGACAAATGTAGTTTAGAAAAAATTATAAAACTACAAAGACAAATTATTTAAAAATTTAATTCAATACTATACAACAGTAACTGACAATAATTATTATTTTTTTAATTATAGCATAAATGTTTCGAATAGGGTCTGTGAATACACGGTGATATTTTCAATCAAATAAAACGTATTTATTATAGATTATAATTTCCTCGATGGCATTGTGAAGCTCATCATACAATCATATTAATATTTATTTAAAATTATGTAATTGAAAATATTAAACGTTATTTTAGCACCTAAGTCATAAAAAAAAGCTAATAACTCGTGATCTATATGCATTCAAATCATGTCTCAGTGTTTGTTTATCCACCCCTATCTAAAATTGTCGTAACTCCGTCCCCATTTGAAGACGCTTTATACGGAAATATTATTATTCGCCTTTACCAGACCTCGAACCAATAGCCTCTTATCACAAAATTACTCATTTCGAATGACAGACTGAGGTTGCGTTATACTACATTGAGAAATTTAATAATAATATTTCAACACCATCCGCCGGCGAAAATCGAAAGTTCGCCTTAGCGTAGACGCAAACCTCTAACGTGGCGTGAAAAATTCGCGCGCAGATTTTCTCGCGCTTTCGCCATTACGCTTTTGGCGCGGAATCCTTTCGAACGGAAATTGGAATAAGAAAATTTGGGGTGTAAAATGAAAGATAGCCGGCTAGTAATTTCCGGAGGTATTTGGTTGTCTCTTTTTGTCGCGGGGCAGCCCCTACGCGAGAGTATGGGGATGGGGTCGTCTGTCCTTGTCACACATTCGGGTGGAAAAGCATTCTGTCAGTCGACAGTTCGATAGATGGGCGTTTGTGTGGAAAAGGTGGCGCGTTACGCGGCGCAGATAAAGAGTGTATTATTATTCAAGTACAGTGCAACTTACAGAAGTATACCTTGATACTTTTTGTAATATTTTTAACATACTACTAAGAAGTATAATTTCATACGGCTCTTATATCAATGCTATCGCCTTCACTACGTTTGCTAATCATTCTATTCAACATTTCCAACATTCTTGATTTCGTAAAAAAAGGACTAGTTGATAGATGATGGTATCAACATCTTCCTGGGGGGTATTCGATCATTAAATCATAATAAGTAAACATTTAAACGCATAACTATTAATATTACCCATCACTTTCAATCGGTCGGCGGAATGTTCACAAATAATATTCCTATATCTAGAAATAATTTATTATAAAAATAAGAAAAACTATACGCCGAGTCGCGAACTCTTTTGCCAATATATTGTAAATAAATATTTTAAATTTTAGGTGTCGGGAATTTTTCGGGTGCTACCCTTAATTCTCATAAAATAATTTGTACATGTAAACATATGAATATTCTTGTTTTGAAATAAAGTATTTACCACTCTTAAAAATTTAATATTTGATTCTTTTAATTAGCCGTTGCTGCCCGACTCTTTTCAATGGACTTCTATAGCTGCAGTACGTTTTTAATATTTGTATTAATTATAGACAGTGATTAGACTAATTCATTTTTCGTAGCTCAAGTACTAATTTCTAGGTGTATATTTTTTTCTGCTTTCTTGACTGTACTTCCTTCCCAGTGTTCTCCTCCCCAAGCATCCCGTCTCCAAATCTCCGACGCTCCCTCCCCATCCCCCTTCCAACCAGCATCCCGATTGGGGAACTGTTGGATGCTGGCTGGCTGAGAGTACGTGCAGCGGTATTTGTTATTACACCATCGTAAAGTATTATATTGCCCAGTCAACAGACGACGTCTACTGAAGCGTTTCTGACATAGACACTTAGTCTAAAAGAAAAAATCACACTTTTTATTCAATTAAATCATCTATCTATTTCAAAAATATGCTTTATTTGTATACATATCCGCTCGTCAACTTATCATCAGTTGCTCGTGATGAGCGAATCTGGTCCTGATCATTATAAAAATGTAAAAGTATTACGAAACAAATCGTGTAATTTTAAAATATAATTCCTTTCCACTGAGAATTGACAGTTAACACATGAAAAGTGATTGACACTTTATGTACATTAGAGTTCCACGATAATAATTAGAATAGTGGAATTATTAAAGGACCACTTGCTTATCAATCAATGAACCTGCCTTTAGATTGATTGTGGCAAAAGAGAAAGGGGATTTGAAAGACGTTTGTTGTGATTCTGTTCAGTTGACAACTTCTCTATTTATCATGATAAAAAGGAAAACCATGATAGAAAAAACAAAAATATGACATAATGATTGGAAAGTAGCACAATCATATTAAACACAGTTATCATACCAACATTTTTAGCACTTGTGAACAAAATCGCACTTACTGCACAAAAAAAAATATTTTAAGTATTTTAGCTACATCATTAACAGTGCTTTGAATTATTAAAAATTACATTGATTAAATGCGGGCTATTTCTAGGTCCAAAATCATAAACTTATCATTTTTTTAAGCACATTTTCGGGAATTTAACTGTATTTTAACAGATGAGACTTTAATTTTGTATCAATAAAAAAAGTAATAAAAACTGGTACATAATATTAATTCCAATCATCATAATTCATCAAAAAATACCATAACTAAACTAAACAAGAGAGAGCAGTTAATCAAAGATGAAGCAATAAATTTTTATAATAATTATTCAAACAACGAGAATGAATCGTGACAAATTATTTCGAATTAATCATAGACTCATATATTTTTTTGAGATGATGATTTAGTTGGATTGTAAATACTTTTATATTTCACCTTAAGTCATGAAGGAAAGTACCAAATAATAAAGTTGCCAAGTAATAGAGGAACACTATGAACTTCATTGGAAAAGGTCAAGGATCTGGAAGGGTGGAAATTGCAAACGACTCATACAGTTTTAATGTTGACCAAGTTGCTGAGACATGAGCGACTATTTAATGAGATATATTAATTGCGAACATGCAAGCGATTATAATTAAAAAACAATATAGATAAATTAACAAATATATAAAATAATACCAACTTCCTCGTTAAAATTGTGTTTAATCCGAATTCGAATCGGTTATATTGTTGGATATATTCTTTTCTACTTGACCACATGAATGGATACATATTTCAAACTTATCAATTAGATCTCCAAAGCCATCTAGTGATGATAATGACTACCCAGTACTCATAAAACTTCGTTTAGGCGTAATGCTACACATGTTCCTGTGTTAGCTTCCGGTTTAGGGGGCTTGCGCGTTGGCATCGCTTATTTTTCCGCCTCTAAGTTGAATTTCCGGTAACCCCCTTCCCCCCATCAACATACACACTTCACCTTTTCACGCTTCATGCAGATTGCTGATACAAAATAATAATATCGTAAAACGATATTTCAATTCTATGCCTCGTTCAATGTTGCCCCTACACTTTATGTGGAATTGACTGAATCAAAATGTTTTGGTTACTTAACACGTAAACTGCTACAATCGTTGAATGTTAATACTTTTATAATCTTCCGTCTCACTATATTTAAAATTGGAACATTTTATTTGTATGCACGACTCTGACTCTAAAGCGCATTTAATTCGTTTTTAATACTACCAATTAGGTGTTTTTTGACTGTCCTAAATTATTTTTTCCACCTTTTAGAATTTATTTTGAATGCAATGATTAATGATAGGCGAAAAGCACTGTGCTGATTTAAGACTATTTTAATTATTTAAATATTATTGCTCATCAAGTTAAATAACAAATGTATCAAAATCAAAAAATGAGAAAAATAATGTCTGAAAATTTTTGGATATAAGTATATGAAAATTTTCAATATTTTTTGCTCACATTATTATGAAACAACGAGGTTTTTTACCCGGCTCCGCCCGAGATAGAGGACGCTTATATTAAATTTAGACGTTGGCTATCTTATGTTGAAATTTGTTTGAAATTTGAAAATATCACCGTCAACCGTACCTCTTTTGTTAGACCCACAAAACATAGTCCACCAACTAATAATAATGTTAAAATTTGGAACCAGCTATAATAAAATATGACAATTTTGCCACCTGCACTCTTGTAACGGCGCCGCAGAACTTCTCGGTAGACAGCTTGTTGATCTGCATTTAATAATGGCTCCTACAGCATCACAAATGAAAGATACGGTCATACGCTAATTCTCAATGACGATTGCAGATGCACACCAAGTTGTACGAGTTTACCAAACTCACTTTCTACCAAATCACAAACATGAAACTCTATATTTGGCACAAATATCTGCGTTCACGTTGCTATCTCAACTGTCACTTGCAGAATATATTAGTATTGAACTGTTGTTAGGCGACTATTATTATTACTCTGTTCATCCCTTATTGAATCTTCAAAAATATGTTGTTTTCCGTTTTAGGTTAAAAGTTAAACGTTGAGAGTTGAAAGTTCAAAATTGCGCAGTTGAACTAACAATTGCAGCCAGAATATCGTGTGAAACTTTCACGTCACTAATGTACGCCGTTTCGGAGGAGTTTTTGTGACCGACAGACATACAAACATACAGATTTCTACATGTATTCTGTGCTATATAGTAGAGATTATCACGCTTTAACGTAGCGCAGTTAGGATTTTATTCCAATTTTGTATCTTTTGATAGGGATCTATGATTTTATCAAACTTTCCTACCGTTCTCCTGTTATTTAATAAAGACTAAAATTTAGTCCTCGATAATCTTTTATAGTTTTATTGAATGGACGAACACGGATTTTACTAATAATATCAAACTCACCATGAGTCTAACAAAACCTTTTTTCAACAGTAAAAATGGATGAGTTGCAAAATGAAATCATCCACGTGAGACTGTTGCGTTTCACTCATATCCACTTATCCTACCTGAACCAAAAGAGGACGTAGAGAGAAAGAGCACTATGCTATGTTCATATCAGTTCTCACTTATGTTGAAATGCTCTATCATTAACCCAAATTTTTCGTATTGGAATGGGATGTCGTTTATTTGAATAGTATATACTATCTCAAAATGCATAAGGAATTCCACTTCATACTTTGTATCATATTTTTTTTGATGCATCCCTAAAAAATATCGCTAAACATGACAACATGTCAGTGAGTTGTCAAGTTACTTTTGTATACCTGTTATTATTATGTACCCAATACGTATTTTATATATTTTTGTAAAAATGTGACTATGAAGAATCACGAAATATCTTCCCTTGCGAAAATATTTCCTTCTTGCCGGAGGGGAGGGACGTGACTGTACTAAAACGGTGAGTTATATGTTGTCATTCAAAGACTAAAATGATGTGGTAAGAAAAAAATACACGAGTAATATTCATCTATAAAATTCCATAGAATCAATATAAAAGGACAGATTGTGTATTAATATTTCTAACAAATAACTAACACGTTGCATATAATACAAGACTAGATTATTATTTATAAACTAGTTGGACACCCGTCATAGATGGCGGTATTGAAATTGAAATACTGAATGTCTGAAGTAGCTAAATAGTTTTATTTTTTGATTATAATCAAAATGTATACCTACATGTGATATGTGATAATAATAAAACTCCTACCGACCGGTCTAGGCTATTTTACATAGAATATTTTTTTCACTCTCATTTTTTTTCTTTTCAAAGCACTCTATATCGAACCAAGAACATGAGGCATAAATTCGTTTCATTTCTTGCTCGTTATCGCGTCATTGAAGGCAGTCGTGAGACAGCGGCTACTTACAGAACGGGGGGATTTGGTACAACCAACTTGTATCTCAAATGAAAAATAAAGGCATTGCCTTTGAAATACTCTTTCTTTTTTAACCGTTTTTTTTATCCTGCTTATCCTGAAACGACGAGCTCACCACTTTAAGCCTTCAATTATAGTTTATTCAATATGCTACACGTAGCTATAGAAATTACTAAAAATAATATATTACCAGAAATTGCATTGCTTGAAATATTTATATTTTTTGATTTCGATAACAGCAGTGCAATTATCAATAATTATTTATATATCTAGAACACAATGCAAAGATTACATAAAATTTAATGAAATATTAATTAGTTTCTACAAAAATTGTTTTCATACTGCGGTGTTAATATATTAATTCTAATGAGACAATAGCGTGTCTCACTGAAATATAACAGACAAAAGCAAGTGGAAATTATCTTAAATGGTATATCAAACAAATCTCTGCAACAAGACATACACCGAGATAACAAGTTAATGAAATTAGCCGCTTCAGTTGTTGTGTATATACTATTTTACCAGGGTTGTCTGTAGGCATTTTGAGCCTCCAATATGAATTATTTAATCTATGGTATTTTAACTCTTGCAGCGCGAGCCGTTTTCGCACGAATTTATTCTCAAACAATTGATTTGTTAAAACGCTCACTATGGCTAAAAATAGATCAATTTCAACAGTAAAAAATGAAGAATTATGTGAAATATACATTAGTTATGCCAAATACATCAAGAAGTAAACTAAACTCGTCCCAAAATAAATCTAAGTAAATGAAAAATATTTAATCTGCGATTTTGCAAGTAAAATGGTTCCTGTCAGTCTTCATATACACCGCCAACACGCACACAAGTAAGCGCGTAACCGCATAAGCATGTTTATTGCAGAGAGCTGACGATTAATACTGCGTATCGTCAATTCAAAGCTGAAATTCGAAAGACTGAATATCGAGAGCTCTTTCTCAAAATATATTCCCTTGTATTCATTCTACTTGATATATTTATGATCTGTTGCCTAATTTCTCTACGTAAAGGTTTGTACTGTTTTATACCATGTGTTTCTTTTTAGTTTGGCCGAAAATACGAGATAAAGTCTTGGACATGTGAACATGTCTAGCGCGTTCATCGGGTCAAAGGAAACTTTGCTGCATGTTTATTAGTGGAAATAAAACCGATAATCGGTCTGATTTTGAATTGACATTCGATATCTTAGAATTTTTACACGGGTTTATTTTATATATTGAATAAACGATATAGAATAGTAATAAACAATCCAGAATAGATCGGATATGTTTGATCAATTTTGCGGTGTGTGTAGAATAAACCTGGTTATGTGTCGTTGAAAATAATCTCATAAATTAATGTCCTTTGATCATCAATTTAAATGATATTGCTTGAAGTTTTTCACATTTAGAATCGAGATCAGATACGTATAGACGTCATTTTCCGCTTTTACTTAACGATCAGAAGGTTTAGTTTTGAGTCCTATCAAGTTCAATATCAAATATTTATTAAATATTACCAAATATATTTTCAAATATGCAATAATATAAAATAACATTTTACTCTCTGAATGATGTTTGCTCCAATGGTTGATATACTTCTTAACTAGTGTCATTCATGGTCAAACATGACAAAAGTAATAAAAATAATATTTAAGCTATGTATTATAATCAAATATATTATTTTGTAATTACTTAACAGCATCAAAATAAATGTTCTTTTTTTTTAAATCGTTTCTTTTCTTTCATCTGAAATTAAATTGAGAGTATGTTGCATGCATACTAAAAAAATCATATTTTGTTTTTAAATGGCCAAATCATAAATGTATTTGTTTCATGATAAAATCAATTGAAATTATTATTTCAAAATTTATTCTGAGCTAAGTGGGCTTTGTACAGAATTATAATATTTTATTCATTTTCAATCGTACTTTTTTTATGATAAAATCCAATTTTGCTGCTGGGGCTTTTTTTAATTCAATTTAAATTTATCATTTTATGAAGCTGTTAAATCGCCCACGTCCTAAATACAGTACTGTTTTTAATAACTGCTAGTTAGCTGTAGATATGGTCGCATGAAAACGACAATTGGAATGGAAATACATCGCTGCTTTATCATTTAACTGCAACAACTTAATTTCTTAATACGACAATAATTAGGGATTAACCCATCATTGTTAACAATAATAAATAAAACAATGTATTGGTTAATAAATAAATACACAAAGATAGATTGAATGACTACAGTATTTTAAAATGAGTACAATTACATTTTCATTCAGTTTCAAAAAATGAAATTGATTGTAAATAATCGTTAGAACTTCTTGTCGCTTACTTAATTTTTTTATGTACTCCTAACCTTCATCCAATTAATCAATATTTATTATGTATTATAAATTTATGGCTATAATGTAATAAAAAATAGTCTATTCTTCGCGGTGGTTAATACAATTACGACTTTTTGTTGTTCTCAGTAAAATGATTATGATGCATAAGAAAAAATTCTATTGGTCGTTTTTGCTCTTCTATAGCCCTCTTTCATTAACTTTTTAGAGCGACATATGTTGTTTGTAATATATTATTATCCTCAGTGGTCTGGTGGAAAAAGTTTTATCTAAGTGATCAGATGTGTCTGGGTTCATGTCCCAGCGTATACGAAATTAAGTTTTTTTCAATTTAACATACCCATTATAGATTTTTGTCTTTTCTCTGGTGTTAATTTCGAGTGACATTAAAAATTCTAATCGAGATGATCTCATGTGCTTCAAAGATTTCGAAATTGTTGGCGTCTTGGCTGCAATTCCAAATATGTTTTCTGTAACTCTTATGAAATCTACTTAAAATTATGTATTTCTTAATATTATTATTAAATTTACCGAAACTTTATTACGAAAACACGTATTGTTTTCTCTGTAATAAATATGTGTATATTTTCGATTACATATAATTAATAAAAGAAAGAATATTTTTTCGCCTTAACTCGTTATCGAGAAACGATTGTGAGGCCGCTAGTTGTGCCACTGTCTCGGAATAAAACCCCACATATAACTTAAGTGAAAACTAAAATTATTATTTACGAAAGGTGTGTTAATGTTGTGGCATTTTCAGTCGTATTCGAGATAACGTCAGAAATGTTGTTAACTTCAGTTGAGTGAATTCGTGTGTTGGTGCTTGTTTTGCAGCGCAAAATGTATATTCACTGCGTTGTGCACAATTATCACAATTGCCGCCGCAATTGCGTCATAGCGTAAGCGCATCTCCCTTTGTAACTCGCCAATAAACTGCATTTCCAATGGTTTATTCAAAGCTGATAAACAGATAAGACCAGATTACAATTTTGAAGAAATATTTTAGTACCTGCTGTAATAGAACCAGCATATTATTCAATACCCAACCAAAAGTTTTCATTGCACAACGGATATTATAAATATCGAAGTTGTCCTGTCCTGCCTACATTTTATTCTCTGCATTTTTCTACAACGATTCCCTGCTTATAATTTCGTTATAACCTACTGACTCTTTCTTTAAAATTAAAAAACAGTGAAAATCACATTCCACAGACTAAGATTTTCTTTCTATTTCAGATAGATATCATTCCAAAAAAATGTAAAGTTATCAACCCATCATTTATTACTGTAATAAAATTGTTCGAACACTCGTTTTCAAGATGTCGGTAAGGTGAATTAGAAAATTGTAAGGTTCATTGATTAAGAACACAGTTATACACCGTTTGTTTTAATTTTACATGATTAATATTTGTGATGGTCGAAACTATAATGTAAAATTTGTATAAGTAACTTTACAAATATTCCAATTGAAATTGATAGAAAATCTTCGCCTCCTATGATAGCAAGCACTTAATTGAAGATAATGCAGGCTGCAACAATATTTATGGTGATAAAACAAAATGATAATACAGTTGGAAGTAGGGATTCCAACTATTCTTCTTTATAAACTATTCGGATATCGAATAGTAAACCTGAAGCTATTACAATATATTCAAATGTTTTCTGAAGTAGGAAAATAATTTTAAAAATTTCGGACTGGTTTATATTAAAAACCACATTTATTCAAATTTTAAATTGCTGACATACATATAATCTTGTGATAAAGATGAGATACCTACATCTTATAATAATTTACGGCTAAATCTTTTCCCACTTCTGTTAAATCCCAGATATAGACAATATAAGTACACATTTCAATACCGTTCCATTGTAATAGAGTATTTAAAATTTGCAGCTGCGTCCGGTTACTCCAGTGGTTTTTTTTCAAATTACTAAAATTACAGTATGTTTAAAGGTTTGTTTTAGCCCTGCATCATTCGTCAAATTCAAATATTATGATTTGTGATAAGAAACTGAAAGAGCCCGAGTTGGGCCAAAAACCGCTACTGATTCACTATTGTTCTTCAAATCTGGAAAAAAATTGTGATGTGATCTTTCATCGATTTTGTAAAATAGTTCATTAAATACTATTTCGAAAATTATTCGATTAGTTGCCCAAATATTCAAATAGTTATAAAAGGACAAAATATATTCGGATAATGAATATTCAAATTTTCGAGCTGGAATCGAGAGTCGGAAGTGATGGAATTGTTATATCACATACCCATCCATTCATAAAAAAACTCGTGAACTTAGTGAGCCTTGGTAAACTCAACAGATAGTAAACTATCCATTAGTTCGGATAAATTTGACTTTTTTTAGCTCACTGCATATTTCCGTTTTCGATCGATGATTGAGTCGAGGTAGATAAAATTATAAACGCATGTCCTTATAAAGCCGGGTAGTTAAACTTGCTTACACATATTTTTCAATATCCCTGCTGGTATCAGAATATGAATTCACTCTTTGCTCAGTAGAAAACACAATAATCAGCACTATTTTACTGAGGGTTCATTTTGTTATGAAAATATTTTTCAATGTTTTCATTTTACCTTATATTTAAAAGTTCTCTAAAATATTTAGCAACCACCTGGAATTATGTTAGCGTAGAATGAAACGTGCCTTTCGATTATTTTGCAATAACCCTTCTTTCTCTTTCCCAAACGAGCATCGATTTCTTTGAAGGGTGTCTGATAGAAGTGCAAACAGGCGGTTTGCAGGTCCGACACCCGGTCACGACTTGTTTAATACCTTCTCGGTTGATCGACGGTAATTGGGCAATAAGTCAAAATGCGCCAAATGCTGAACGATCCGATGTAAAGCCTGCAGTAGCATAACTAATAATAATCAAGCAAATTTTCCTATCAAGCACGCATTCTACAAAAATACACGATATTTCTTTTACTGGATCACGTTTGTTAATCACAAAAAAACTTTAAAAAGATGGCGCATCGATCGATTTTAACGGTGACTGGACAAAACAGAGCATGATAAAACGGAATACGACAATTCAGAACAACTGTCGGCTTCTGTTATCTAGTGGTAAGCGTTTTGACTTAGCGAGCAGGTGGGTCCTGATTCGAGTCCCAGCAAGATAAATATCAAGTTCAGATTTTTTCAATTTAAATTTGTGATCTTGGACATGCGTGATTTATAAATATTCTCGTTTAGTTTATATCGTATGATTTTCAAATTTTCAAAACATTCGGCGCATTGGTTGTCAACTGTAATACCAGATACTTTTATTTAAGATATAAAAAAAAGAACAACGGAGAAATGAAACAAATAATATTATCTAATTCGTAATTATAATATCATTCACTGCTCTGTTGTCATTTTCTGTTTTATCATATTCTGTATATTCCCCAAACCGAATATAACATATTTAAATCACACAATCAATGCTCATTTCTATTTAAGCTTTAGCTGCTGGCTGCCCGGTTTCAGATGAAAAATAATGCATTCTAAACACATAATTATTTCATTTGTTCTTAATATTATTTAAATTCATTTTTATGGGACGCAATTTTTGTCTACTACAATTTCATCGAATTAGTATATGTTGTGGCTCAAAAGATAATGAGTGCTACTTAAAACGATTCGGATTATTTTAAATGGCAAAAGAGTTAAACCTAAATGAGGAAACTCAAAAAATGGGTGTTAAATGAAATGTTACATAATTATAAACGTATATCGCGAAATACACCTTGAAATTTTTACAACTTTTTTACGCTTATTTAATTTATTCAAGCAAAATAAAAAAACGTTTCCTTGTATAGATTGTAGCAAGACTCTTAGATATTAAGCTGATATCGATAATTTTGTTTTGGTCCAAAAGATTCCTGTTTGATAATAGAATCAGTAATAATAAATACCAATTAGCATGTGTCAAATACCATTTATATGAATCGAACCGCCATTGATTTGACCTGTCCCAAAATCAAACCAGTATCGAAGAGGAAGCAAAGTGGATACCAACGTGTGAATGCTTATAAGCAACATGATAAATTAACAATTTTTAAATAGGTAACAATTTTGTGATTTGCCAACACATAAACTATAACCAAAAGAAATTAGATAACCAACAGCAAACGGTATAGACATAAACGGTAATTATTACAACGATAGAAATTTTATTTTATTTGTTAACGATTTTTCAAGAGATAAATTATGTTGTAATGAGAACCTGTCAATGTTTATTTATTTTTTTAAATACTTTAAATACATTGAATACACAGTTTTCATTGATTATAATATTATCTGTATTTTTGATGATAATGACAGTATAGTTCAATAAGAACGTTCTATGCTTTGGCGATGCGGTCAGATATTTGAATCCGAGATATTAATTTTCAAATAATATTAAATGTTTTTTTTTTAAATACATTAGGAATTAGTGAATTTGTATTCAATATAAAAATTGATTACTTGATGTTTCACTTCATTGAAAAGTCTTGCCAGTCAGAAAAACAAAAACGGTGTAAACAATTAAAATTTTGTATTCCATAATATACGAGTTTATATCCAACGGTATCATTCTAAGCGATGTTAGAAACCTTCTTTTCTTATAAACTCATTGATAATGGCGAAAAATTAATTGCCACTGAGATTGTGCAAGGTTACCAAAATATGGTTAATGTGTTATTTTAGTAATATTCAAGTAATTTTTAATAAGCTCCCCCTTACATACTCAAGGTTAAGTATGTATTTAATCATTTTTCTATGTTTTATAATAATCAGTTTGGAATTTGACTACGTAATTTCAATGAATCAAAAAGCATTAAAATTTTTGATATGCTATAAAACACGTTTTATTCTTGTTTATTTAATTTTATATTGTATATATCGACTGTGGAAAGGAAAAAGGACGTAACCCACACCAAAAAATATTGTGCATAGCTCACACAAAACGTGCTAATGCACTATATTTATATATTTAAATACATAATATCTCGACTGTAGAAAGATAAAAGGACTTATCCCTCCGTCTTTTCAAAATATTTTTTTTCGATAATCACAATGTACACAAATTAATACACATTTTGTGTGGGCTATACATAATATTTTTTGGGTGGGGGTTTCGGCCTTTTTCCTTTCCACATTCGATATGTTCTTTGCCTTCATAATCACCATTCACAAATCAATATTTTTACTTGCCTAGTTATAAATAAATCTTTAGTAATTGACCCATTTATATGGTCTTCTCCTTCATTAAATTCATTCTAGACCATATAATATATTTAAATGAATATTATCTAATACTGATGGTGCGAGTTTTTAGAATACCTAAATTTGCCTACTGTACACCGTCACAAACTGTCCCTCGTTTTTTGATCTTATAAAAAAATATTGAAAAAAACAGACGCACACTTTTCTCCCTCACAGAAAGAAACGTTCCAAGTCTATTTTGTAATTGAATAATTCCAAAATATTATTAGATATTACATTAAATATTTAAAGAGAATTCATCACAAATTGAAAGCTTGGAAATATCACTTAAAACAATAAAATATATGTACTCTAGACTATCTGTACACAACTGCGATCTTATATATGATTACAACAATTATATAGGAAAATAACTATTTTATATTATACTATTTGAATACATTGTTTGTTGAAAAAATTAAAGCTAAAATTTTTATTCAAACTCGAGATCAACTTTAGGAGAAAAAACATCACAAGCGAATCCCCAAAATCTATAATAACAAATTAAAAATGAAAGTTTAATTTGATATTTTGTCAGGACTTGAACTCTGAACCATCTAATCGCTTGAGTGGAGCTCCTATTGCTAGGTTAAGGAAGCCAATTAGGTGGAAAATCTAAATATTTCTATCCTTGATAAACCGTTGATTGAAGTGCTAGTAAAAGAAAGACTGCATAGCTGATTTATCTTCCGAAATATTATTATTCAGTTGAACTATAAACATTATCGTCGTCAATATTCACAAGGGAAAAGGTTTTGAGGCTACTAAGGGTTGGTCATATTAGAGGTACGAAAAAGCCCTTTAGGGAATAGATTTGCTTATTAAATTATAATATTACAAAATTTACTTAGACCGTTATTGTTTCAGAACGTATCCTTTCTCGAATTATAGAAACAATTTATTCGAATAACGACGAATACAAGGAACGCCTTATCGATTAAAATATAAACAAAATAAAAGCACCTTAAACTTGAAATAAAAAAGGAGATGAAATGTTTGGGCTACTGGATTTTGTGAGTCCGCCTGATCACCTGTGGACGTCTGTCACAGAGCCGGATTTTGTACTATAAAGTAAAACCAGCAATTAAATTGAAAATTTAATGGCATACAATAATTACTGTCCATCATTAATTTGCCCTGTTAACTCATTCCGAGCGTAGAGGGTAATTGCTTCGCTGGTTTATTTATTGTAGCAATTCCTAAAACTTGCATCTTGCGTTTTACATTTATTTATTTTTTGCTGTTTCTGAATTTATTCATATTGCCTAAAATTTTCGTATATTTATGGCAGCATGGCCGTAACAATGACAGGTTTGGCAAATTTTTATTGAATTGTTCCGTACGTTATATGTTATGTTTCTCATTAATAGCCAGTGAATCTGATAATATAGATCTAGTAAAACGTCAGTCAAAACAACCAGTAAGAATGACTGTGATAAGTTCTTAGTACCTAATCTCAGTTAATCTAGATACCAACTCGCTATGTATCGAAGATTCGGGAAAAAATGTTTTAAATTTGCATGTTTCAATGAGGAAACAGCTAAATGTGAAAGAATTAATTATCACTATACCTTTCTTTAAAATGAATGAAATAAAGGCTTCGTAGAACGCAGAATTTTTATCTCATATTCATTGGAGCAATCTGTACATAAACTAGAACAAAAGATATCTTATTATCAAGATTACTACATAGACAACTGGATATTTACTGAAAAAAAACCAGGTATTATTTATGTATTTAAATAATTAGTGTACCTAGATGTTCAAGTTGTCGACGTCCCTGGCGCAGTTGGTAGCGTCGCTGGCTACGGTTAAGGATGTCTCGGGTTCAATTCCCGGTGCGGACGGTTTTCATAGATTGATCTTTCAATCGATTTCTGTTCGTAGTCTGAGTCCTCCCTCCCACCCATACTATCCTCACGGGGCGAAACGAGAGCGATTAACTAACCACTAGTCCTGTCATAGCCCTATCCTTCTATCTCTACTCTCTTCGAAAAAAGAGAGGTTGAGCAACTGAGTAACAAGCAGTTCTCGTAGAAAATTTTTGCTAAGATACCTCCATTAGGAGACCATATGCTCCACATTGGGAGCGGACATGAAGAAAAAAAATATGTTCAAACTTTGAACATTAAAAACGCTTAGTTATGCCTAATACACTCGCAATTCATTGCAAAAGATTTTATTTACTTCAATTCAAGGGTGAATTTTCAAAATAATATTGATCTCCTAATTTTATGTTTAAAATCGATATTAATTATTAATTAATACCTTCCTATATATAAGATCCTTGTTATAAGTGGATAACTATGCAAATTCAAGTAAAAATTCAAAAAATTTAGACTGCCTAGTCTTCTTATATAACCTTATTTAATCGTCATTTGGGAGGTATGTTCAAAATCTTGTTTCAAATAAAAGTCATTCATTCGTTTACTCATGCCATTTATAAAATTAATCACATTAATGCCAAAGAAATTACTAAAGATTATAATCACGATTCGGTCCTTAATGTTAGCCGGGAGCCTCACACATTACTCGGATGGTTTCCAAACGTCAATTTGCCGTTGACACTATGCGCTAGATTTATGGGACACTCTGTACAAACTACCACAACCTGGAGGAAAGATACTCAACAATTTTATTGCTCCACAGATAAATTAATCAATATAATATATAACCAAGTAAATGCTCAAATATATAACACACGATTTTGATTACACGAGCATTTGATATTTTTAGTTTGTATTCATAAAATGTATTACAAGTCAGTTTACAATTATTTAATTAATTCTTTCAAATATTCTCTTCAAAAGAAGCCTGTCAAGTTTTACTCAATTTATGTATTTTATACTGTTTACTGTTAAATTGATAGATTGATAATGGCATTATTAAAAGTTTTTGCGATAAAACTTTCGTAAAATAATTTTCATTGATAAAAATCCACCAGAGGCTGTACTCGTAATATATATATATATATATGTAGTGGTAAAACGTGGCAAAATAGAATTGCAGACTACAGACAGGATTGACAATAGTATGACTTCATATAATGACGAGATGTCTACATATCAGAAGCCAAAGAACGGTTTTGCTTTGCAACGTGTCAGCATCAGTTGACAATGCTTACTTAGCAATCAATATTAATTAAGGTATTTTACTGTTAATATTGAATTTTCGTTCAAAAATACTCTCATTTAATCAAAAAAGACGCCAGTTGTCAGCGCTGTTCGGTTTATCGCATTGCCTAGAGAATTGAACTAGAGGTCTGCACGGGCCAAATTTTTAAAAAATCACCCGGGCCTGGTTCGAGTCTCAATAACACACTTGTTACCCGAATCCGACCCGAAGTCCAGATTTGTTTTTCTCATCCAGAAAAAAACCCGATATTTCCAATATAGAAATTCATTTATACTTTTCAAACAATACAAATATGTTACTGTTTCCATATTTCTAACGATACTCATAACACGCATAAAATAAATTATTTATGTTATGAATAGAATTGCCTTATGACTGTCTCATGACCCGAACATAGTCCGAAACATTTTTCTGAAAATTAAACTTCTTACCCGTGCTTGATCCGAGCCCGAATCTGAATTGTCTTTACTCGCTTGAACCCGGCCCACCCCGGTAAAGGCCCGTGCAGACCTCTAAATTGAACAAACTCAACTATGAACCTGGTGTATAATTCTTCTTATTTTCAATCAGTTAATATAAAAAAAAAATTGTTTTTCGTACTGTCAAGATTCTAAATTATTATATTAGTCAAATGCGTAGCGCAATGGTGTAAACTGTAATGTCGTGCATTGTCTTTTTCTTTTTACAATAAATAAATTAACTCTTAAAAGACAAAAACATTTCTACACAAAAATGTTTCTTCTGAAACTACTATTTAAGTGCCATTGTCTTTAGTTTAAATAACTATCCTATAGTATTAATGTCGTAACCATGGTAAAAAATAATCAACACCCTTGAAAATAACAGTGTCTTAAAGTGCTTTTATAAAAACTTATCGACGTTTTGGGTGCTAACTGCTGGTATCGTAACAACCCAAAACAACACGTCGCGGTATCACAAGTTAAGTGTAGTGTACAGTCGCTAGTCGCTAGTCGCTACTGCTTCAGTTTCCAATCTGATTGTAGACAAATAACGACCCGGCGAACTTGGAAATAATAAAATTCCTTTTGTGGCAGATAAACATCTCGTGGAGCTCTAATTGGGACGAACAACTTGTCGACAGCGGACGATCGGATGAATGTGATTTTTGGGTTCGATTCCAAGAATGGAACGGAGGGCGAGACGCGCGATGGCGCAGTGACAAAATCCAACCCAACACCCACATTTAAATGTTATTTAATCTATTTTTATAAAGAAAACAATAAAATTATTTAACACACTGTAATACCTATAAGTATATTGAAATGAATCAATTATGCATACATTATTTTTTTTCTTTTTTCAACCATGTCCACTTACAATATATAAAATATATAGACTGATAACGAATCCTCGCAAGAGAAGCTGTTTTTAAAAAAACATGTTGACATTCAGTCGTACAACTATGTTTTTTCTGAAAAGGTTAAAGACTAGTTATAAGGTAATCGCTATAATAACTACCCTCAATTTTTAAGTATCCATTCCTTGGAAGACAAATCCACAAATCTGTTTCTAAATCAATTTATAAAAGTGTTTGTACAGGGATTTGCTCAAGAACTTTGACCACTCGGTGACTGGACCGGCACTTACATCTCTGCCAAAATAATATGTGTGCATTAAGTATTTTTTAATATTCGTATTAGTTTCAATTTGACGAAAAATTCAGAAAATCGCGGGACGTGTCTCATGACAGAAAATCGTAATTTGAAAAAGCCTAGCGCTAGCCGAATCTGTGAAATAACACGAATATTATAAGGTTCGTCATCGCAAATCGTAGTTTAAAATTAAGTAGTAACTTAATTTCATACAGCAGTATAGCGATAGAATATGATGATGATGGTAATGAAAACTCAAATATAGTATTTTTGATGGTGCCCTGAATTTAATGCAAACACACACAAATTTCATTTTTAAGCATTTTCAATTTTATTAAAGCATTTTCAAATTATAAGAACTAGTTTGAATCTAACACAGTTATATCCAAAAAATATTCTGCTTATAAAATAGATATTGAATTGTCGTCTAATCCATGAAAAATAGTAATCATTTTTTTATTCGAGTAGTTACGCTAAATATACTATTTAAATTTACAAATATTCAAAAAGTATTTTGTTTTTATTATCATTGAATAAAACTCGGCTTTAGATACATTCTGGAAAAATATCACTGACATTTTCAATTTCTGTTTACTAGTTGAAAGAGTGATGATATTGTTCTATTCGATATCTCATTGGTGGTCGAATTGTAAACAAACAAATATTCAAACAAAATAAAGTAGAAATTATCTTTACCTCTTAAAAATGAGTTCAGAATTAATTGGAATAAATTCAAACCAGGATATTACTTCGTTAAAATATTTCTAACACTTGAATACTGATATTTTTTTTTAATTTTTTCAATGAATTGTTTTTAATGAAACATGAACCTTTCTCAATAAAGGAAAAATATGTTAAAACCGTATTTCTCAGAAAAATCTACTTCGATCAATGTATTACTCATTAACATATTCCAAAAAATCAGTTACCACAACTTGTTGTTTTTGTCTTCCGTTGATATAAAATATACTCTTTAATAAAATGAAACAATATGTGTACACCTTCAATATACGTATATACTATTTTATGTAGAAATCAGATAGTGTCTCAATTTTAAAATAAAAAAAATACATTTCTATAAAGTAAAATTATTACCAATATTCGTCTTAGTACATAACAAAATTAGCCTTTCCACTGACTTAATTAAGATATTGTATTAGAGGTCACTGGAAAATTCAAGAAAATTTAGATTCCATGTGCCTCTGTGTAGACCATGACCATAATTCTCGTCGTAAGTTGTAGGAAACAGTTGTAATTGTATTTTATTTCCTGGCCATTTTCGTAAAAATATTACTTTCAAATCTTAAATGCTCTAATCAATACGCAGCTTTCGGATAAATAATTTTTATTTAGAACAATTGTGTTGGTATTGATCAAGAATATTGATTATGGACATAATTCTTCAGTGCATAACTGCACTGGTGAATGAGCCGGCCGGCCCACGGGTCCACCAGAACTCAAATAAAATATTTATTGAATTTTTTCACATATTGCCACCAACCAAACGAAACAAAATATTATATTGAATCACTCGTCAGTCATGAGAGAAAGAAACCATTTGTATTGAATTTCACTCAACCTTATGAAATCTCCCACATTTTATATATTTTATGACACCACTGCCTTGATTAAGTGAATATGTAGTTTGAGAATTTTCATCCGGAATCTGAAACGAGCACAATTTTTTAATCAGTTTAAATATCAATCAACAAATATTTGTAATCAAATTGTTTTTTTTTTAAATAGATAGTGGTAACGATTACAAGATAATATTTCGCCTGCGGCTCTATTTCTCTCCTCGAAATAAACTTATATTTTAAAAAGCATTTTGTTGCAATGCGTTGTAAAAATATTAAAAATAATGCAGGGCGAATATAACACAATGAAAAGAGGTGAAAGATTATCATATTATGTGTGATAAAATAATATTTTCACAAAATAATTATAATAAAAATTAATATTCTACAATCAATCCCTAGACAACTATTACCCGCTTACCAGTAGAGAGGCATGCTGTCCTATTCCTAAATTTATTAGATTCCTGGCACTAATAGAGCCCAGCCAGTAACGTTTAACAGTTTTAAACCAAACGTAATATTTTTGTATTTGCTCTATTCATGTATATTAGGTTGGTACTAAACATACCCAATATTGTAACTCATAACTCTTCGTCATAGGAACATAAGAAAGGAGCTTTTTCGCAAAATATACATATAATTCTAATGTATAGGGCAAATAAAAAATTCATTACGTTTAGCGTTAAGGTGTTGAACATTGTTAACCTGGCTATATTAGTGTCTGGACACTAATATATTTGAGAATGGACTAAATCAGGGGTGACTAGCCTGAGGCCTTGAGGCCACATGCGGCCTAATAGGGTTTCAAGAGCAGCCTTTTGACTGAAATAAATAAAGTTCATTGTTCAAATGTTAATTTCATGCACAAAATAATCTACAAACATTTTTTATGTGTGTTTCTTATATGCAGTCTTATTTTATTTTAAGATAAATGAATGAGGCCTTCTGACAGGAAAAGTTTCTTTACCCCTGGGCTAGATTTAGATTGTCTACCTTCTATATTTATAAAAATGCGTAAACAATACGATTCAGCAGGGCGTGAAATTATTAGAAGAACTATCGTTATCAATAATATGTATGGCACCCTACTTTCGCGCTCTGATAGAAGTGCATCCCAACACCAATAACGCATTAAGACGGTGTTAATTGTTTTGATAGTGTGATAATTTAAAGAAAAACATTTCCTCCTGGCCTAATGACATTGCTTCTTATATTATAAAATTCTAGTATTATTTATTAAGTAAACAATAAACGATTTTTTACTATATAGTTTAATTGTTATAATTATCAGGCCCTACAAAAAAATATGAATAAACCACCTTCGGTCGTTCAAAAAAAAAATGAAAATAAGTAGTAGATAATGTTAAATATTTATTTGTTTTAGAATGGGAAAACTTAATACGATCTGATGGCATCCGGTAAAAAAAATGTCGTAAATTAGATAAATTATTTGTTTTAAACATAGACATTATGGTATTATTTAAATTTTTAAAAACTGTGGAACAATGAATGAATTTTAATTTATTAATCTAGTCATGTATAAAATTAGAATTCAGTAGTTACATCACTAAGTAATCGCATTTCTTCATATTATTCGGTTTTCCGTGTTTGGCAGTAGTAAGAGCTCAGCACAAGTAACAATAAATCAATAACTCAGAAGGTAACTTTTTCAAATTAAAAGTTTTTCCCAGAACGGGAACTATACAACATTGAAGAGAATTTTTCATTGCCGAACAATTTATAACAAGTTTATGTCATTAAAGCATTTATGATTGAAAATCATAATTTTCAAATAAATGGTTAAATAGTGCTTTTAACAAGTTTTCATCTCTTCCTTAAATCTAAAAAATTTCAAATTATTCCCGAATTATAATACTTGATGCTTAGTGTTAAGATATGTAATATTTATTATTTTCTTGCTTGGCCGTCTAAAAGTTTACAAATCACATCAATGTAGTTCTAATCGTAATATCATTAAAAAATTCATCTAGAGGCGAGTCAAAATTTATTTTCAGTAGGTAACGTAAGGCGTTTTCTTAATGGACTGGTTAATTGCTTAGTTTGATGTTTATTCATTGATCGGCTTTGAACAAAGCTCTTTTATCTCCACAGGTAACATCTTTATCTCAAGACGACTGCCATAAAATCCACCGTAATGTTACAACTTTTCACCTTTAAAGATAACCATCATACACTGACGGACGAATCCACTGCCATTAATCATAAGTATGTAATAATGTAATTTAAGACATCGACTAAGGGTGCTTGATTGAATTTAAATATCAAATTTGAATTATTGAGATTTTGTACACTTTCATGTATTTTGTCACTAACGACCCGGGTTTCGCATTTCGGCATCTTCAGGCATTCGTGCCCTCGAAAGCCTGAAGATGCTGAAAGGTGAAACCCGGGTTGTTAGTGAGAAAATACATGGAAGTGTACAAAATCTCAATAATTAATTCAAATTTAAAAAAAATATGTAATAATGATCAATTCATATAAGTAATTATAAATTCTTCGGTCATACCCTCTCCTTACTTTAAAACTTTGGACATGCTACTTGTAGTTTAATTGCATAATGAATTAAAATATATATAATTATTATTAGGATAGATAAAAAATTATAGCCTAAATTCATTTAGAAAATAAGTATCTTCTTATTCAGTCCTAAAAAATGATCTAATTAAAAAAATGGAAAGATCTATTGTCTAAATTATTATCACTACTCTCGTATTTGTGTAGAATACATTCAAACTCTTAGAAATATTTCAAACGATCTATATAATTAGTACTAGTAATATCCTCACAAAAAATCCGCGTGTGTGTGAACACTATATTCAGGTGTAAAGGATATATAGCTTTTTCGTGTTTTTTTTGCTACTAAAATAAAAATGTCGGTAGCCGACAAATATCACCGAATGGAAACATGTTTCCTTGAACCTTTCCACTAAAGTGAATTATTTATATCAATCAATTATTTTTTATTTCCGATACCACCGATTAAAAACAATCTGTTTTACTAGCCATATAAGAATTCCCAATCAAACCGACAATAAATACCTTCGATGGTTACACTAATATCAGTTATTTTTACTACAGTAGTTAAGCACATTGCCTTGAATTATAATTAATAACTGTTTACGACTATTTTTGAACGAATAACAATCGTCAATTGTCTACTATTATAGTTAAAACTCTAATTTTTACTAATACACCCAATAATAGTCATAATTACTTTCTTATTGTTTCAAAAATATACACAATTTTAATAATTATTCAGGTAATTGACCCCTACCTATGCGACTCAAAAATACATTCCAGGTTAAAGACATTTAAGTCGAACTTGTTTCCTATTCTCAAATAATTTTTTTCATTCATAATATTTCATGGGTTCCTACGTATTTTTTGAAAATAATATTTATTAACTTTAATAATTCATGTTAATATTTCTCTTAAGAAAATCACATAAAAATCGTCAATCAAGTATAATAAAAACTGCAATTTTACAGAAGAAGGGAAAAACTCGACGTATCATAAAAATGTATTAAGTAAGGTTATGCATTATTACAGTGCAGTTTTTTTAAGAATATTGTAATATCGGTATTTAAGAACTTCGTCAATAGAAAGCTCTTTATTAATGATTAATTAATATATGTTCACTAAAGCACAAAAATATTAAATATTATAATACATCATGTCGTTTAGTCATATTATTTACAAATGTAGCTTATTACCTAAACAAGTTACATAGCTACTAAAACCTTTAATGACGTAATTGATCCTCCAATGCACAAAAATAATAATTTAATTATAATTCATTAGAGACAGACTGCGTTCAATTATTTTTAAAGGGCACAGGGTCTCTCGACAGGAAAGCGTTCAAAAGGTTCACTTGTAGGTCAAAAAGAACCGAAGCTCTAAATGTAAATTGTCATTTTATTAAAATCTATGCAAATTTACTGACACCCATACAGAAATCGAAATAATAGTCAGTAGTTAAATACTTTTTCTTTTGTTACTAATAAAAAATACAGGATGGCCCATTTTTCATGCAACTATGTTATTTAACAAATATCATTTACAGTAAATGGGCCACTTAATTGCCAGCGTTAAAAAAATGCATTATAATTCTCATTTATAGTTACAATTAAGTATATGCATTCAAAAATAAATAGGAATAGACAAAATTTGTTCTTTTGTAATTATTATCGCAAAAATGCCATCTTTCCCACCATTGCCTTTCTGTATTCACCATTATTAGGTAAATATCGAGTAGTATCACAATATTGTAGGTTTTATAAATAATTCAAATTATTACTGTTAAAAAACATACATATATTAAAATAGTAAAAAGTAAATTGGTACTTATTTCTTAATCTTCGCTACGTTTTTTAATGAATATGGATTCTTAAAATAAATATATTACCACAGTACCTGTTATTTTACACAATACGTTGCCAATGTTTCAGACTTGTATGAGATATTGATTTTGCTTCAATCCAGGGGAAGAGAGGAGAGATCTTAAACTATTTCGGAACAAGTGGTATCTGGAAGCCCTTAAATTCCTAGTTTGCGTCAAGTACTGAACCGATGATTTATCAATAGTAATATTAATGTATAATGTGTTTACTGTTATCTTATTACTCATCATTTAGCTTAATCAAACATGCATGCACCACCCTGTAGAGACATTTTAAAATTTCACATTTTTCTCAATTGGATGTATTGTAAAGCGACCATTGTGTTATTTTATTTCAATTTAAAAATAAATACTCAACAGGAAATATAATTCAAGTCAGGTGACACTTAACAACTGCTTAACTTGGACTTCATTTTGTCATGAAATTGGATATTTATGTCGATATCTAATTTAATGACAAGATATCAATAATGGTTTGTGTTAAATTGATGTTTGCATAGAGTAGAAACATATCTAAAAATGTGATAAATACCTCGTATCAAAATAGTAATTCGTTCAGAAGAAATATTATTATAACAAAGGTGCCCAAGAGATAGACTGCGGGAAGGCATAAATAGACGTCGAATGAATAAATGTGAAAATAATTATTCAGGGATCAGTAACCAACTACAAGTTAAAATAGAAGATTTAATGCTTGATTTTTAATTCGGTAAAGTAATCCTGAAATCAGACAGTGATATAACATGCGGAAAATCAACTATTTCAGGTGACTACGAATCTTGACTACGTAGCGGCTTTTTACAAAAAACTTTCAAAAATTAAATTAAATGATTACTCATTTCATTTCAAATACCAGCAATTAACTCTCACACACATAATACAGAATATTTTTGTATATGCATTACTCACCTGTGTCTTAGTTAAAAGCTTAATATAGGGTTAAAAACTTATCAGTGGATAAAAGGTAGGCACATATTCCTTAAACTGCTATCCTCCTGGCCGCCTGATATTTATTACGGAAAGGGCGTTAGTTTTTTTCAACTAAAATGCCATACTTTAATTTAAAAACTATTTTAAAT
This sequence comes from Himalopsyche phryganea, assembly GCA_022494535.1. Lineage (NCBI taxonomy): Eukaryota > Metazoa > Arthropoda > Insecta > Trichoptera > Rhyacophilidae > Himalopsyche > Himalopsyche phryganea. The sequence continues at coordinate 3,913,641 of JAGVSL010000035.1, read as the reverse complement.
ATTGAATAAAATTAAGGTTTGAAGCCACCATATCCTTTTTCGAAATTTAATAAAGCAACGTTATAATTTAAGACATCGACTCCGTGCGCTCGGATGCCTGAAGATGCCGAAAGGCGAAACCCGGGTCGTTAGTGACAAAATACATGGAAGTGTACAAAATCTCAATAATCCAAAAGCAACATTAATTTAACAAATTTGAATTGTTGAATTTTTTTCATCACTAACGTCTTGGGTTTCTCCTTTCGGCATCTTCAGGCATTTGAGCACACGAATGAACTCAAACTGACACAAGTAAACAGTTTACAGTAATATACAAGATAAAATACGACAAATCTTATCCTTGAGTCTAAGCAAATAGCATCTGGAATAATCACAACAAACGCCTTGTGGGTGAAAAGAGGGGGTTTTTAAATGGAATTCAAAGAACTACCTACCCAATTTCAACTAATGGGCTCTGTCAGGGTGACCATGAGCCGATATATTAATATGGGAAATTCATTATTTTAATTGTTATTCTATGTTTAATTTTGATTGTTAATTTATGTTTATTTTTTACGGACTCATCTCATGCAAAGGGTACAATAGAGGGAAGTTTGAAAGATTCAGTCGTTCGTTCAAAATTGGTAAGGAATTTAACTGGGCTCTATTGATTCCCAAAATTTCTTGATAAAATAATTTATGATCCCCCATGTTTTGATGCAATATTTTAACTCCATCATGCACATTGAAAGTATGGTTCTCCAATAACAAGTGATTTGCAAATGTTGATGGCTCTTTTTTTAATCCAAAAGCGGCTAAATGTTCTGACACTCTTATATCTAATAAACGTGTGGTTTTACCCACAAAGAAGTGTTGTCAATCACTACCTTTTAATTTATAAGAGACACCTCATAACCGTTGCTAATGGCAATTTTAGGAACAAATCTGGTATTTATGAACTAACACAAGATTCGAGTTCATTCGTGTGCTCGAATGCTTGAAAATGCCAAAAGGTGAAACCCGAGTCGTTAGTGACGAAATACATGGAAATGTACAAAACTTCAACAATTCAAATTTGATGTTAAAATTCTATCAAGCACCCTCAGTCGATGTCTTGAATTATTAATATTATAGTTGTTGCTATTAGGCAATTATTTAGTTAGAATACACAATGAAAGCATTAACAATATATTTTAAAACATATATCTATTTGGTTTACTACTAAATACTTTAATGATTATTGATAAATATTTGACAGCCATTCTTTGTAAAATTCATTTGATTTGGATACACTAACCAGAATATCGATTACAGCGATACAGGTAGGAAAAGTACAGATTTGCTCTTTGACACAGGTTCATATTATTATACCGGCCGTGTCTACCGAGCTGCTGGGCTCATTATCCCCGCTCGGCCCAGCGACTCGCTCCGCTGCACTTATACGTTTTATTTGCGCGCCAAATTTTCACGCACGCGAAAAGTTCGTAAAATACTGAGGGCACTTATTTTGACGGTCCGTCTTGAATGTGTTAACATGATTACGTGTAATAATGTTATAATTATGTGTATATTGTTAGCTAGACATTGGTTTGCTTCGACACTATAATTAAAATTTTATTTTCCCTTTAATAATTCCTTAAAAGCTACCAAACCAAATTTCTTTTAGGAATGCTATCGTTTCACTTTCTTGAAGCTCGAAGATCATTTTCGATTCTGAAGTATTTTTTTCATCTTCTTCGGGGACGAGTTTATAATCCTGAACTTCTCAAGAAACTTATATGCTCCCAATTTTCATCTGTCGGCGTCCGTGGCGCAGTTGATAGCGTCGTTGGCTACGGTTACGGATGTCTCGGGCTCAATTCCCGGTGCGGACGGTTTTCATAGATTGATCTTTCAATCGATTTATGGATTTACGTTCGTAGTCCGAGTGTTTGTGATGTCTAAAAACTCCCTCCCATCCATCCAATCCTCACGGGGCGTAGCGAGAGCGATTAGCTAACCGCTAATCCTGTCCTAGCCCTATCCTTCTATCCCTACTCTCTTTGAAAAAAGTTAGGTTGATCAACTGAGTAACAAACAGTTCTCATAGAAAAATTCTGATGAGATATCTTCATTAGGAGACGATATAATCCACTTTGGGAGGGGACATAGAAAAAAAAATTCGTCTACGAGGACGAAACCATAACCAAACAATGTTTATTCTTAAAAGTTGTTCTTGGCGTCGGTCATATGAGTCACCAGTTGCAAGACCGTTCGGTCTATGCATAATGCATTGCCAAGAGAGGTGGAAATTTTCACCAACGAACTCTGAGTATTGTTTTTTAAATATTTTTTTCTTGTAAGAATTTGTATCTTTATAATATTTCTCGTTTTCCATTTGCTAATTTTTTTAAAATTCTTTTTGTTATTATAATTATTATTACACTTTAATGGCAAGAATTTTATTTTTTTATTTACAAATAAATAAATAATACATAATTTTAATTATAGAATAATTAACCTTAACCACAAGGTGTATTCACATTTTTTTTTAAATATTTTGCACAGCCTACTCAGTATAAAATATTTTAACCCAGGAGGGTCAAACTCCCTCCCAAAAGCCCTCCTCCCCCTATATTTCGTTTACATGCATTTCGGTCAATCGGGATAAGTTTGGCCCAGCTCTGAGGGTTTTCGTATTTTTATAGTTCGCCATTGCATTTATGTGTGGTATTGTTCTACTAATTAACTAATGTCTTAAGGTGAAATTTAATTAACATAAACAGCTTCATTGTTGTAATTGATACACAAATATAGATAAAACAAGGTGGGCAAATTTTCATCCAAATCGGGTAACTTTGGCTAACGATACAAATAATCATTGTAATTACTATAAATTTTGTGATTTTAAAGTCTTGGCAACTTTTCTTTATGCTTTCATATATTCTGCACATAATTGAGATGAAAAAAATATACAGCATTTGGTTTAGAGTTTAGTAATGCAAATTGAAAATATGACTAATCGAATCTATTTCAAGGAAAGTTTTTAAATTGTTTTTTATCATTCCAAGCTGACAGCTTACTAATTCAACAATAAAACAAATTATGTTGCTCATTAATTCATATTTTTACCATCAGGGGCTACTCAATACCTGTGCTTAACTAAAAGATATTCATATGGCATTGTTATTATCATGGTATTATACTAGCACCTTTTTCCATGAATTGGGTTAATCTTAGACCGATGGGCAAACTTACCCAAGTCGATGGTACCTATTCTGATTTCATGTTTTGAATTTGAAGCACTGAAGTGAAATATTTTTATAAAATATATTGTAAATGATTGCAATTAACGAATTGCGTTAAATTAACCAAAATACTGGCTTTATCATTTTACAGTATTAAGTACAGTTTAAATATTTTTAATCTTCTCCAAGATTAATGACTTGGTCTAGTATGTGGACTAGACCAATTGCTCCGTTATTAAAACTCCGGACACGAAAAATCATTAACTATGGTAAATTTTATTATAGATGCCGCTCCATTTTTTTCCAATCATAAAAAAATTATAGAATTCGAATTCATTAACAACCCAAAATACTTAAAAACGTACGATATCCTACCGTGCAGTACTACAGTGTTTCCTAAACTTTTTCATGCCACGGCCTCCTAAATATTAAATAATAATCCGCGGACCTCCGAAAAAAAAATATTTTTGTCAACACAAATCAATATCCTGTTCAATGTCAGAAATGATAACTCGCAAGGAATCTTCCAAAGTCTCCGTGGATAGGCATGATCTATGCTCATTTTGTATTAAAATTAATGACGAAAATGCTGTTTTATATAGGTATGAAGTTGGAAAAGGAATTAGGATTGCCAAGGCTTCTTTTGCAATAGATGGATATTCTTGCTTTCGCCTTATCCAAAATTCTGAAAAACTTTTTCATTAAACAAGCAAATTATCTGATTTGATATCGATCGACTCTTGTCGAGCTACTTACATAATATGATCGTATTTTAAGGATTTAGCAAATGGCGTTCTAACCCAATTATACTTTTGATCCTCATTGTTTGGGAAATATTTTTCTAGAAATAATATTGATTCGGCCATGTGATCATGTGTAACCTTTTTTATTGGGGTCAAGAGTGATACTTCATTTGTTGTGAGAAATTCATTCAAACATGAAACTATCACGGTGCACTCTTGAATAATACCTTTTGACCACGAAGTAAGCTTTTGTTGGAAAGCTGTTTTGTTGTTTTCTTTTCCCTGTAGTGAAAGATTTAATTGATTGACTTTGTCAAAAAATCTGCCAAAAAAGATGCAAAATACATCCACTTCTGATAACGAAGAAAGAAGATTGCTTTGGTTTTTTGTTATAAAGAGAAAGGCGTTCGTTTTTATCATAAAGCAAACATGTTCATAAATAAATATCTGTACTTTCTACTGAAAATTTTCGTGGACCCTCGCTAAAAACCTGCGGATCCCCAGGGCTCCGCGGACCCTAGTTTGGGAAGCACAGCAGTATTGTACTCAGAAGCTTACTTCTATTTAAAATCATTTAGCTTTACAGGAGCGGATCTAATTATCGAATGCGCGCTTTATTTTAACAAAGGCGATAAAGCAAATGTTCAGTCCAGTTTGAGCTTTGGCATCATTCTAAATCCGCATAATTTATTCGTTCCTCCATATATTAATAATTATTACAGTTTTCATCGTGGGTGGTAAGCAAACACCCTCTGTTATGAACCACTAGAGCAATTTTTTTATTAACATGTCATGTAATATATATATTCAACTATTTTTAATGCAATAGATTCTTCTAGAAAGTTGTTTCAATTAAAAATTATTGATTGTAAAACACGGATTATTCATACGTTTTCATTGATCAATCAAACATTTAAAAGTAATTACAATAATGAATATTGAATTTAAAAAAATAATTTATATATTATCACTGTGACCGAGTGGTAATGAACTTAGGCTTATGCACTATTGCCACTATGTAAATGCGAATCACCTTATCTTTATGTTTGAAAAGGGATATTTGTTTACATTAATTTGTCAGTATATTTTATTTATTAATTTGCTTACCAGGGGTATGGCTGTCTTTGAGTCATTCCTACACAACTCTGAAAGCAGGTTATACGATGAGTGATTCATTTTTAACTAAATAGTCCTTATCCTGTTTTGTGATACTTTTGTCCTCTAGAAAGACTGGTTAAGTGACGATAACTAGTTATCTTTCAAAATTAATTGTTTCAGTACATCATTGGACCAAAAATGGTTGAAAATCCTTTTATTTTATGATTTTACAATTTTCACTCTTTACCCAGAGTTTTCATTTGTTTATTTCCAAAATATTTCCTACTATTGAACAAAATTTATTTCTTATTTTTGTTTGGAGTATTATTGTGGAGGTAAGTGAAGGTATTTTTTTCGCAATCGCAAACTTATATATAAAAAACGTTTTCCGTGTCGGCTTATATAGCACCCAACGATTAGCTGCGCTCCCGTGCAAATGCTTTTACTGCCCGGCAGTTAAAGCTCTGCGTGCAGGGCCCAACTCAAAATATCATTATCAAAAATAACAAACAATCACAAAGCGAGGGGTTTCAAGTGGCCTATATATTGCGAATGACATCAATGTAACTATTATTTTCGATATTTTTCAATTGTCTACTTAATATATTAAAGTATACATATTGTAGCTATCTGTGGAAAGCGGCTATGAGACATTTGTTGCACCAATTTTTGTATTCAAAATTTTACACATATTACTTTTTTTATCTAATATGCCATATGATTGATATATTGATTTCCCATGGTTAATGGTATGAAAAGCTATATCTGATAACATCTATTTCAATCCTGAGATTGGCACCAGCTCCCGCTTAATATAGTATCCAAGACGGGCCGTTCTCTATTCAGTCCGATATCTTTGTCATTATGAAAAACAATGGGATCAAAAAAGCAATTTAATAATCATTTAAGAGTATCTCTGAAAGCTTTTTATCAGTCCATAAACGCATACACAATATGTTTATTTTTCCCATATACACTTTTTTGTGCAATTGAAAATAACTTTTGAAAATCAATATTTTGGAAATACAAAATAAAACTAGCATAGAATGAACTAAATATAGAAGTTGGAAATCCATAACACCCATAATTTTATAAAAGTTTCGTCTTGATTTTCTGCTTAATTAATGATGTCGTGTTATTCCTTACCGCATTCAATTTAATGGTTAAACGATAATGGTTAGCATCTAAAGCATCCATCTCTTTTTCCTGTTAAACATATTATGAAATATTAGTAAAAAAATATTTGAAATTACATAAAATTTCGTTGAAACCATTGAAAGAATAATGAAATGCATATGGTGAATTTGGAAATTTAGATAGGTACGTAAAAAACTGTAAAAAAACACTACATAAAAAATGTAGCTTTATTACGGAGCAATAAGTTTGGCTGACTTTTTTAATAATTGAAAGTTATTTTCTCCAAAACGCCCCACACGTCATTTTGTCTGTATGATTTATGTTGTAGGCCTCTCAAGCGAAAATTGTAAGTAAATAATTTTAAATAGTCTTATAATATTGTGTTACCATTAAAGAGTTGCATTTCTCCTTTTATCATTAAGGTAGTATTGTGATTCATCTTGAACTAGCAAATTCGGAAAAAGTAACACCGTATTATTTTATTTATAAAGTTAATTAACGTTGCGTCAATTCCATTTTTCCAGTTGGGATGATATTCCTGTGCTCACTGCAGAAAATCAAATATTTGGATCGATACGCGTCGTTAAGTTTTTAATATCGCGAGATCCAACTTTTTAAGCTGTATTGCAATGCGATTATGAACCAAAAGTTTTAGCTTTGCTGTGTGATGAATAATCAATTGTTGGGCAATACTTATACGATATCATCTCGGTGTTTATAACACATCTTCAATAGAGGTGTGGCTAAAATTGATTGCAATGCCAATTTCGCATTAGGCTAAAGGAGAAGAACTTCTATTACTTAAAAATATAAAACACAGGTGGGCTGGGTGGGCGACGGTTGTAAAAAATATTTTGTATCGCAATTTAAGTGTGAGACAGCCATATGTGAAAGCTGGTCTGGGAAATTGGCCACGTTTAGCTAAACTTAAATAAACATAAAGAAATAATTGAGTCGCTTTCGCTTTTCGGGCCGCATACGTACGCAATTTGAATGAACAAATGACGTTTTTATTTTATATTACTCATTGTTTTTATTTACTACTATAGAACGGTTGGTGGCCACAGAAAAATCGTCTGGTGGCCGCACATGAGAACTACCGGTCTAGAGTAAAGTATTTATAAATATCATCTATTTTAAAGGAAATAAATAAATTACAGTACCATACTCTACAAAACACAGCGTGATAATTATAACGTTAAATCTTTTATGCAAGCGTATCGTAAAATCCAAGTATAAATGCGATACTTAGTTTATTTTATCGCACTTCGGTTAATTATGTCGCGACTTTGATCGTTTTGACGCTTATGTCGGGCATTACTTAATGATTCTTTTACCAAACGGTTGTAGACGCATTACAAAAATCGTCTCAAAAAGATATACGGGAAGCATTTAAAAATGTATGTAAAGATGTTGTGAGTTGTGAGGGGAGACGGAGATAGCACCGCAATACATTGTCGGCGTCGCGACGCACCATTTAAAAATACATCGACGCTTCGCGAAAGCTTTTGAACACTACAGTATTAATAACTGTACTTTATAACTTTATTTGGCTAACGTCAAACTGTGGGCTATCACTTTATTTATTCTCAAAACTATTTCATTGATTCTACATACGGTTGAATTGCTACTCAAATAATTAATTTTTCGCTGATCAACATAATATATGAAGTGTAAAAAACGTAAACTTATAAATTCAATACTTGTAAAATTTGACCACGCATAATTCCAATAATGCCCTCACTTTGCCTATATAACAAAACACGAACTCTGGTAGTTCACTGTTTTCTTTTATGAATGTGGCAAATTAATTAATTTGACATAATGAGCTGGTGCCATCATAAAGAATACGCCAAAATCATCAAAAATTTTCGCAAACTGCTTTAATGAAGATGTGTGCCCACCTATAAAATAAGATTATTTTTCATTTTTAAAGCTAAAATCGTAATATTATTAAACCTTAAATGCAGAGCACACCGGGTACTTCTTGGTCCTACCATCCTTTACTGTTAATTTTGTGAATTATTAAAAAAAAGCACATACATTGTTTGGTGGTTTTAGTAATTAATACAACGGATAGTATGGCATAATTTGCATTGTTATTATAATATCATGCGAATATAATGGCCATACGTTAAATTACCAAATAAATGTTAAAAAATAACATTGGTCCACACACTCCACACGATGCTATCAGAATTTTAAATCAATGTAACGTATTTTGATTACTTTAAAATTCGAAAGTATTCTTAAAATGAAATCAAATAATTCGTTTGTTCTGTCCTCCACCCTCGCCTAAATTCAAGTTTACCAGAATTGCCCGTTTGAGAAGCATAAGTGGAATTTTAAAGAATATTTGAGTGTCGTTTAACCGCTTACTAGCAGCTAAACGATCACTCCTCCTTCCCGAACAACTTGAAAACGGATGTTGACATGTAATTGTGAAACGTTGCTGTGTTCAAGATGTAGTAGACAATATTTTCTTATTACAAACGTTATATTTATTAATAGATTTTTTCGCTATTTAACATTTTACTTGTATCATTAGTGAATGTAACTATATAGCAGAAAATACATCATGTATCAATCTGTCTGTCTGTCTATCACAAGAACGCCTCCCAAACGATGAACAGTAGCGACGTAACATTTGCACATTCATTAATTTTGGCTGCCATTTCTAGTTCAATTGTAATATTTTCAACTTTTAACATCTAACATTATTATAAATATATGTACTATAGTTTGTGGGTGTTACGTGAGGTCCACGGTCACATTTTCAATATTACTTTTCCAATAACCTAGTTTTAATCTATCCCGGGCGAAGTCGGGTAATAAATACTGATATATATATATATATTATCATCGTCATAGTTGTAACGCTATAACTTTCTATTTATTCACCAGCATCAGACCCTTCTAATTTTGTTGGTCCTGCTCTGTACGAATGATTTCTTCAATTTCGATTTATAAATTCATTGAAACTAAAATTCTCTTCAAAAACGTAATGCATAACAAAATAATAAATTATTTTAAATGAAACAAAAAAACCTTTAAAATTTTATACAATATTTAATGTAATATAAATACAACATTGATTTACTCAAAACTAATATTCCGACTTAACGTTTATAGCCAGAACGAAAATGTATTCTTAAAAATTACACGATTTATTTTACCGTTTGGTTTTATAACATTGACAATGAAAAAATCTTAAAAAAGAACAAGATTTCAGAGAAGAAACAGGTAAAAATTAAACCCAATAAACTTATGAGTATCTAAATACAAAATAATATTTAAAAGACCGTAACAGTCTGACGCTGATTGCTTTGACGTGTTCATACAAACTCTCGGAAGATGTATCGTGGTGTAGGTACAACGAAACGTTTAAACCGATCGGGAGGGGCAGAAGGCACAACAGACAAACGGCTATTAAGAAAAACAGGAAAATGCCACCGAAAAAAAACCTATTTAACATGTGTCCACATTTTACAGGAACACTGTAAGAAAAATATACTCATAACATGTTTGATAATATTCATATAAATGCTTATTTTTACTTGTATAAAATAAAACTGACATCAATCAAATTAGACATTCTTTATTGTAATATTTTATTTTAACCCCTTTGGCCAGTGAACATAATATGTATAGGTTCCATCAATTTGGGTAAGTTTGCCCATCGGTCTAAGATTGGCCCACTACATGGAAAAAGGTGCTGTTATAATACGATGATAATACGAATGCCATATGAATATTTTTTAGCTAAGCAAAGGTATTGAGTAGCCCCTGGTGGTAAAAATATGAATCAATGTGAAAAATAAACTTGTTTTTATTGTTAAATTTGTAAGCTGTCAGCTTGGAATGATTAAACACAATTTAAAAACTTATCTTGAAATAAATTGAATTAGCCATATTTTCAATTTGTATTACTAATCTGTAAACCAAATGCTGTATATTTTTTCATCTCACTTATGTGCAGAATATACGAAAGCATATAGAAAAGTTGCCAAGACTTTAAAATCACTGAATGTATAGTGATTATTTGTATCGTGTGCTAAAGTAACGCGATTTGGATGCAAACTTTTGCCCACCTTGTTTTATATATATTTATGTATCAATTATAACAATAAATCTATTAATGTTAACAGAATTTCATCTTAAGACATTCGTACATTTCTATATAGAACAATACCACATATGGCGAAGCATAAAAATACGAAAATCCTCAGAACTGGGCCAAAGCTATTCAGATTGACCGTCCCTGATTTTAATTTATATTTCATGATAAATTTTAAATTGTTTACAACTGTAGTATAACCGTCAGTGGAAACACTTTATATTTTATAGTGAAAAAACTTGTAACGTACCAATTACATAACTGACCTCAGATAATGTGATACTATCGATGTGATGGTTATTTCATTTCTATTATCGTATTCACTCTTTACTATCATTTTCATATTGCTCTCTCCGTCTTTTTGTTTCATATAACTTGTCAATAAGTATCATTATTTTCCGTTTTGTTCAAGGCTTCAGATCTCCGAATGGACTTTTGAACAAACTGAATTTTTCACCTCTTCTTACCTTAACTAGTTCTAAAATAACGGAAAGGGAGTTAACGATCAGCTAACAACTAACGAACTAACCCACCACTAAACTTATCTCTCTCCCATAATTTATCAAAATGACATCATTAATAACCTTTATATGTATACTAAATATTGAGAGAGTACATGGATGAAATAAAAAAAACTGATTAAATATTATTTACTTATAATGAATTTAAAATACATATTTAATATGGTGAATGCCATTATTATTGCTTTTACTGTAGCAGACAAATTCAAATGCAGCAAGTCTAAAAACATTCATTTGGTGACAGAAACAGCGGTATATCAACCACAAACATTTTTCATTGCCTAAATAGCTTCATACTTGACATGTGTACGGATTAACAGCCGCACGGGTGGACGGGAAGCCAAAACCCGAAGGCCTCCCTGCTTCTGTCTTATTACTATTTTCGTATTATAATCCATTACATTCAACGTTGGAAAATTGGATTTATCGAAATAACGTGGGACCCCGATCTATTGTTCTCGCATTCATCGCTTTCCCGTATTCATCATATTTTGGGGGGCCCTTAAAAAACGATGAACCGGGACCCCACTGTGTATCAAGTGGTTAACTAATCGTTCTTGCTACGCCCCGTTTTTAGAATCAGATGAGTGAGAGGGAATTCAAGACATCAAAAACATCTATGCCTGCGAACAAAATTCGATAAATCGATCGAAAAATCAATTTCTGATACTGTTCGTACCGAGATTTGAACCTGAGACATCTGTAGCTGAAGCCAACGACGTTGACCACTGCACCACTGAATAAATTGTGTATTTCTGATCTGTTTAATAATATAGAAACGGAATAATTAGTGGTCTTCAATTTATGTTTTAAAATTTCTTTAATGGTTAAATATTTTTTTTCTTAAAGCTAAGAATAATATTCTGATTAAAGCAAATTCTAAGGGAACGGAGGTACGCTCAACGATGATCCTTTCCGGTCCATTCCATGTAAGATGTAAGTATAACGACATTCTTACCATTGTGGACAGCAGATAATACTTATCATTGCAAGTAACTGACAATATGGTAATCATTAAAATGTTTGTATTAACTGAAATCATGTAAATCTAAACTCCAGACCAACTTCTGATCAAAATTCTTTTTATTGCATACAATAAATAGGTTCTATTAGTAAGAGAGCGATCGATATTCTTCTCAAAAAAATGTACTTTATTCAACGCCTAATGAAATTAATTAATTTTTATTCCATTTCAAGCTGTCACACCGTCATTAAAATGGCGTCTTCGGGAACTAAATATTTACATATCGTTTTGACAGTCTATCTCTGAGCAGATTCAAAATTCCTATGGCGTGATTAATTTTGTTTCATACTGTAGTATTTTTTTCAACAACAGATACCGACAATTATTATTATATGCTCTATAAAAAACGGCAGCCAATTTTCTTTTCTTTCTCATCTTTTTCTGTTGGAACAAGGATATTGCTAATATCACTTCAGTTGGATTAATGCTATCTGTTTCTGATCCAAAGATTAAAAATTCATTTCGAGATTTTGTTATTTATTGGATCAAGAAATACCACATCAAAATACATTTTTATATTACAACAATGTAGGTCAATCTACCACAGAAATATGAGGCGTTAAACTACGTAGTTAGTAATTAATTACAGCAATGTTTTTTTTGTTTTTGAATCGTTTTAAACACAGACATAAAAATCCTACAAAATTGATTTCATTCTATATTGAAATCGTTGAAGTTTTTTCTCTTCCCTATCAAATTTCTCAAGATTTTTTCGAAAACTGTAAAATGAAAATATCATCTTTCCACTGCAGTCATCATAGCAGACAAGATGTCGCTAGCTGACAATAATTAAATGAGGGTTTTGAAGAGACTTCTTTTTTGAATGCTGGTAGATTGAGCGGGAAGATTAAGAGATGAGCGACATCTGTCAAAACACATGTTTTTTACTGCTTTGAAACGACAATAAAAAAAATGTCAAATTATCTTTCATTTTCTTTATAATTTTAAAACAATGGCTCAAAGACGAATACGTAATTAAGAAAAATAACAGACACTGAAAGAAGATAAACGGTGTCTAAACGCCTTCAAATAAAAAAAATCGAGAAGCAGAAAAAACTTATTAATTTTTAAGTTTCTTTAAACAACAAACTATAATAATACTCGTATAATATGTAATGATGTTATTTTTTTAATCAACTTACAGTATTTTAAAAGATAAAACACAATTCATTTGTACGACTTCAACGTATTTATAGTGATTAGAACCAGTTTCGCTCATCACGAGCATTATCAACTGATAAAAATACAAACATAACTGGCCTATTTATATAAAATTGAATGTTAAAAATTAAGGTATATAGAACAGTTGGTTAATGAACTAAGACAAGAAATTACTGATTATCAAAAAAATTATATATAAATCAAATAAAATAGTCTGTGTCGGCGTCCGTGGCACAGTTGGTTTCTAAAATAGATTGATCTTTCAACCGATTTATGGATTTCTGTTCGTAGTCTGAGTCCTCCCTCCCTCCAATCCCATCCTCACGGGGCGTAACGAGAGCGATTAGCTAACCACTAGTCCTGTCATAGTCCTATCCTTCTATCCCTACTCTCTTCGAAAAAGAAAAGAGAGGTTGAGCAACTGAGTGACAAGCAGTTCTCGTAGATACCTCCATTAGGAGACCATATGCTCCACATTGGGAGCGGACATGGAAAAAAAAAATAATAGTCTACAATTAAAATCCTAATGACCTCTTTCAAATCAATAAATACTAATCTGAAATCACAAATATACATTAAAGGTACATTAACTGAGCAAAATATTTTATTTACATTACTGATGCATTAAGCAAATAGCAAAGCAAAACTGGTCTTGATCAATATAAACATGTGAAAGTAGTACGAATTGTGTTTTATTTTTTAAAATATAATGCCTTTCCATCAAGAATTGACAGTTAACACCTTAAAAGCAACTTATAGTATCTAGTTATTGTGATGGCTCAAGATATTATATTTTTTAAATTTAGTGTCCATTAAATGATCCAGGTATTGTGCCGTTTATGTAAATAAAACAAATGATAGATGTTTGATGAATGATGCATTGACACTTTTTGGTATCCTAAGTTTTACACGGCAGCCAAAACTCCATAAATTAAAGATTATTACGATTATTCGTCAAAATTTCTGTATTCTATTCAGTAAATAGATAATAAAATTATACTCTTCCAAAATATGTGTTTATTTGAGGGATGTGTCCAAAAATATTTTGATCAATTCTTCATGCTTCGTTCAAATACAGATACGGTAACTGAGTTTAACTTGGAAGTACTCGAACATACCTTAATATTCTAATAAATTCGAATTTATAATACTATCTATTTTAGGCTGTTGTTTAATATGAATCATTTCCCAAATAATGTCGTGATTTTTAGAAAAACAATATTTATTTTGTGGATTTAGCCGGTCATGAAGCCAAGCGGTCTTCGTTCTTAGGTGTACATCCAATTCAGGTGAAGTTTTAACGAGTTAGAATACCCGTGTAGACATTTTCATATGGTGATTTTTCAATTGATATGTGAATGAAGCGATTCTTAGAACTATTCTTATATTGGTCTATTCCTAGTCCTATCCCTATCCGGCGAACCTTACCATCTGCGAAAAAAAGATGTTGAACGAATGAATTACAGCCAGTTCTCGTAAAAAACAATTTCCGTTGGAGAAACCAACTATTATGATTTATATTGGGCGGACATCGTTAGAAAACCTGTTTTTTTCAAAACAGAGACAAATATACAAAATATTTATTGGCAAATATTCCTAGTTCTGCCACTGTGTTAAAAATAAGGCTTCATAAAATAGGTAGTATATTAATGTGCATGTGTATCTAACCAATTCAAAATCATCCGAGTGGAGATAAAACCAAAAACAGACATTACCAACGAATAAATCTTTTTTTTTTGTGTATGTTTGGAATGCTAATTAATTTCATCGTTCTAAATTAATTTGATTGAATTTAACACAGGGTTCTCCAAAAATACATGCACTCACTATGAAAAGAAAAATAATATGTATATATGAAGAAAAAAAACAATTGACAGCTAAGAATAGCCAAGGCATCAAATATTTCGAAATATTTAAATCATAATTTAGATTAGATAGTATTAACTTAGTACAATCAAACTTTGATTTTTGTAGTTTCCACTTAGTCACGGATTCTTTTAACAAAGTGAGTTAAGTTGTAGAAAATTATGTTTAGGGTTGGTCTGGTTTGGTTTGTGTAATGTATTCTAATGCGTGGAGAAAAGACAATATAGACGGCCTAATTTAGGGTAGAATAAGGTTTACAATTAAATGCACTTTTGTTTAGATCGTATTCACTTTCATAAAAATAGTTTTCACTTACAACAAATACATTCAACAAAAAACAAATTCTTTCACTAAAAATAAAGTGATCCCACATAATAAAATATATTTTAACTTTGAAAAAAATATATTACACTCACGAAAAAATATTTTCACATAGATAAAATAGTCTTCACTATTGATCAAGATACGTATTGCTCTAATAAGAATCCATATGCGCCATGTCGGGAACGGACATGGTATTTATTGATACCGTATTGAAAGACCACATTTCCTTAGTTCAAGGAAACATAATTTTATCATGTAATGGAAATTTTAAATGTTTCTAACAATAAATTTAATGTGAGTTTTATAAATACCCTGTGTTTTATCTTGACTGATTGTGTACCGTGTGGGACCAGTTTTTGGACTTCTTAATTAAAAAAAATGTCTTCTAAAACTAAAACCGGTAGCTTAGCTAATTATATTTAAGAAAGACGTATTCACAATATGTAGTTACTAATAATAATTAATGATTGGACTCTTTTGATTTATTCAATCTCCAATTTAGAACAATTTGTTACACAGATTCCGTGCACTAACTTTCAATTATAACAAAATAATTAGCAGCCCAAAACCGGCCACCTCGCTTTGTTACTTCTTTCATTACAATATATTATTTAATTTAAACGATAAAAAAATGCGCTGCCATACAGTGGCAAAACAAAATAACAATCATAAGATTTACACGCGGAATTTCTACTCTACGGAATAGTTTCAATAACTGAATAGTTATATTTACTTTTTATAATTAGAATGATTTTGTAATTTTCTGTATTATAGGAAATAGTTAATTGCTGTTAATTGTTACTGAATACATTACGTACAGCGAATAATATTTTTCTCCAATTTTATTAAAAAAAAATACCAGATTTAATATTTTTTTTAAAACCATTAGTTATATCTAGAGCAGTGCTTCTCAAACCATGGGGGGCCGCATAATGTTTTAATAGAGCTACAAGTATTTTATTATCCATTTTGTCTCCTTTTACATACATATTATGTATACATTCTTTATATATGAACACATTCGTGATTTTATTAAAAAATGGTCTTTGAGGCGATTGTAGAATGCAGATGTATGTATAATAATGGTAGTAGATGCGCTCATGCCTGACAATTCAGAAATGAAAAGGCTTTTTTCCTCATCCTTGTAAAACTATTAAATTATAATTTTAAATAATTATCAAACAAAACTGCTTCAAAGTTCCACGTTTATACACTAAATTGAGAAAGTGTGGGTGTCCTGATTGGCATTTATTTGCGTTCTATTCAGCCGTGACCGCTCGATAAACGTACGGCCTCTGACGAAATTTGTAAGAAATTTCGCATGCAAGCGCTAAAGAGTTTGCTTTACACGCGAATGCACAGTAATGAAAAGTCCGATTTGCACTATGGATCGCACATGAAAGTTAGTATGCGGATGCATGCGCTTGGTTTTAGCATCTCATCGTTAGTATTGTGATTCGGATTGTCAGATAAGTCGTGTTTAATTTGTCGCTACCTTCAACATGAATTAACAGCAAAGAAGAGAAAGGGGATTTAATAATACATTAACGGAATATTAAATATGGAATATTAGAGACTGTAGAGGATTTGAAATTAAAGTGTAAAACTCGTGAGAAGAATAAAATTGAATTTCGAAAAAACAAGATGAATTTTGCATATTTTCCTCCCTCACAGGATGCCTTGCATCATAAGTCACCGCACGCCACTGATGTATAAGTATATAAGTTGTACACTCAGAGTATCACAAGAAGTGAAATTACGAAAATGGTTCATTTATATTTTGTAGTGACATATATAATTATGTTATCAGATATCTTGTTATTGTAATTACTTTAAAAGATTACAGGTGCTATTGTCAGAATCTAAACAATTAAGTAAAAATATGGAATAATTATAATAATATATTTTACCAAATCATAAACACAGAAAATAGTTCACGACAGTTTCAGGAACGCGCGGTGAGTTTTTCTCTTCCTCGCTTAATCACATGTAAGGTGAAGGGTGCAAGCGAGATATAAGGGGACCCTGACTATTGCTCTTTTATCCTTCTTGTCTGTATCTCTTTTTCAGTCCACGGCTCACAAAATTTGCAAAGAATAAGCCAGCCGTGGCTTATTTTTTACCCTTCCACGAAAATCAAATTAATTTACTGATCAAAAGCTTTATTTGGCATTATATATATATGTAGTGGTTTCTTTCATATCAGGAACGATTTGTTCATTGCATAAAAAACTATGCACATACTTTTTTTTTAACTGAAATTAAGAATGTACATTCAGTTTACTGATGATCAAGCGATCGGTACTGAAACAATGCATCACAGTGGTGTTAAACTGGTGCTCCGAAAAACAATAGTGCTCCGTGAAATTACAAAAGCCTCGTACTAGATATTAAACTTCACAAGTTAGACCTGACCGCTGACATTAATGAAAAAGCGACGTCACATTTTGCACTTTTGTGTATAGTTTTGCACTTTTTACTACACTGATACGCTTTCTGTTTACTGCACAAAGGGTTTCAGTGTATTGATGCTAGAATAGTGTACGGATCCCGTGTATGTATCAGTATGGATCCTAGACCCGTGTATGGACACCGTGATCCTAAATCCTAGAACTAGAGTGCAAATATATACAGCGTGTACTCTACCTGCACCTCTTTACTGAATTGCTTCTTATTTTGATGTGATAAACTGTATACCAGTGCTCCGTAACCGGTGTGCCGCGGCGCTTTGGTTTGCTGCGAGACGATGCTAGGTGTGCCGCGGCACAATGCGTCCGAAAATAGAGAAGAATAAACATTTTTTTCCAAAAAATACATAAAATATGAACGAAGAAATAAGTAATACTATACATGATACTACTGAAATTAACAAAACTTGATAGGTTCAGGTGAGATTTATAAATTATTTTTGTATATGTCCAGCTTACTATGTATTTTTAATTACAGCTCTTATTTTTTTTTAAATCTGTAATGTCCAACAAAAAGTATTTTTTGGCTTTTATTTTTTTTCCTTCGCAAACTTAAAGTGTTTGATCACCTCATAAAGGTTCCCTTAACTAGGTTTAAGAAAGCACAATTGATTACAGTTTTAAAAAAATGTTAGTTATTTTAAATTCATTAAATAAAAAAAAACAGTTAATGTAAATTCTGTTTATGAAAATTACATATTTGGCCTTCAACGCAGTATTTAGGTGTGCCGTGAGTGAGAAAAGGTTGCAGAGCACTGGTGTAGACGATCGAATAGCACGAATAAATCCAATTAGTATATTATATATGGTTAATAGTTGTATACTGTATGTGAAACAAAGCCACCGAGCAATTTTTACGCTTCCGTGTTAATGCGCACTAAGTGTCCTAATCAGTGATAGTATTTTATAATCCGGAGACAAAACTTTTAAAATCCCGCATCCGAAAAAACAAACCGGGACTGCAATCCCTACTTACAGCTCTGTTGGCTGCACACAAAACATTGATACGTATCACAATCTAATGTTCAATCGAAAACAGTAGCATTTTGGTGGCTTGAAAGGCAGCTATACTAATTTAATTGGCCGACAGAAGTCCGCATGAGAATTCCACAAATGTTTACCTATAATAATTAAGTAACTTGATTAATCGAAACATCGGTCGATTTCAATTATTAAGCACGACACACATTCTCATTTCGGGCGAGTTTTAGAAACTATTCGATGATCTTTTCTTCGATAAATCTGGCTGATCTAGCGAGGTTTCGACTACAGCCGCTACAGGAATGATGATGTCTGAATGCATCACAAGATTTTTTAGTTAAACATAGTATAGTCTAAACATACAGCATATTAATATAGAGGTCTAGTAAGTTATAAGAATTAGTAAGTGATTCTACAGCTTATAAAGATTAATCACTATAGTTATGAGATAATTTTAAATATTTGATACACCCATATATTATTATATCCTATATATAATAGGCCAGACGGGTCTGCAGGCGTAGTTGTAGACGTTTTATTATTATCACATGCCACATGTAGGTATGAATTTTTCTCATAACGTAAGCGTAAATAAACAATACACACAGTTCCCACGTGACGCAAATCAGTCCGTCAGTATGGAAACTAAACACCTACGTTTTTTAATTTCAATATCGTCATCTGAGACGGGATTTCCCACTAGTGTAGATATAATAATCAGGGCCGATGCAAGACGTTTAGCAGCTCCAGACAAGTAGTATTTTTCTTACTTAATTATGAAAGTTAAAATATTACCACGACGGTTACCTGCTGCTCTTGTGCATAGCATCAACACTGTATATAATTCCACCTTATACGTATGGACAATGAGCAACACTAAACACTAAACGAAGTCTACCGAGATTAAAAACCTATTGCAGATGGCTGGGAGTTATGTCAAACAATAGTAGTGAATTCTATTTGTCATATTCGATTCTTAGAGGTAATTCAAACAATAGTAGTGAATTATATTTGTCATATTCGATTCTTAGAGGTAATTCATAAGTGTAAGTATACCTGTACACCGCCATATTAATACTTTCATGTTTTTTGAAAATCACTGCTGATTAACGAATAAAAGACAGCCGCAAAATAGTTGCAAAGCTTTACAGTTTCTAGTAAATGAAAATGTTATGTTCACAAGGGTGAATATTTCAAGCTTTACACTCAGTTTTCACACAATAAATTTTCCCGTTGGGAGACTGCGTGTATAATGAGTACTTTCTTAATCGATTCTATAATAAAGACACGTTTTAAATAATAAAAACTTTATTTAAAAAAAACTGTTAAATATAATTAACCAATTAATAACTAGATTTTGTGGCGTAGCTAGGGGGTTTGCCGTCGCCCCACCATTTTTCCTCCAAAAATGATTTAATATTTACAATAGTGTTGGATTAAGGGTATCTTTAAAATTACTAATTATTTATTCTAAATCATAAACCATCACGGCACAGAATGTATTTTTTATAATCGTCAACTATGACGAAATAGAAAATTTTTTATGTATAAATATAATTTCTTGAAAAATATGTACTATATTTACTATAAATATTGAGTACCGCAAACTTGCTTTTTAAATATGTCAAAAAATTATCTTTAAAATAATTTTTATATAAAAAATACAAAATTATTGATGTACAATCCATTAATATATTGTACATTAAAATTGTAAATCAATTTAAGACAAGATATTCAGCATTAACCATTCGCAAAATTATAGCAAACTTATTTTTTCTTGCTTTGATTTTTAGCAAAATCGTCACCAGCATTATTAAAATCAATTTTATCTGCCAGTGGGTGTTCTATAGAAAGATTTGCAAGATTTTGCAATCACAAATTGCTCACTGACGATGTTGAATAGTTTTTTTCATAATTTCAACCATAAAATGATAATTCAACATTTTTTTCTTTCTAGCTCAACATTGAGATCATGATTATCCTTATTTTTATTTGTTTATTACCTACGAAGCTTTCTGTTCAATGCTGCATCCAAGAATATATTTTGTCAATGGGTAAAATAATCATTCATTCACTGAATTTTCACTGTTAAGCTACTATATGAAGTTTTATTTATTTGTAGATATTATGGGTATGAAAATTATTTTTTAATTACAAAATTTTGGAGCTTCCCTTGCCAAAAACTCTCTGGTTGAAAACCACTGCCTGAGTGGCAGCACATAATATATGACTTAGAATGTGACACCATATCGCAGTGCTCCGCAACCTTTTTTCACCCACGGCACTCTAAGCAATCATAAATATTTCGCGGCACAACAAGCCAAAATATGTAAATTTTATAAACAAAACTTACAATTTATCAATTTTTTTTTATTTATTGAATTTGAAATAGTGGCTAATATTTTTTTTTTTGAATATTACAAATTATAAAAAAGCATTTGTAAAAGTTGTAATTAAAAAATAATTAAACTTAACTAGGTACAAAAAAATATTTTAGTTGAATACAGTGAATAAAAGTACTGCCCATTTTTTTGTTTGGCCAAATCCAAAATAATCTTTCTGTTGTCAATAATAGCTGTGCGAAACAATCGGGATTGATTTTTAAAAAAAACGTGTTTAAGGCTCTTGGTTTGACAATGAGTATTAATTTAATACATTCGTTCATTGTTTGTAATAATTATTCCAATAGGATATTTTTTCCTATCAATACTTCCCAATATATGCAGAAATGTCTAATTTGTAAAGTAGGATTTTTTCGTTTTACATGCGGAAAAATCCCATTTTATACACCATCAATGCCGTTTCACCATCCATACAAACAATTATACAATTATTTCATTCAAAAGTCAAAACAATAAAGTATTTCTTCCAACGAGAATAATATTAATGTAGATCTTAGCAACCGACTGGTTCTAAGTTTTAGTAATAATTTTTTTCACATTTTTGACGTATTACGCCGCGGCACACCTAGGATCGTCTCGAGGCACACTGGTTGTGGAGCACTGCTATATCGTATCAAATAATTCAGAATTAAATGTAAGACTATCTGTCACACATATCGATAAATTGGAACATAATATTTGAATCACATTTGTGTATCCTCAAATGTTTCATGTATTTACTAGTTTATGGTGTTAGTCGATATTTTTCTCTGCCATAATCTATCGCATTACAATGTACCAAAATCAAAAGGTGGTTATTTTTGAATTATAAATATACCGCCTCATTCAAAAAACTCAAGAAATTTATAACAATATGCATGTTTTTATTTACCTATTTATAATTGTAACAATATCGATGATAGATCAAGCTCCTTAAAATTTGATTTTAAGCAATCTTGTGTACGCATATGTACTCATAATAATAGTTACAAGGCGCGCATCGTGAAACATGATTTATTTTATGACAACATACTAATACAGTTTTATAAATAGTAAAGGTATATTACATACGAACATCTTGATGATTTTCATGGAATATTTTAACCATTGAATAATAAATGATCTAGCTTAGATGTCATCAGATGGTATATGATTATCATTTTGTAAATACCATTTATGTACAACCAGAATCTTCCGAAATCACAACATACATATGTAGGTGTATACTATTATTATACAAAATATACAGTATATATGGATTTATTTGGCGATTTTAATAAATCATGAAGTTTTCTGCCTTTCTGTGTTACATTTATACCAATAATAATTCAATGACTTAAATCTGATCATCTCTGATTGATGGTAGATATCAGGCGCATGCAGTGAACTTCTCTCTTTCTCGCTCAATCACTTGTTAAGTGAAGGGTGTGAACGGAATACAAGGGCATGTAGGCAGATGCTTTTGTTTCCTACTTGCTTATACACAAGTGAGGTTGTGTGGTAGAGATAGATATAAATATGTTGAAATTGAAGCATATGGTTGTATCCATCAAATATCATCGGTATAATTTTCTGAATCGCTTGAGACCAAACTTGCCAACACTTAAACAGTGCAAAAGATTTAGAGATCCGTCAGGTGGGATAACAATAAAAGACGAGGAACCGACAAAAACTTCCGTGCAATTTTTGCAGACATACCCTTATTCCATCCACTTGCATTATAAAGCTGCTCGTAAATGGCAACTATGCTGTCGAACATGTGTGGTCGTGTATAACACAGCAACACATGCTACTATTGCCGCAAAATGGCCGACTAGCAAGACACTACAACTAGGGTATCCAATCCCAAACCCTTTTTATCATCCCGGGATTTCGGGATTCACAATTTTTCAATCGTGTGATTGGTCAATAATGGTAATTAAATGTATTAAATTGTATGTTTAAAATTAAGTTTGTTTATTTTTATAAAAAAGTACGTACATAAACAAACCGATGGACACGCTGTTAATAATCATGAAGAATTTAATTTTGAAATTTGAATTATTTTTTAACATTTACAGTGAAAGTTTGTATCAAATTGTTTACCCGCGTTGATAGACATCGTATATAGGTATGTTCAATATCAATTCTTCTTGTTTTTATTATATTTTCTTCAATCACTTAACGATGAATGTAAACCGTATGGCATAAACCTCCTGTATGAGCAGTGTATTGTAGTAAGTAATTAGAGAAAAATACAATGTTCTGTTATATTGTAATCCTAATAAAAATTCTTTAAAATTATTTTATACAACATAAGATTATAATGTCAATATGACTTCGTTTCATTATAATTATTGTAACCTCCTAAAGATTGTGTCTAATTATCATAAATTTGTCTTATAATGTACACATTATTAAGTGAATTTTGAATATATACGACGTGAATTGCGTTAAATAAACACGAAAGACCTGGTATTATAAATACTTTAATTTAAACGGGACTGAAGAAAGTGCTCTCAAATAGCGGTAAACGTGAATTCCGAGCACGTTAAATCAGAGTTGCATACACTGCGGAAAAAGTGACAAATGTCAAATAAGCAACGAATATCCGCCATTGTCGATTTAGCTCACTTCACGTATCCGCACAAAATCGCCGGTTATACTTCCTCAGCGATTATGTCGGGTCATACTCAGACACTATTGATGGAAATATTTCCGAATCATTGAATCTATTCAACAATCTTGCCGGCCATGTGCAATTTTTGATGCTTATTTATGGGCATCTTAATTCAAATAATTTTATTGAACTTGCAGAATTGAATTATACGAGCTTTTTATTGTTAGAGACAGTTCACAAGAATTCTTCGTAAACGGTGAATAGTACATGTAATTCTGGTGGCCATTTCTAGGTCAACTGTGTTATATTCAACATTTAACATTATTGTTAATTGATGGAGTATTGTTTGTGGGTGCTTCATGACATACGGTTCACGATGATATTTTCAACGTTCAACATCAGTTTCTCAATAAGAGAGTTTGAATCTATCCTGGATGAATTCGGGTAGTAATTACTAGTAATCAGTGATGTAGTGGGTAGGGTTTCTTACAATCTCGGTCAATTATTGAATCCCGTAATTGATATTTAGACAATTCCGGGATTTTGGGATTCACTGTAAATGCTAAAAAATAATTCATAGTTCAAATTAACTACAATGTGTACCTCGGCTTGCTCATTGTACTATTTTTTATAATACTTATATAATTATAAGTATTGCCCTCGTTCTCATATTTCATAACAGCGGTTCTTAATCGATTTGAAATGGACGAATAATGAGGACCGCTTCTTCAATGGATGGAGGACAATAATTCAAAGTCAAATGAAAGAACATGTCCTCTTTTTGGATACCATCTGGTAAAACCTACTATAATAATACAATTCATAAAATAAAATAAAACATAAAATTATTTTGATCATTTTTTTCTCGTTTTTTATAAATGACTGTATGACTTTAAATAAAAAAAAAACATTCCAATGCCCAAAAAAAAATATTAAACCATATGTACATTCCAATTATAGCAATAATGGACACAGATTAAATTTTAAATGAAAAATTTAACACATGAAATTACACTTAATGATCAATACCAGAATTGAGAAATTCCATGTCCTGAAATCCCGGGATCATTAAAAGGGTCCGAGATTGGATACTCTAGTAGTGGGGAGGAGGTGCGTGGCTTTGACGCTTCCACACTTTTTTTTAGATGATTTGAAAATTTTACGTAACATAAATCATACAAAAATTTTATTTTTTTATGAACCAAAAGATGTATTCTTAAAAATATTGATTATTTAAAACATTTAAAAAACGTTATTTGAACATATCAGTGACGTCATATTTGTTTTCATTTTCGTGATTTAACTTTAGTTTGATACATATTTATTTTAACGTAAATATAATAAAATGATTTGTGTAATCCTGTATTTGAAGAACGTTTTACTGGAAAATTTCTAGTGTGTAAATTGAATCATTGCTGCTAGTCAAATATTAGAATAAATCAGCGTTCCCAGACTTTTTTTCAAATTTAGCAAAACACTTCTGCTAGTAATATATATTATCAATATATTTATTTTGGTACATACTTAGTTAACAAAAAAGTTATTGATTGAATTGGCATTTACTTGGTAGAATTCCATTATAATAGGGTAAACTATCAACGTATTTGATAAACCACAAAGCTTAGTTTTACAAAGATTTTGTAGAACCAACTAAATAACTTGTTATTAAATAGCTTGATATTTTCCCCTTTTATTAATAAAGTTAATATAAATAATTTTGCAGTTCCTTTTTAAATAAGTTGCTTTTTAATTAAATGATATAAGAAAAAAAAGAATATTTCATTTTAGGTATAATAAAGGAAAAAATAAAGAGTTATGATTAACTTTATTTCCATAAACAATATTCTTGTCATTGGCTCATTTTTCGTTATAGTGGCAACAACATTAAATTAGTGCGCATTTTTTTCTGTGTGTGATTGGGGTCGGCGCTGTTTTAAAGTAAACTTATAATATTTTTATCCCAATATAATTTATTTGTGTATCGTCCAACAAAAATGTTCAGCAACACTTGTGAATTTTAGTTAGCCTCAGTTTCGTTACGAAAAATTTACTCGCCAAGCCGTCTAACCTCACTTTTGACCTCGTTTTAAATAATAGCGTCCTGTGAACTAACCGCATTTTTAAATACCTACTCGAATCGGATTCAGAAAGCAATCGGCTGGCTTTATATGTCCGCGAAATATATTCTAAGTTCCGCTAAATGGAATGGTTATCTGAATTTATCCGTTTATACTTCGATCGTCGGTTAACAAATTGCAAATGTTTTTCTTGTATTGGCGCTCAAATTGCGCATTCCTCATCACGGTAATTCACGTGCTGCGTCCCCATAACCTCAATTTCATCGTGAATACAATATTCAAAACGAGCAACTCTATCTTGCGTATTTCGTACTATATTTTACTGAAGTTGTCTACTAAAAATATCTTCATATTCAAAGATGCCAAAAATACCTCCCCTAACCCACAACTATTTCATTAAACTCATGTGAGAATTTTCAATTGCGATTATGTACCATTGCTTCGTGGAAGTCACCGATAGGGTTGCCAACCGTGTAATTTTCGCCTGGAGACTCCATGTTTGGCGATATTTATCCAGACTCTCAGTGTTACCGGTAATTTCAACAGAAATGTATTAGCTTGTTGTTACCCTTTGATCTTTAAGTTAGTTTGTTAATTATTCTGTTGCATTCGTTTTGGAAGGAAGGGAGTTTAACATAAATAAATATAGGTGTCTTATTTTAAAACTCTTGCTTGACTGAAGTCCAAAATTGTCGGTAAAGTTCTAATTGTGCCTGTTAGGAACGCATTTCTTCAGTAATGGAATGTTGGTTACCCTAGTTATCGATAGTTTTCATAATATTTGCAAAACCATGTTGGCTGGTATTTCCGGCATATTTGGGATGTGTGAATCACGATGATGCATCGTTTCTGAGAATGTTTTTTTTTTTTTTTTTTTAGAGCTGCATGTATTCAAGGGACAGCCAGCAAGTCTTGGAAGGAGTCAACTTCGTTATTTGAGACATTGCTCTAAAGTTCAATTGTGGGTAACAATTTTTCGTTTCAATGTTCAAATTGGAAGTAGGGTAAAGTCGTCATTTTCTTATACAAGTTCATTAATTTCTTTTGTGAAAGTTCTACGGAAATTTTTCAGAATTTATTCAAATTTCTGTGTGGTTTAAAACTTACACAAACCAAGTGTTCTTTCATTTCAATTAATATATATATACAGTACGACATTTAGTAATCTCATTTCTATTGCCCCAGATTCATCATACAAAACATGAACATTGGCTTAAATAATGCTCAAAGCATGTATTCCACGTAACTTTCCAAAAACAGTCAATTCTATTATAGAAATGAATAATTCATCATATGCAACAATAATATTATTAATTCCAAGTAAGCTAAATTGCCAGCCGAAATGATATCCAATATAATCGGTGATTACTCAAAATATGATGATTTATACACCATTAATTCCTGTTATAATTTCAGCTTAAGAAGTGTAGTAAAATATCAAGAAACATCTTGTTTTGTTTCTTGTCTGAAACATTTATTTGTATTTTGAATTTAGGACTCGTGGGCGGCATGATATGTCTCATCTCGTAGAGCTAATGTCGAGTGGCCCTTGTCTTTTTAAGATATGTCTTCTTATGTTAAGAATTACTAAATTGCAATTTTCTATAATTCACTTGGAAACAAGTATTTAAATAATCGATGGAGTTCTGATGAAACTCAAATTCAATAAAAAAATTTGAAGGGCTGTGATTGCTGAATTATTTTTTGATATTTTATTTTATACTTTTGCAGATGAGAAGGATGTTTCTAAAATATTTCATAGCAGAGGTTGATTGTAGACTAGCTGTACAAAATGAAGGCTTTAATGTTGGAAAACAATCTCCAGTTTAACAGTCTTTACAACGCTCATCGATGAATTCTTTTGCTGCAAATAATTGATTCAACATTTGTTGAAAAGTGTGATTTTTTCATCAAAATTGGTTTGTCATAGATCATTCTGGAACTATCACAGCCAGCTTTGTTGAGCACAATTGCATTGAAACAACTTCTTAATGCTATACTAATCATAAATAATCCCATGTATGACATCAAGAGAATCTTACGAGACATAAATTCTTGCCCGTTTCATCAAAGTGGTGCTGAAATGTGTATTACAATTATCATATCACATCACTTTGGTGAGCATGGTTGGGAATTTGACAACTTTTGGATTCGGTACTACATTCAGGTTCCAAGACTAATGTATAGAAATAAGGTTTGCAATTACTCTCAGTGATGAATAATTTTCTTTCTAATTTTTAAAATGTATGACATGTCTGGCATCGAGTGTCAGTTTTCTGTTGACAATTGAAAACTGTAATCGGTGAGATGGATCATATTACTCTGTAACATAATATGAATGATACTTTAAAATGACTTTCAACATTTATAAATGCCATTGCATTACTTCTTTTGCTCAGGTTTTCCGCTTGCAATATCGAACAATATAATATCACAGTGTTTGTCTGAGATAAAAAACTTCATATTATCGATTGACTTTTTTTTCACTCCCGTCATTAATTGTATGAATAACATTTTTTACGCAAATCTTGATTTGTCTCATGGAAAGTACTAATTTTAGACATAATGCCATTTCCTTTCGCACACAAATATATACAAGTAAGCTACTTTAAAGCATAGGTGAGCTATGCATCAAAAAATAGTTTACATCTAATACCCTGTCTAGGCATTGTGGAGAAGGCCTTTGAAAAATGAGTAAGCATTCCAATTTATTGTCACAAAAATGAATGCAATCAAATTTAGTAGAGTCGACAGAAAGACATTCTTTTGCATCAGATTTGGCAAAAAATTCCATTTTGGCCTGTCCTTGTTCTAGGGGTTTATCGTAATGTGTCAATCTATTGAAGTCAGGAAAACGAAAAAGACCAGCAGAATTTTCTTCAGTGTTTAAACTTGAAAAACTTGGTTTTCTTTTGATAATTTGCTCAAGAGTATCTGACCTCGCCCTATTAACCTTTCAACACCTGGTATAGCAGTCACAGTGATGAGTGTCATATTTCAAGCTCCACAGCTTACACCTTTTGAAAAAGTCTTATATTTATTTAATAATTGTATTAAAAATTATTTTTATGTTCTTATTACACATTTTTGTAACAAGCATTTTATTTAATCGGTACAATAAATTTTAAATTAATATTTATGAAAATATCTAACGAAAGTAAAGTCAATACTAATGAAATTTCGCTGACAGAATCGGTAGTTGCTGTAAATATGTATTGGCAAGTTGCCACTTCTAAACATCCACTTTTCCGTGCAGCTCTGTGGATACAAAACAAAATGCATAATTCAGGAGATCGGGAGAAGTCTATGTACATATTTAAGACTTCGACCGAGGATGCCTGATGGAATTTCAACATCAAATTTGAATTGTTAAATCATTATTCATTTAACATCGTCGCTTTATCTAGCAAACTGTGTATCTGCGTTTCAGCCAAATGTTCAGGAGAATTTTAAACCTCAGTATATTCAGTTTTACTGTTTTTGCGTATTCCCAAATTACGTATTTTATTTTTTTTCAAATTTCCCAATTTGCTATTTTATTTAATGAATATTTATAAATTATTCAAAACTCATTTTGTTTTGCTCAGGTAATGGACTTTTAATGTGGCTTCGTTTTTTATTTTGTATTAGTATAATATATTATATTGATTTGTAAGACTATTTCATTTCCATCGTATATAATTTGTTTGATTACCTGTAAATTTTTGTCATATCTCTTGAACCAACTGTTTTATTTAGCTTGTAATTGTTAACATTCAATTTTATATAAATAGCCCTGTTATGATTTTATTTTTATCAGTTGATAATGCTCGTGATGAGCGAAACCGGTTCTGATCATAAACATTTGGAAGTAGCACAAACAAATTGTTTTATTTTTAAAATATGCCTCTCCACCAAGAATTGACAGTTAACACCTTAAAAGTGAATAATGTTTTTCATAAAATGTCAACTTACAAGACAATTGCAACTGTAATCCCATTATTCAGACCCACACTTAATTTTTTCCGGCCCCACCTGGTGCGACTCCAACAGTAAAAACTCTCAGTTGCAGTACTGATCACAACGTCGCAGTAAAAACAGATTGTCTTCTTACAGCCACCTACACCAAGAGCAAGATCACTCACTGAAAGCAATGTTACACACCGCACCACTTGATAAATTCTGATTTTGTGTTTTACATACAATAGATCATTTTTGAGAATGAACCTTGGAGAGGTGGTCTAGAGGTTAACGAAAAAACATGAGATACGAATTTATAGCTTATTTGGAGATGTAACCTTACTTACCTTTTAGAATTAAAAGCTCTGAAAGTTTTTTTTTACTTGTAAAAATTATATTTCAATCGTTGAAATTAAAAGTTATCTGAATTTTAAGTCAGTTTATGTACCCAGATACTGTATTTTTACGGTTGTTATATAAAAATTAATGAATATGAATGATTTTTTGAGCTGAGGTTCGACTGCAGGGAAATTATTGATAAGTAAAAGAAATTGTTGCTCCATATTTCTGTTTGATAAAAGAAGGTAAATTGCCATGTTAGTGGAGATAGATAGGCCAAATAAGTTTAAGAAGCTTAAATATATATATAACAGGCAACTTCAAAAATGATCTGAAATATTCTAAATCAGTAACATTGGTAAAGTGTGGTGTAATAACAAATAAGACTTCAATTTGGCAATATTTTATTTATTTATTTGTATATTCAATAACACATAATATATTGCAAAATAAAAAGGGAATTATTTTATAGTCTAAATACATATTAAAAAAAACTATCCTCCATGGTACGTTCATTCAAGACAATTACAGGAAGGTAAAAACAAATAAAAAAGATAAAGATTTTATTTCTACAAACAGTTTGTGCTAGAATTAAAAGCATTTTCGGCGATGCTTTGTTGTTTTTAGATACAAAAGAGTAATATTTTTTGAGTAGGTAAGTTGTTAAAATCAGATAATGTCCAATTTTAGTTCATCAATACACATTCTTTTTTCTTTATTCATGACTTTTGAAAAATTATTGACCGATAATAACAAATCATATTACATTAAAACAAAATGGAAGTTTCATTACATAATAATTGAGATATACAAGCACAAGTAAGGTTTGGTAAATTATTGATTTGTGTTATTTGTAAGGTCATAATCATTCTTGTGACAAATGTATTGTGTAATTGGCATAATAGTATTGCTACAAAAAAACATCTTTATTCACAAATATGTAGCCTTATTAAATTAGACAAAGCACTACTACAACA
Organism: Himalopsyche phryganea; assembly: GCA_022494535.1. Taxonomy (NCBI): domain Eukaryota; kingdom Metazoa; phylum Arthropoda; class Insecta; order Trichoptera; family Rhyacophilidae; genus Himalopsyche; species Himalopsyche phryganea. Next base: position 3,882,682 of record JAGVSL010000035.1, on the reverse strand, counting down.
AAACATTTTTGAAAAAAACACTATGAACATAGCATGTAACAATGTTTGTGATTCTCAATAGCAGATAAATAATATTATTTTTATACACATAGAAACGAAACAAGCTTTAAATACATGATGAATTTGAAACCCCACATGCCCACACAGTACATATACCCATCACCTGATATTTGGAATTTAACACGTTCACTGCTGAGATTCTGCAAAAACCCGAAAACCTGAATAAAAATATAAAATAATTTAGAAGTGTTGAATTGAAAACGTCAGTTTACAGTTTGACTCGAAAGATGTATAACAGCATGTTACACTGTATATAATGGATACGTGACTTACAATACTAAACTAGTTCAAATAAGTGGTATCAAGACGACTGAAGCTGCGTTCACACGTGACGCATAACTTACGTTTTATTATTTTTATCTTTCGAATAAAAGTTATTTTTTGGGTTTATGCTGGAAGGGATCACTTGTTAATGCCGGATAAAGGCACCTTTAAACTTGTTAATGATATATAATATATCGTTTACAAGTTTTATTTGACACACATATTTGTCTTATTGTTTTGGTGTTCGAACAATATCAATGATGACATTATGTTCACTTTGTAATGAATTGAAAATAAGCTTAAAATAGAGTTGTGAATAAAATTATCGATTTATCATCATCTCTCCAATAAATACCATTACGTGCTAGGCGCATAATCAGCATTGAATGTGTTAAATGAATATTCGAATAATATTGTATTTTATTTTCATGTTATCACCATACAATTCTATTTTAATGTTATCACTACCTAATTAATTCTTGAAATTTTGGCCGTGAGAGGACAAATTACATCTCTGCTGGACATGGAAAGAGATGAATAAGATTGTAATCATTTTTAGATTTATGTTTGAAGCAGGGTTGACCTCTTTTCTTATAAAAAATCTTATAATGTGAAGTAGTTATAAAATTATATAATATTGGTATCACTTTTAAGGAGTTAACTGTCAATTCTTAGTGGAAAGACATTATATTTTAAAAAATAAAACACAATTCATTTGTACTACTTCCACATGTTTATAATGATCAGGAGAGGCTTCGCTTATCACAAGCATTATCTGTTGCAGTAGTACAAATGGATTGTGTTTTATTTTTTCAAATATAATATTGGTATATTTGAGTGTTATTTATTACACATAAAGCTATTTTTGTCAGCACAAATACAATGTAGAAAAAACATGAAATGTACATAATATTAAATATTATATTTTGCCACTCCAGGCAAAATTTATAATACTATATCAAACAAATATAACGAGATATAAAAGTTGAAAACAGATTATCTGTATACACTGCATTAGAACAGGAAGGGTGGGATTTGACTGCCATCCTAAATTTGTCGCAACAGGCGATCGCCCGATGCGCCTATGAGCTGTCACTGTACATAAGTCAAATTAAATAGTGTTTCTTTTCAAGATGATTCACTGAGAATAAGTACACCTTTAAAGTACGAGTAAAACTGATATCACAACAAAAATGACAAGGCGTGGGGTTTTTGACATACATGAAATACCTCCTAAGAAATTCAACAAACAAATAATAACTTTTTTATAGTATACAGTAAATCTTTCAATAACACATAAAATACTTATGGGAGATGATATTTTAAGATAATTCTGTAAAAAAAATATGATAATTCATCCTTTTACATAAAAAGTAAGGAATTATGTTTTACAATATCGATCGTCCTGACGGACAACTGCAAAAATATGAAATTAGAGTTATATAATATGCAGTTATATTTAAAATTTTGCCCTCTATCTGACTCAGTTCTCGGATAACTCAAAAAGGCCACCAAAAAATGGCAGAAACTTCAACAGAATTGAACATATTTTGATATTTCTGGGTCAGTAAAAGGATACCTCTAAACATCCTACTACTGACTGTACTCGAAAAGTACCTAATTGTTAAACACCTGTTTATAAAATTTATAAAACTCAGGTACAAAACAATAATATTTGATTTACGGTGACCATTTGAATATTGCTTTTCCCACAATTACAATATGGGTTATTTGGAGATGTCTGAGTAATGAACTGGAAGATCAATATATATATAATAATAATTTCTAATTATATAAATAACACCACGATAAGTTCTAAAATATATCACAATTTAAACCAGCAGTTGATTCCAAATCTTAATAGTCATAATGAATATATTTGAATCCATTAGAACATCTATCTAATATATTTAGATACGTGAACACAATCATATTATAAACTCGAAAATATTATTCAACAATATGGTTGTACTTTCAATAGTTATCTTAACACCCCACATGTCAATAATCGTTTACATGCATTACAAAAATCATGTTAGTGTGGATCTTCTAGTTTTACTGCAACTTCGATAGGCTGGTTATTTCTGAAAAGCCTCACTTTCAGTACGGAAGCATTCTGTTCCAATATTGTGTAAACACTATTTGCTGATTCAATCTCTTTACCGTTGATATGCGTCACCATGTCGCCGGGTTTTAATCCACCACTGAAAATCAAAGACATCAGCTATCAACATTAATTTCATAGTAGTAGTCTAATCGAAAGAAATAAATAAAGATCTTCTGATGACATTGTACATACTGCATACAGATAATTTGACGAGCAATCATTTTTTTTATGTCAAGAATTAGTTCTATAAATGTACATTTTGAAAATAAAAAGCATTGAGGAGTTAAATAAATATCTTTTCTTGAATTTCAACAGTACTGCATTTGTTTTAGACATAAACATAATGCAATAAGTTGAATTGAAATTTATATTATCTTACTGTTTAAATATCTCTTTCTGTGAGTAAATTTCTTGATGTATGTACGGATAAAAAATATGACCACCGTTGACTCGTGAAAAAAAACAGGACGAAAATGGCATAATGTGAGAGGAAGATGTAGAGATATGAATGTTGTTTCGATGAATTATCCCTTTCTTGTCCTTCTTAAATAGAGGTCTGCATCTTCAAAGTTATATGAGTGTATTATGCATGACACTTTAAATGTACATTTTTTATTAAAATAAATCTCTATAAATCCCCAAATAAACCAATTTTGAACTTACATGTGAGCGGGTGAACCTACTATAACTTTCCAGATTAATACACCGTGGGATATATCAGTAGACATCTGGAAAAAAATATAACAATAATACTGTAAATATACACAAATTCAGAAACCATAAAATAGACCAAACTGTAATATGCGAAAAATTTAAAGGCATAATCCAGTCAGATCTCCAACCTTTTAGGACCAAAGAACTACCTTAGCTATTTCAAAACCAATAGAAGGCCCCCATACTGTCGACAACGGTCGAGTCGGTCAATGACGAATAGTATTCACCACCACCGTCAAATATTGCAGGCCACAGGGCCTAAATATAAAAATGGCAAGGGTACATCATAGTTAAAAAATTGACACAATTGCGGGTGAGGCTTTTGTCACTGAAATGCTGTTTATATTTCGGCCATGCGAATACAGATGCATTACCTAAATTGGGAATACAGAAATGTACACACTATTCAGTTAAGGGCATAATAAGTGGATGCATATTCGGTTCAAAGTAGGCCACCATACCTTTAGTACAATATTATTCTGCATTTGTTTTACGTGCCAGTTTTCTTACAACTAAACCTTATAAGTCTCATGTAGCTTTTTTCTATCTTGTAAACCGGGCAATTCCGGGCAATGAAGAGTAGGAAAAAATCATCCATTAGGTTTATCCATCATTCATTTGTATTAGTATGTAAGTAATTTTTTATAGGAACTGTTTTTGTGACTGTAACAATTGAAACTGGTTCTTAATCAGCCTCATTTTATATATTTTATAAGTAAAACCAAAAAATCAGAAGAATAGCATATTCCAGTGGTCGGCAAACTTATTTGTCAGAGAGCCAAAAATGAACATTATAACGATTAAAAAAAATATTGCGAGCCAAATCTGTCCATTAATTTTGTAAAGCTTTATTATAATTTTAGACCTTCATTAAATTATGGGTTACACTGAATAAAACTCGATTTCATTCTTAATAAATATTTAATTTATTGATAAAAAATAATATGAAAGTAAGGTCTCCATAAATTTTAAATTTTAAATCTGTTATCATAGCATTAAGAGGGTTTTTGACGAACGCTAAGGTCGCTTTGCTGTTTTTAAATTCCTGAAACCTGCTGAGAAATGCTTCCCTCATATTCAATAGAGAACTTATTTTCTTGGCGACGCTTCAGCAGGCTCGAAAAGTGAAACAATGTTTGCCTTTCAAAATCTTGAGCAAAAATGGATAATTTGTTTTCAAATGAAATGACTTCTTCTAACATCGAAAAAATTTCCCTTGTAGTTTATAATTAAGCTGATTTAAATGAGGTGTAATGTCTACCATGAAATAAAAGTTTTGTATCCACTGATCGTAGGAATATGATGTTCATCCATACACTCAATTACAGCATTTGCGATATCCTCTCCGCGTGTCTGACCTTTAAGTGGCAATAATCCTAAAAGTTCTTCTTTAGAACCTGTATGAGAAATGAATCTTACAAAAAGCGAAACTTGCGCTGTATCATTTATGTCACAAGACTCGTCAACTGCTATTGATAAAGCCGAAACCAAATTCAGATCTTCGATGTGTTTATCAAACAACATTATATGTATTCACCGTCTGTGTACGGTTTCCCTCTCTTAGCAATCTCTTGACTAAAAACAAACCTTGCCGTATTAATATTGCTGGAAGATTGCATCCAGTTATTTAATACAGAAGTTGATGTCTCTTGACTCTTCTGAAGTTCCTTAGCTGCTTTCTTCCTTGCATCACTGGCAGGATATTTAGTCACTTTTAAGGTGTTAACTGTCAATTCTTGTTGGAAAGACATTATATTTAAAAAAAAATAAAACAATTCATTTGTACTTAGCTGCTTTCTTCCTTGCATCACTGGCAGGATATTTAGTCACTTTTAAGGTGTTAACTGTCAATTCTTGTTGGAAAGACATTATATTTAAAAAAAATAAAACAATTCATTTGTACTACTCCACATATTTATAATGATCAGGACCGGTTTCGCTCATCACGAGCATTATCAATTGAGCTCGTGATGAGCGAAACCGGCCCTGATCATTATAAATATGTGGAAGTAGTACAAATGAATTGTGTTTTATTTTTTTAAAATAGGATATTTAGTATTAAATGACGCGTGTTTAGCTTTAAAGTGTCTCTCTAATTTTGACTTCTTGTTATGCGTGAATTGTTTCTTACAAATAAGACATGTCGGATGGTTTGAATTTCGAATAAACGCGAAAGTTTCGGTCCACTCAACTTTAAATTCACGGTTTTCATCTTACGTCTTTCTTTGCTTCTTTTTGGTAGCCATGTCAAATAGCGCACCTATAAAAATATTCCAAATCATATTTTTTTCAGAAGCCACCAATACATAAGTTTTTTCATTTTTAAATTGATGACAAACATACCTGTTGGATGTGCAGCTGGATGGAAAAATACAACAACTTCAGGCTATTTATTTATTGTTTTTTTAAACGGCCTATTTTCATAAATAGCCCAACTTTATTCTTCAAGAAGGTACCATTGTAACACACGCACGCCTTGCAGACACGATAAGCTACCACTGTATACAAGACTGTTCGCAATCCGACTGGCACGGGGACTACTGGCCAATGCTAACCAGACTTGTTGAAACGAGCGAGTCTCCCCCGCACCGTGTACCTCGCAGTCGTCACCCGACTGTCGATACCCTGGGCGCGACTTGCGCGCCTACTCGGAATATTTTTATTATTTTTTATGTCAGTCGCACTTTGCTGACCCCTGGCATAGTCTATATTATTCTATGTTACTACAACAGTATGCTACTATATTCAACTGTTTCAATAAATATATTCATAATTCAGATTGATAGTATAATTTTACAATTTATTGAATATTGATTTACCTCTGGCTGTCTCTGTCTTAATTCTCTGAGTATATTCGGTGTCAGTGACAGCATTGTGATTCCGAGATATCTTTTGGACAAAATTTTTGAACCTTCTCCTCCTGAATCAAAGTGAACAAAACACATTAAACACAAATTCAATGTAACATAATATTTATAAAATGGTCTTTTAAATCTTCACAATAATCTTAAAGAGAAAATCCGTAATAACTTATTGAGAATTCCATATAAGCACAATTTCGGTTGAAGAGAGTTCATTGAAATCACTGAGCCTTAAATTAATTTTGAAGAAATATTTCGCTTGGTAAAAATTGTATTCATATTTTTGGGTACTTGGTAAATTCAAAATTGTTGATTTTTACAATTGCAAAGGAATGTTTTTAATGATCATTGCCACATTGACAGTAGTAATTAAGTTTTTACAAAAAAATGGCATTACAGCTAGTCATTAGACGGCATTACAACATTCAATGTAACAGATATTTTTTTATTTATAAACAACTTAAGAAACTCCATAAGAATTTTTACATTACTTGAGATAAGCTCGAGGAAAAAGTCAAAACATGATATTGCCCTTGCTAGGACTTGCAGCCAAAACCCATTTCATTGTTAGGTAGAATTCTTACCAGAAGGTTATACAGATCACTGTTTTAGCTCAATAGTTAAATTGAATAAAGAGAAATTGTTGTAATGATTTAAGATAACAAGCTGTATATAATTAACTATATTATACTGATAGTGATAAAATATTCATATTAATTTAAAATTTACATACGTCTACTAAGAAAATCTTTGGCATAATCTATGGGTATGGCGAAAGATATTCCAGAGGTGACTTTCATACTGTTGATTCCTATTGCTTCACCATCCAAGTTTACTAATGGACCTCCAGAATTACCAAAAGTAATCGCTGCATCAGTTTGAATGTAGGACATATCTTTACCTGTAAAATTCACAATGATACAATGAAATTAATATATTAAAAATGACGGCCTCTGTGGTCTAGTGGCGAGTGTTTGCCCTAGCAATCAGGTGGGTTCTTGTTCAATTCCCAGCAAGGTCAATATAAAATTTAGATTTTTTCAATTTAAATTTGTGATATTGGACATGAATGACTTCTAAAAAATTCTCATCGAGTTTATTTCGTATGATTTTCTAATTTTCAAAATATTTGGCGCATTGGCTGTCAGCTGTAATGCCAGATATTTAAAAAAAAAAAATAACTTCCTAAATCCAAATGCCATATTAAGCTTGACGTAAATTCAAATTAAAATACAATGAAAATTTTTTAATAGTTAGGTTTTTTTCATAGACCATGTCATTTCGGCAAAAACGTTATGTTACAAATATTAGTTTTGTATAAATCAATATTGAATATTTTGTGCTCAATCACATATGTTTGGACAAGGTACACTCATTCTTAACAATTTTCGCAGAACCCGTTTAAATTTACTAGGTCAAAGAAAAACAGGATTTTTTTTAAATATTCCAAATCAAACTCTTTTATTCATTTACGTGTAGCGTGGTTAGGTTCAAACGAAGAGGTTAACAGCATATCGCAATTTTTCACTTGACTGGTATCCAAATCTCTCTCTAAGTGCATGTTTGTTACCTCAGATGATGCTTTTTTATGGTATAATTTAAAAAAACATTAAAAGGTAATTCGCAACTTCTAGAGATGCTAATAAAAAGAAAAACAATTTTTTGGATATGAAGAATGAAACCAGTTCTCGAGAATCGTAATCAAAACTTGAGGAATATACGGAAAAAGTATTTTTTTCTGTATTTCTGAATGTTTTTGAGACATGCTTTTTCCAGAAGATGAAGGTTGAAAATGGGAATATTTATGGAAAAATAACTCAAAATGTATGATTTTTCATTTAAAATTTTTGCCAGAGCTTAAAATTAAGGAGAAATTATTGCAATTTTTCAACAGAATCATATAATTAGAGTCAGGGTTAATGCAAATATAGTAATGTTAAATGATTTTCAGGTTCTTATTGGAAGCATTCAATTACCAGCTAATCCAAGTTCATTAGATCCTCTCTGTGTGGAACTTATAACTCCAGCAGTGACAGTGTTGCTCAATGCGAGTGGACTTCCTAGTGCTACAACCTAAAACATTTCAATATAGATTAATGACAGTTAACCTTCCCAATGACCGCCACATGTATTTTTCACTAGAAAAAGTTAAGAGATAACACTAAAAAGAATGTCATTTGCAAGGAAACTTAATGTTCAGAATGAGAAAGCCGAATAATTATTTGAAATACATTGAAATCAATGAAAGATAAAGTTTTAGATTACAAAGTAATAATATGGCAGTGTCGCCATCTTTAAAATTTGTTGCAATGGTGTATTATACTCAACTATCAAGAATTGCGATAATTCACCACTACAAAATAATTAATAAATGAGTCAACTCGATCACATCCTGAATAACAATCCAAGGATAATCAAAATCACACTACCAATTAGTCATTTCTGAAACCTATGAAACAATATGTTTATTCGTCATCAACAATATAAATCTTCTGTAATGGAAATTTTATGAATCCTTTACTTTGTTACACACTGATTTAATTGATTCTTATGTATTCTTATTTGGCCTTTTTCAAGTTTCTTCACAAATGGCATGCTTTGTAAGGGTATGTCGTAATGTTTTCAAGAGAATACAGTGTGGGGCAGGCTTGGGAAGGTTTACCATAATGACGTTATCATGCTACACACATACTTTTTCCTTAGAGATATACAATCACCTGACATCACTAATCATATTGAAAATTGAATAAATAAGTTGATAGTTCATATTATGAGTGTGAAATTTTTAGTTTGATAAAATAACATTACCCATTCTCCCGGTCGTATATCAGCAGACTGGCCGAGTTTCATAACAGGTAGATTTTTAACTTGAATTCTAACGGTTGCCAAGTCAGATTTCATATCTACATCTTCTACCTTGCCAGTGTAAGTATTTCCATCCTAGAAAATATAAACATAACACTTTTATTTGACATTAAATAGTACGGTGATGAATGGACAGCATTAATTATTATTAATCTCTTGCGAGGCTACAGGCACAATATAATTTGGAAGCCCTGTTTTTTTAATAACAAAAAGGCGTCGCAACATTTGTTTGAAATTTGCTAAGATTTTCCAATGTAAGCATACCTAATTATTTATTCAACAAAAACAATTGTTACAAGATTATATAAGAAACCCATGTAAAATAAATATTGAAAACTGAATAAAAATGGGTATATGTTACTCATATTTGGGTCCTGTAAGATTCCCGGGTAATCCGCCACTGGTTGACAGTAACAATAAATTATAGAAATTTAAAGATCTTATTCGCATCACCATCAAGTTTAAGCAGCGCTCTTGTAACAATAAATTCTTAAATTTCACCAGTTGTGCATGAAAACAATACATTTTTGATTGCATTGGTTTTGTTATAACATTTGTATGAGAATAACTATACAACTATTAGTTATATGTGTTTATAACTGCAAATAGTTAAAAATATTGAAGAGCATACATACATGTAATCTGACCAAAACAACACTGTTTGGTTTATTAACTACTACGTGCGCATTGGTTAATATTAGGCCTCCTTCGTCAACGATAAATCCAGATCCATTAGACATTGTAGCAGGCTGCCCCGAGTAGTAGTCGACTCTTCTGGCATCCTTTATTTCTATGTATACGACGGAAGGAGCACAGACGTTTACCACATCAGAAATAAAGTTAAACATCTGTCTTCTACCTTTTAGCGGATTTGTGATAACCGCTGGAATAGCAACCGCCGCATCGACAGCGGGAAATATATTTTCCCGTTTATAAACAATGTAACCTAAAAGTCCAGCTGTCATACAAACTACATTTCGTGAAATTGTAAATTTTGTTCCGTTGTCACTTTCACTGTGCTGTTTTTTATTAGATGTTTTATCATAAATTGCAAAATTATGTATGCAAAGTTGTGATAATATACCATTTTTATGCAGAATACTATTTTGTCGAAAAAGTCGTGTCAAAATACCTGCCATCGCACCGTATTATTCAACACATGAATAAAACAAGAGCACCATGTATTGCCTCGTCTTATAAATTAAACGTTCGTTTCAGTTACTATTCATTTGAATCAGACGAACAAAAGTTATAGGGATAAATCTAAAGAAAATCGCCGCAAATTTTGAAAGGTGACTTTATTATTGCCAGTTGTACAAATACAACAGCTGCTAAATATGTTATTTTAAAATATGGCACAGCCTTCTAGATTTTCGATCTAATGAGAAAGTATGATGTTTATATTGAAGTTGGTTGCAATATTATAAAATTTGTTATATCAGTGACTGACTCTCATTATTCTATACTCTCATCACTGAAACTCGAAATGGGAAGAATAATAGTAAACATAATAGTATATTACTCTATAGGAGGGATAGAATTCTCAAGAAAAGAAGAAAAAATGATTAGACTGTAACATAAGCCGTGCTGCATACGGTAGTAAAATTATGACTCACTTTTTTTCAATCTTAATAGGGCGACTTAAATAACGTTTTCAATCCATTTAAGAAACAGTTCTTCTTTGTACTCTATTTCAAATTGGTCGGCAAACGTATCCTTGGCCTTTATATTATTATATGCCGCATAATGTAATTTCCCATATTGTTATGGATTTCCATATCTGAAAATTCATTATAAGCTGACTCCTTACCTATACTTTTTACACCATGTCCTTACCCTATGAATGCAAATAAGAATATCTTGACTTTATTGTGTTTACTAATCATTTATCATACTTTTCAAATACCTGCTTAAATGTTTTTTTATTGAAAATCTAATTTTTTCAACCTTAAATCTTTTTCATTCAAAATCTACCATCTCCTCCATTTACAATTTTCTAGGTGGTAGGTCTAGACATAGACAAGTAGCCGTGACTGAAAAAACTTTGTAACGCTTTCACCCTTTTTCACCAAGTCTTCAACTAGGAGAGATTGTTTTTGAAATACAGAAATTAGTTCAGAAAAACCTCTATCCATTTTCCCGTCACCTACTTTTTCTCCATTGGACATCAGCACCGTAGTATTCTTTCCTTTTTTTCCCCGCTACATCCCATTTTCAAAAATGGGGCTTAGCAAGCTTACCACTAGTCTTGCCCTAGCCATATCCTTATTTCCCTACTCTCTCCAAAAAAGAAGAGAGGTTGAGCAATTCTGTAACAAGCAGTTCTAGGAGAAAACTTCTGTTGGGATACCGCCATTAGGAAGACATATGCTCCACATTGGGAATGAATATGGTTAAAAAAACTTTACAAAAAATGTTTTTTAGGCATATTTGTAGCACCTTTATTTAAAAATAAGCTATGTAGCCTGCCGTGTATGACACGACACCCTAAATGAGGCAGGGGATCTTATATAATTATAATCTTATGATTTGTGACAAATGGGCGTTTTTATATATACCTCTCATAGGCTTATATAAAAATGTCACAAATCCAAAAATAATGCAAATATTATGGTAAAAATGTATTGTTTGACTATTTCTGATCTCATACCGAGTATTTAAAATCTTTGCTACTTTCTTTATTAATGTCATCAAAGATTGTTTCAATTAATTTGGAATAAAATGAATGTTGAAAACTTTTTTATGTAAGAATTTTTTTATAATTTAAGACATCGACTGAGGGTGCTTGATGGAATTTCAATATCAAATTTGGATTATTGAGATTTTGTACACTTCCATGTATTTTGTCACTAACGACCCGGGTTTCGCCTTTCGGCATCTTCAGGCATTCGAGCACACGGATGGACTCGAACTGAGAGACAGTAAACAGTGTCTAACGTTTATATAGAAGATACAAATGCGACAAATATTATTTACGAGGTAAGATATTATACGTCTGAGAGCCACACTGATACCTGAGTTAAAATTTCGGGAATCTCCCTAATCCTTATTTTGTAAACACCATTCTAGGGTGTTATATTTCGGGGATGCTATATTTCGGGAACTTGTCTAAAGACATAGACCACCCTAGAATCTGGCATAGAATTAGTTATTTAGGTTGCACAAGCTTTAAAATTAAAAAACAACTCGCTGATAGTGTTAGACCGGCGTTCTATTGCAAAAACTCTCTAGGCAAATTACTTATTAACAATAAAGATAGAGTAAACTTTAAGAACAAATCTGGTATTTATAAATTACAATGCAATGATTGCCAACATTTCTATGTGGGTAAAACCACACGTACATTAGATATAAGGGTATCAGAACATTTAGCTGCCTTTAGATTAAAAAAAGAAACTTCGACATTCGCAAATCACTTGCTAATGGAGAACCATACGTTTAATGCGGATGATGGAGTTAAACTGTTGCATAAAAACATGGGGGATCATAAATTATTTTATCAGGAAATTTTAGAAATTAATAGAGCCCAGTTAAACTCCTTACCAATCTTGAATGAGCAGCTGAACCTTCCTAATTCTCCGCTATTATATCCGATACGTTGAAACACCTAACAGATGTCACTAAATGTGGAATGATTGTATATATTTACCCATTCGTCGAATTACATCCCGTCAAAACCCACAATACTATTATAATTGTAAAATCACTGGTATTTCTAAAAGAAGTTGAAAAGCGGCAATTCGCCACTCTGTTAATATGGTGTTTACAAAATAAGGATTAGGGAGATTCCCGAAATTTTAACTCAGGTATCAGTGTGGCTCTCAGACGTATAATATCTTTCCTCGTAAATAATATTTGTCGCATTTGTATCTTCTATATAAACGTTAGACACTGTTTACTGTCTCTCAGTTCGAGTCCATCCGTGTGCTCGAATGCCTGGAGATGCCGAAAGGCGAAACCCGGGTCGTTAGTGACAAAATACATGGAAGTGTACAAAATCTCAATAATCCAAATTTGGTAAGAATTTTTGTTTTCATTAGACATTCGAATTTTCGAATGAAAACAATAGTGAAATAAAGACACTGTCTCATTTAAATAAGGAGACGCTGTTATAATTGTTTTACGTATAAAACCCTGTTTAGCAGTCATTTAAAGAAATAGTATTATAAGAAATACCTTAATAAACCCCAGAGTTTTTCAAGATAGTCAGCCAGATGTCTCTAGCTTGGATTCTTCAGTGTGTTTCTTACCCTTGAGCGGATGTTGAATATATATTATATTAATATGTAATTTGTGGTAGTATTGTAATAAAAATACAGATAATGTAACAAATAACTTTTATTATTCATTTTATGTTCAACATTTTAGTTTTATTCATAGAGTTCAATAAAATCCTCCCTAAAACATATCATACCAGCAACATTCATGGTAAAATCCAATGCTTTCAATGATTTTAGTTGTTTGAATTATTACGATAGGGTCTCTTGATCAACACTATGTTTTTTTGGCATTATTAAGCCGCATGTCAATGGCGGATGCCCATAATATACTTCAGTTGCACAAATAGCATGTATAGTGTATTGTCATAGTAAAATCTAGTTTCATTAATTGAACTCTGCATTTTGTGCTTTTTATAAATTTTAAATCTTCTAATCAACATATAATTTGGTAGTGTTTTTCTTTCTCTGTGTCATTCTAAATTATTATTAGCAATAATACTAATTGGACTTCTCTATTAAAATTATTTGCTATAACAACTTCAGAGACTGTTAAATATAGTGAATACAAAAAACAACATGAATTTATAGCGAAGAAAATATTATCAAGATGTATGGAAAATAGTTTTTGCATCCAAAAAATAATAATTATTTCTAATTTAGCACCTTAATTAATTTTAATAATTATTTAAATTTTGTTACAATAATTGTCCAGCATTTAATCTTATTAAACATTATCATCTTTTTCTTAAATTGATAATTTATTCAACAACAAAACAGACATCATAAACGAAAGTGTAAGGAAAATTAACAAAAAATTACAGGGGAAATTACTGAAACTGCATTGAATTTATAGTGTTAAGAAAATATTTTGCTTTTGCAAGTTTTTTTGTGTATAGTAATACAATGTAAGAAATATTTGTTGCAACATTATTTGTATCAAATAGTTGCGTTGCAGCATAATACTAAAAACAAATGCAACATTTTTACAGTAGCTTTATCATGTTGTGTATTCTAAAACAGTCATCTGAAGAATGAAACAACAAGTCAATAATAATATAAAAGATAATATTTGAAAGGATGTTATGCGACTTTAAAAATATTGTGATAAATTCACACGGCTATATGTCACTAATATAGTGGAAATCTAGCCGTCGTGTATTTATCGCTACAAGACATTGCTAACTATAACAAGGTTTAAAAAAAATATCTATTTGCTTCATTATGAAAAATGCCCTCAACAATATAAATATTTTTATGTAGAAACGTTCAAAGCATGTAAAAATTGAATTAAAAATATTCACTCTAATTTTCTTTTGAATGGAAATACATGATATTTCCTGAGATAATAGATACACTTTTAAATATGTGTTAACGTCACGTGATTTTGATGCAGAGATGATTCAGATGAATTTTTATTTTCAATATCTCAATGAAGATGATAAAACTATTGTATAATCACAATATAATATGCCGTTTTAAATTTACAAAAATTGATAATATAAATATTTTTATATAATCCATGAACGTTTCCGACAAAAAAACAAATACTTGAGTCACTAAATTAAGATTTATTCAATATATTATTAACTAATCATTTTTTTTTTTCTTATCACCAAGAAACACTTGGTACAGTTTTTGAGGAGCACAGTTAAAATAAAATCTTCAAATTAATCACGTTTCAACATTATACCACATACGATATTATGCAAATGGTTACAATCCTGCTAATGTTCCTTTGTTATTATTTCTTTAGGTTTAGTAATCATTCCTATAAAATGTGTAACGAAATAAAACATTTATACATTTGTGGTTTTCTCCACTTTTGAGCAACCAAGTTTTTTTTTAAATCTGTGAATGTAATTGAATTGAATATGATACTTGAGATTGCACAAATACAAGTACAAAATAATTCACATGCAGCGAAAATGTGTTTTTAGTTTTAAAAATGAGTAGAATATTCCCATCTTTTTGAAATGCTGTTTATCTATGGTACTAAGGAAATTTACAATCGGATAATTTCTAGAGCAGACTTTTCCACATCGGATAACAGACTTAGAAAGCATTCATATGATGGTATTCTACAACATCATCAGAAGTACGTACTTTTAAAATTTTCGCACAGCTACATGTGTTATAATAATGTTTTAAAAATTAAGCAACACAAATATCTTTTATACAAAAATGCAAACAATTTACAGGAATAACATTTCCCCTATTCACTGGGATGGTTGACATAACAGAAAATATCATTTTTACAAACTTGAAAAGTTTTTTTACGAAATAATATTAAATTTGGCTGTTCATTGAGAGCTTGTTATCTTGGCAACATTTTGTTCCAGAGGGAATCTTTAAGAATGCATAATGTTTCATTTACAGCAGATGTTCCCGTGTGTAGTAAAATTCGACAATAACTATTCTTTGGAATATCATATCATTTATCTCGACATTGTTGATCTAAAAGTGATAAAAAAATCAATGCGGATTACATTATTTAATCAAATAACATAAATTAAATTGAGGGCATGTTACAGAAGTATTCAGGGTAGTAAATATAAAAACAGGATAAAAAAGGACAAGAAGAAGTGATAAAACTGTACACGAGGGTTGTATACTGGTAGACCGTGCCTTTCCCATTCATTACGAAAAGCGGTGTAAAATTTCGGCTTACGTAATGTAACGATCGCGTCATGCTTTCCAATTTTTGACGGTCCGATAATATTTGTATTAGAAAAAACCATGTGTTATATTAAAAGAAAAAGAAGAGTACACGCTAACGTCAGTTATGAGGTGAGGAAATTAATATATCGATCCCATAACATTGTAGTGAATTGAAGGTCATGCGAATAACCCCGCGTTTCCAATGCGATGATGTTTTGTTTGATCGGTTTCAAGTGGCAAGGTCGTTCATTAGGGTTATGCGCGCCAAAGGGGGAATAAGTTATTTACGACATTTATTTTTAAGTTCGTATTCTTACGACGAAATAAAATAACAATTCACTTTTCTTACGTTGATAATCTATTCAATTTTACATCTTCACCAGTAAATTTGATAGGCAATTAAGCACGAAAGAATGATATTCTTATATGAAAGCAAACATTAAATACACGTGAATAATACAATATGAATTGCATTTAACTATATCACAATACTTTCCATAACCATAAACAATAATTGCTATTTAACGACAGCATATAAAAAAAATACCGAAAAAGTTTTGATTGTATGAAAAGACGAGTGAAGACGAAAAATTTGTATCAGTGGGAATAGAACAGTGAAAAAAACGAGTCTATATTTATATTTTAATAACATAATTCAAAAATAAAACTACCAACAAGTACCGAAAACAATGTAATGACTTTTTAAGCCCCCCCCCCCCTCCCTTAAAAGGAAGTACATATTTTTGTAACAATATCGAATAATATAATGGAACAAACCGTGATGTTTTTCAACATCCACAAGACTTTTGTCGTATCAATTTCTACGGCATATTAAGCCATGATAAATAGCAATCAATTTTCAAACAAGAAGAAAAATTATTATAAGAGTATTATATTTGGAGATGTTGGTAGATTGTCATTAATGATTTTCGATAACCCTGCCACCGTTTATATACTGAAATGCATTTCTGAGACACGTAAAATGAACGCCACCATTTCGAATGCAATGTATTTAATTTTCGTTCTAGTTTAACAAATTTTTCGTTTTTTAAGATTGTGATTAAAAGTAGGAATATAAAAAAATCCTTACAAAAACTGAATTGAACATTAAATTTTATGCGTTCAAGGAAATAAGCGTACCAATTTTTTATTCACATCTAATAATTACAGTGCATGGAATCTTTTCAATGTTTCAGTGCATTTACGCATTGCGAGTCCATAAATTATCCATCACGATAATTGGCACAAATAGACAAAAAAAATTTAATAATCGGGGATTTTTTAAAACATAATTAATTGAAGTTATTAACGGTACAAGCTACATAGAGGTCAACGTTTATCATCTTGAAACGTGTCTGATTACTTCAACCAGAATTTCCTTAAGCGAAGGATTTCCAACGGGGATTGTCACGAAATCGAATGATATGGCACTTACTTCAATTGTCACCAAAACAAAAATTAACCAAAGGAAAAAGTATAACTACTGAGAATCGGTTATTTATATTGTTGAGGTATTCAATTGTAACGTCAGCACTTCTCGGAAATTGTTTACACTTCATAACATGGCGCTGAAAAGCATCAGTAAACTAATTGCAGAATCGTGGCATCAAAGAGAAACGATTATCAATTGATTATGAATTGTTAGATTGTAAATTATTAATAGTTACATAAAAAAGTTGAAAAAAAAATAATTGCAAAACTATTATGGTGACTTGAATGATGTTAACTGTAAGTTCTTGATGGAAAGCATTATGTTATCACTGTGTTCGATGTAAAAAAAATAGCTATGGTCAATAAATTTACAATCGATCTATGATAGTTAAATTTCAAAATTGGAATACGTAGTTGCGTTGACATTTTTTTGATTCCTTTTAGTAGTTGCCAAGTGCTGTTTTAACATATTACCAAGCATTTCCTCGGAATTAAGAGCACTTAGTGCATTTAATTCCAAGGGAAATTGGCGTCACACATAGCAGCTGCCGATGCAAACCGTTTTCATGATCCGACACTTATTTTGTTTTATTAAAATCACTTCCAAAAACTTTCAATCATTGTAACTCTGTTACAATATTTTACATATTAATTAATAGATACGAAGATACATTTCTTAAAATGTTGACGGATTTCAAAATGTACCGTATGAACTATTCGCACATATTTGTCGGTCAATATATTATGAACGTCCAATAAAAATAAACTTTTTCAACATATGACTATTACTAAGTTAATTGAATCAAATAGCAATTTAAATGAGGAAAAATCAACGTATGCATGACTTGAATAAAATTCCATAGGTAATCTATGCCCCTAGTACAATTTGCATTATATCAAATTTAAATTATTATACTATCGTAATTGTAACACAGCAAGTGATACAAACATATCCTGACAAACAAAAATAGCATTTATGAACGTGGTGACAATGTCTATACAGTAATCTAAAACAATAACCACTTACGTAGTTTATGTACCGATGGAAAATCATATTTAATTTTCTAATCGGTACGAATAGACCGATTTTATTTTCATCTGCGACATAATTCCCAGTTCGCTTTTTCAACAAACAAATAGATTGACTTCATTGGGCGGAAAATCAATAGCGAAAAGTTAAAACCTGGCACCATTATTGGAATCCTGCTGTTTATTTGATATAAACATTTCTAAAAGTTGTTGAGTTAAAAATAAATAAATAAATGGGTTAAGAAAGCGATGATAAACAACGAATATGTGAAATATAAATTATAATAACGAATGACAGCCACAGCAAGACAAAACAATCGTCATAGATTTTGGAAAGCATTACAAAAGAGGCGCAACTAATTCCCTCCGGTACAAAACTCGACATTTCTTGATATAATAATTTATAAAATGTAGAATGCCTTCTAAAAAGCGATATTGTGATAGAACAAATAATAAGCGGTGAACATGACATTTAATAGAACAGCAATTCTTGCGAAATTTACTAGAGCTTTTAAAGAAATAAATAGTTTTGTATACATTGAAAAAAATATCAGACGCATTGTCGAATATGCCAGTCGGCACGAATGCATCATTCGAATTTCAAAGAGCACAAGAATTTATCATTTTAGGACATCGAATTGTATTAGAACAGTTTATTTTTGTTACTTGTTTTTACTAAAAAAATAAATCTATTTACTTCGTCAAGGTCATTATAACCCTGCTTGCCCAACTGTTAAAATAAAAGGCTACGTTGAAAATAAGTATTCAATAATATTGTATAACTATAAGAATGATGCAATCGTTTATCAGATTTCATTTCACGGGATAACGATAAATAATGAAAATGCCAGTTTTCATCTAAATTTATCAAAGCTTCATCTCATTCCCAGCCAAATAATCTACGGGAGAGTAGTACCTTTCGTCTACAATATAATATTTCATATGAATATATATATATATATAATTATATTTACAAAAGTATTTTGTTTAGTTTATTTAATCTAACTTTAAAATGCACTCAGCTCGAGTAATTTAAAAATAAAACGCATTAACGCGAATATACGAGTTCAAAATACATGAATTCATTTTAAAACAGTTGTACAAATTAGTGACGTAAACATATTTAAAAATAACATTTTTTAGAACGCCGAGGAATAACTAAATTACAAGGATTCATACTAATTATATTAGTGATGACAAAACTAGTACGGAATACAATTTTAAAAAAAATGAATAAACGTGTGTAATAAAACCAAAAAATAGTTTAATATGAGCCACAGATCTCGTTAGAAGTCAGAGTGCATTACAAAGGAAGACTGCAAATTTCTTCACTACGGTCGACTCACATTCGAGCTCTCCCGAGAAAAGTCACCGAGCGAAAGCGAAAGTCCTAATCGAATTGTTTCCTCATATAAAATGAGATACAATTTTCTTAGTGTATAGCATTGACAGGTGTCGAATGTCGATGGTTAATAAACGGTTCGTGCGGCGGAGGTGTATCGGGAGAGCGATATTTACTGGTGGATGCGAGTCCTCGACAGTGAATTGGTAAAGATAATATACAGGATCACGATTCGGTGCGTCTACGTATTCCGTAGCGTCGGCACCTGACAGTCGCCGTGGTGCACCGTGTTGAGGCTGAGGGTGCCGTACAGGTTGGCCCCGCTGACCGCGGGAAGCTCCATCGTCTTCAGCCCTTTGAGGCCGTCACTCGACGAGCCCGACGAGGACGTTTCCGATTCGGAATTCTCCGCCTTTACGGAAGCTTGCGGCAGAACTAACCTCAGATTGATGACTTTGTCCTTGTCCGCCTTGAGTTTCTCCGCCGTTTTCAAGGAGTCAGCTTCCGTTCCGCCCATCAGGAGGAATTTGAAAGTTTCATAAGTCGACCAGCAGATGGCGGCGGCTGGCATTTGATACAGTACCCTAGCCCGAATGCCTCTGAAGAAGCCCGCCGGCCCTCCAAGCCGGAGAATGTGCTGTACGGCGTCGAAGAATCCTTTCGCCCTAGCGCCCGGCTCCTGGGTGTTGAGGACCGTTTTGCAGACGTCCAGTGGGGTGGTGGCGGCGGCGGCGATTGCTCCGGCAACGGCCCCCGATATCATGTGCGCTGCCGGATTGTAGCCTCTTTCTTTGTTGGTGGCATTTTGTATGAATTCGTAAGCTGTGAAGTGTATTGATTGGAAAGGGACGTTCATTGTTAATTGGGTGGCGTAAGACCTATAAAAGGCTTTCATGCCTTCTGTGCGATATACCTGTTTGATGCATTGTATAACGCTTCTGTAAGGAGAGTTGTACATTTGTAATCGTTGTTTTACGACTGTATAAACAAAATAAAACAATCAAATCAAAATGATAATATTGTACGTGGAGAATATCATTCATTCGATAATGAAAGATTTCAAGTCAAACAAAAACAAACGTTGATAAAAAATGAGTCAATATTATTTTCAATTAGATTATCGATTATTATCAAGGATATTTATTCAGTAAGTTTAAGATTATAGAAAAGCCGGGGCAAACACAATAAAGATAAGTAGAAAAAACATCAGAACGTTGCAAGCAAACCGTAATTAGATACCGAACAAAGATGAGTTGCAATATTGTCCCAAGTTTCATATAATAAATAATTCGTATATTTAGTGTTTAAAATTGATTCATTCAGTAAGAAATGCATAAATCGTAGTCCAAGACATCAGCGCAATATTATTGTGAGGTCGTCGTTGATTGGAGGCAGCAACATGTAAAAGAAAAAATAAGAATAATTAGAATTGTTATAACAACTAAGACTATAAATAAAGTACACAAATATTTTTTGTAAACCATTCATGGTCCCGAGTTACGTTTCGTTCGTTCACGAACCTGCAAGAGGATCCTATTCAGTAGAACTTAATTATAAACCGGTTTATCACCAACCATCAATCTATTCTAAAATGTTTTATAATCCGAACATACTTATAGAGCGACCGAAGCTTGAAATAAAAGTAGTTATCACAAATTTTAGTATTCAAGTACTTTAAATAGTCGTTACAAATTCTTGATTAAAAGTAAATAATATAAAATGTTGGATTGAAGAGTCCATTCCTTTATAATATAACATTAATATTGAACAATTGAGGCTACCTTTTGGTTCGAATTAAGAATAGTAATAATTGTATCACCTAGCTTAGGGGTCGGTAGTTTGTCAAGTGAGAAGAACCAAATTGTCAAAAAAAAAAACAGACAATAAGGGTACCAGAGAGCCGCATATACAAATGGATATGGATTTATATAAAAAGTAGTCTAAGATTTTTTTATTCAAAACGGCGTCCATGCATCGGGTTAGATAACTGGCAAATAACTACTTGTTTCTAATATAATATGATTGTAAATTTTCATCAGATAAGTTCTGCGTTTATTTTTGATTTGGTTCATATGCAAGAAAGTTTGCTCGCATATATATATATGTAGAGCTAAAGATCGTTAAAATTCCAAAGGCAAATTTTTTTAATGCATCATGTGTCAGGAAAACTATTCCATGCATCAAATATCATTGTTTCTGTTTTAGGAAGTTGTTTCATATCTGTCCACTTGTGCTGAGTAATCAACTTGGATTATTTTGAATGATCAGATCAGTGACTTTTTTGCTCCATAGCTTCTTGCTTTTTAAATCTATTAATTGCATTTGGAGTGAGCTAGCATCTGTGCCGAACGGTTTCAAGTTAAATTCATTGAAATTTATTTCTAGAGGACGTAAGATGAAAGCTAGTGTAGTTTAAAACAATTTAGAGCAAATAAATCTAAATTGTTTAAAACGATCACTAAAACTGTTCTTCATTTTTCCCAATACACTGCTGAAATAAGTTGCATCAAAACAAGTGCTTTTTTCGTCATGATACTGTTTTAAATTATTGAAGTGAAGTAATTCACCTCCTACATCTTCGATGAGAACTAGTTTATTTTCAAAGCACTCTACTTCTTCCAGTAATGTATAAACGATGTTTCCTTTTCCTTGCATTAATATATTCAAAGCATTAAGATGTGAAGTAATGTCGACCATAAAATGTAATTTTTATAGCCACGTGTTTTCTTCCAATTCCTGATGTTCATTGTTTTTTCGCGTACTTTTCACTTGGCCATAAAAATACATTTGTTTTTCATGCATATATGTTGTTTATGTTATTAAAATAAATGTTCAGCGGCTCGCGAACCGCCTATTCCGGCTCCTGACCTAGCTGTACTGACTTAAAAACGACAAGTCATTCAACGTAGATTATAAGTAAATCGCACTATACATTTGATAAGGCAAATAGACTTTCAAAACTGTTTTAAAGATGCTTTATTTTGTTGGAGGTTGGCGTGATTTATTAAATCGAACTATAAATGTAAATAATTAATATGAAGTTTAAAGAAAGAAATATGTGAAAATTGTACAGAAGTCGTCAATGAGGACAATTTCCTTGATTATTGAAGTAGCATCGAAATATTTTTAAATCGACTCTTTCCCCTATACATAGGTATACACTTAAATACGAAATGAAGCTTAGGGCGAGAGGTGAATGAATGTTTTTCGTCTCAACGATACAATGAGAATTCTTGTTCCAAAATTGATATCACAGAAGAAAAAGACAAAAGCTTCGCTTTACGGATCTTTTAAATTCCACAAAAATACAAAATAAATATTAAACATCGGATAAAAATTGTATGATTATGGAACATATATATAACTGAATGCTCGAAGCAAAACATAAGAGCAATCTGTAAATAGCTAAAGGGCGTCATTGATTCAAATAAAGTGGGTAACTAAATGTTATGCAATAATAAATTAATACGATTGTTGAGCGGTCGCCTGTCACCGGATGTTCAAACTGCGATCACAATATGTTGGAATTTTTAATTCAAGACACACCTTACTTGTGAAACATAATATAATATTGTATTTTTATAAAATGTCTCAGTCAAAATGATTTAATCAATAGCGGCGAACTATCTGCTTAAAATTTTAACTCGCTATTTCGCCTTAACGCCATCGAACTAGCTATCAACAAACTGATAAAATTCTTGTACAACTAAATACTGTGTTTTTACCCGATTATAATGGAGTTCTACACATTAAATGCCAAGTCAATTGATATTGTAAGTCGCCTTTTTATAAATTTCCCGGCACTGATTTTAATGAATAAAATTACGAAATACTCCTTGGAGCACACATTTTTCCAGGTTTTTCAAAACATTCCCAGAGCTTGTTTTCAAGCATATATGGGAGATAAGTACCCGATTCCTGGTGGTCTTCCCCGATGTGAAATATACATACACGTGTTATAATTTTATTAGTTATTCAACCACTACGTTCTCATTTTCTAAAATGGTGCTGATCTGAATTCTCTATGATTAGGTAACTACCCATTACTAGAGTTTAGTGTGAATTTCCTCTATGATTATTTAATTATAGTCTATTAAATACATGTTCCAATTTCAAATAATTTACTCAACGGCAGAACAGCTAGTATTTATTCATCAGTGTCACTTCAGAGAACAATGAATTTATTCTTAAATTTTGCTCATGAGGAAATCATCAATAAATAAATTCTCAAATTTGGATTATTGAGATTTTGTACACTTCCATGTATTTTGTCAATAACGACCCGGGTTTCGCCTTTCGGCATCTTCAGGCATTCGAGCACACGAATGGACTCGAACTGAGAGACAGTAAACAGTGTCTAACGCTTATATAGAAGATACAAATGCGACAAATATCATTTACGAGGCAATACATTATACGTCTGAGAGCCACACCGATACCTGAGTTAAAATTTCGGAAATCGTCCTAATCCTTATTTTGTAAACACCATATTACCAGAGTGGCGGATTGCCGAAGGCGAATTGCCGCTTTTCAACTTCTTTTAGAAATACCAGTGATTTTACAATTATAATAGTATTGTGGGTTTTGACGGGATGTAATTCGACGAATGGGTAAATATATACAATCATTCCACATTTAGTGAAATCTGTTAGGTGTTTCAACGTATCGGATATAATAGCGGAGAATTAGGAAGGTTCAGCTGCTCATTCAAGATTGGTAAGGAGTATAACTGGCCTCTATTAATTTCTAAAATTTCCTGATAAAATAATTTATGATCCCCCATGTTTTTATGCAACAGTTTAACCCCATCATCCGCATTAAACGTATGGTTCTCCATTAGCAAGTGATTTGCGAATGTCGAAGTTTCTTTTTTTAATCTAAAGGCAGCTAAATGTTCTGATACCCTTATATCTAATGTACGTGTGGTTTTACCCACATAGAAATGTTGGCAATCATTGCATTGTAATTTATAAATACCAGATTTGTTCTTAAAGTTTACTCTATCTTTATTGTTAATAAGTAATTTGCCTAGAGAGTTTTTGCAATAGAACGCCGGTCTAACACTATCAGCGAGTTGTTTTTTAATTTTAATCTCAATAATCCAAATTTAATATTGAAATTCCATCAAGCACCCTCAGTCGATGTCTTAAATTATAAATAAATTCTCAATTTTAGCAACTAGTTGTGTTATTTTTCTCGGATAAATTACTTCCTTTTCAACTAATCTGAGATTTGTCATTTTTTTCTAAGAATTTGCTGTGTTGAAATGCACATTTTTTACGATAAACGTCGCTGACTTACGAAACAGGGCGTGAATACGAATTAGCATATAAGAATATAAATCAACCGAATACGACACATAAAAGGATTTATTGATAACATTAGTTAGTCATGAATTGTAAACAAATATATCAATTACACCGATAATTTAAATGACATTTTTGCGTCATATATCAAGCCGTAAATTAATCTTAACGCTTCTCGCAATAATAAAGCAATATGTTCACGAAAGTATTGATATCAACCTCAACTTGGACGATTCTCCTACGGGAAAACCCGTGCATTTAATTGTTCGCTAACTGCAGCCTTCATGTTGGATGCGCTACAGAAGCGCATGTACATATCGGTTTCTTATGTATTTTTTTATGAATCACGATATTATGCATCAGATCATCCGTAATGGGTAAATTTTCATCAGCAACAAAATAACAAAAAAAGACTTCACAGTTTATTACATAATATTTCAATATGAATTTCACATTGCTCCCTGCAAAATCGTCGAGAGGAAAACATCATAATATTTAATTCGCATCATTAAAAGTACAATGTCGTTCTATGAATTCAAAAAAAATATCGAAATGAAAATACAGCACAACAAAAGATACTAAACAATATTTAAATCATTTATTGCGATACTATCTATCATTTGACATTTCTAAAGTATATTATTGCATTATCGTTATCCCTACAATCGCATGACGATCTAAGTTTTCACAAATATTTACAAATTTGGGTATACTAAATTATGTTTTACCCTTGTAATATATAACTAAGTATGAATTCATTAAATATCTTCTTAAAAACCATATCGTTAATTAATTGGAACATAACACTCCAGTAAGCATGCCTTACTTTTAGTGTTAGAATCCTTGATCAAGGATTTTTTTCTGTATCATATCAAGGTATATTTACTGTGAAACTCGTGATGATTTATTTAAGTATTTTTTTTTTTTGCTTAAATACATGGTGCTGATGCCGCAAATTACAATACAGTCTTTCACTGATTCTTTTTGACACGTTGGGGGTGGGGGTGGGGGTGTCAATAGCATCACATAAATCAATACCACTCATTAAAATAATATTCGAACTTCGAACATAGTAGGTCTCTTTGTCTCATGAAATTGTTTCATAGTTAAATACTTTAGACGTGTCCATGTATTCACAAACAATTTAGCGGATATGAAATTTCGAGAAATGATGAAAAGAGATTATTTACTCGGTCAAATTTAAGAATAATGAATACTATTTTAATGTCAACATTACCTTCTGTTGGATTTGAAATTCCGTCGTGGACTAGTGACGCCAAGCACCCGGAGGCACCTGAGAAAAAAATAAAACACATTTGAACTGTCAATACAGTATGAAATGAAATATGTCATTCCTATTATAATATTTCAAGCATAAATAGTTTTACATAAAAAGGAAACCACTTACCGTAGACGAGGTGTTTGTGTTTTTGACTGGTCATCTGGCTGAGAGATTCCTTTGAAAACTCGTACGTGCTGAAGTATAGCGCATGAGCTGGACCCGCGCCCATCACCACCGCAGACATTCCTCGGACAGGTCTACGACAGAAAAATTACGAAATAAGTTCTCTAGCATTTGAATTACTGTTATCTTAAGCACTTGTTTACATTTAAGGGAAAAGATACATTTCACCGCATCGAGGAATATTCGACCATAATTAAAATTGGAGAGAACGCACAGTAAAAGACAACGATAGAGAACACTGTTTGTATTATGTAAATAATTTATTATTATATAGGAATAACAGGGTCGACAAAGTCTTCGATAGTCCGCAACGGCCTTTCCCTATGGGACATATTAAAACTGTACGGAATCCCAACCAAGATTATCGCCATCATCAAATGTATGAACGAGGGTAGTGAATGCTGTATTAGAATAGGCGACGTAGCAACAGGATGGTTTGGGGTCTCACCGGAGTCAGACAGGGCTGTGTTCTGGCTCCGTTCCTCTTCATAATAATCTTCGACTTCATCCTTAAGAAGTCAAAAAATTAGAACTGTGGACCACGCATGTTAAAAACTCACAGCTTCGTTGAGTAGACGATTCCTCAAACAAAATTTAAATTTTTCAAAAACTGAAAATACAAAAATGCAGAAAACATAGAAGTGGTATCAAATTTACCAGTGGGTCATTATTCCTTTCGCAAGATTTGACGGTACACAGGGGAGGAGATTTTAATAGATATAAAAAACGACCGGGTGCACAAAACCTTATTTTCTGAGTTGTTAATATTTTGGAATAAGCTTTGGAGTCAATATCCTCGACAGGCTATTACAGCAGCTAAGTCTCTGTTGCCGTCTGAATCCTCGTATCTTTACTTCTTTGATTTTTCAGCGATCATGGAAATGAAATCATGAGTTACGGGTTCGTTCATCTAATTTCGATTGGACGCAATTCTTTCTAAAAATGAATTGCATCCTTCTCATTAATATTTTTTTTACCACCTCTATATATATATTTCCATGTCCGCTCCCAATGTGGAGCATATGGTCTCCTAATGAAGGTATCTTAACAGAATTTTTCTACGGGAACTGCTTGTTACTCAATTGCTCAACCTCCCATTTTTCGAAGAGAGTAGGGATAGAAGGATAGGGCTATGACAGGACTAGTGGTTAGCTAATCGCTGTCGCTACGCCCCGTGATGATGGGATGGGTGGGAGGGAGGCCTCAGACTACTAACAGAAATCCATAAATCGATTTAAAGAACAATCTATGAAAACCATCAGCACCGGGAATTGAACCAGAGACATCCGTAACCGTAGCAAGCGACGCTACCAGCTGCGCCACGGACGCCGACAATATATATATATCTGTGTTCATAACACAGTTAAATAAAAAACAAATAAAGATGGATACGTAGCTGCTGAAAAGATTTTTTAATTGGTGATTGAATAATCATTGGGAAATTTTTATGGACTCTTCTGTTAAGTAGAGAAGTTTAGTTTAGTACGTTACTTCTGCACTAAAGGGACGAAATATCGTTGTGTGAAATTGAAATAAGGATGTGACTATCAAATATACTCCATTACCAGTTTGCTGCATACGGATTTAAATTCAGGAATCCTTGATACATAAGAAATTATTAACCGGTCATTCAAAATTATGATGATAAAATCACAATCAGCGGTTTATTATTTACAAGTCGAAAATAACCAATTCATTGATAAGATAAGCACGCGCCGATTTTTTAAAAATATACTGTGTGTTAGAAGTCTGCACGGGCCGAATTTTATATAATTGCTCGGTCCGGGCCAGAAATCTTCAGGTCCAGCACAGCCCGAACCCGATTTTCAATATCACTTTTACTACCCGAACTCGACCCGAAGCCCAGATTTCTCAATCGGAAAAGCCCGTTTTTATTTCAATCTTGAAATACATTTTTAACGACTCAATTTTATTTAAATTTGAATTATTGAGATTTTGTACACTTCCATGTATTTTGTCACTAACGACCCGGGTTTCGCCTTTCGGCATCTTCAGGCATTCGTGCGCTCGAATGCCTGAAGACGCCGAAAGGCGAAACCCGGGTAGTTAGTGACAAAATTCATAGAAGTGTACAAAATCTCAATAATTCAAATTTGATATTAAAATTTCATCAAGCACCCTCCGTCGATGTCTTAAATTATATCAATTTTATTTATTAATAATGAATTTTATGGCACAACAAGCTGTAAACCATCTTGTTGCTTCAATTCATTTTTCATTTTCCTGAAGAAAAATGATGACGATGCCATACTTTTAAACAATGGATGTTATTGTTTTCATCTGTACAACAATATTCATAACAGATGTGAAATAAATTATTTAAGTTATTAAATTTTTGTTATAAACAGTGTTGTCGTATGGCTGACTAATGATCTGAACAGTTCAAAATATTTTTCTGAAAATTGAATTCCTTACCAGGGCCCTGTCCGAGTCCGAACCTAAATTGACGTTACCTGTCGAACCGGCCGGGCCGGGCAGGGACTAGTCCCGTGTAGACCTCTACTATGTGTACTCACAATCAGTGAAATAATGAAAAAAAACCTGAAGATAAACTAAAGAAGATAAGTCTATATTTATGTGTTATTAAAATATATATATAATCAAATAGCGACTACTCTGACGGTAACTTCTTAAAAAAACGTTATCATCCTTTTCATTCTTAAGGCAATTAGTTTATATAACGACACTCGTTTTAAGAAATGTAATAATTAACAATTTATGATATGAGACGAATTATGAAGAAATATTTTGACTTCATTAGCGGTAATTATAAAAAAGAGTAATTTAAGGAAATACTAATTGATATCAGGGCGAAGTGAGGCGAATGAACAGTAATACAAATCGTATTATAGGTATGTCCTTGTTCCAATGAATATTGGATAATAATGAACTATTTATCTTTTAGTGAAAATTCAACAGACATATAAAGCAGTATATCGACTGTGTTTTATACAAGTCTATTATGTAAGAATCTTGTATTCGAAAGAGTGGCAATATTGGCATCGGAATACTTAATCTTATTTAATCAAATTCTGCTTAAAATATTTATGATTGTTCTTAACCAGGCCTTGAATACGGCCATTGTCATTGACTTCTATGATATACTTCCTGGTGCGGCTATATGCAACAGCAAACAGCAGGACGATGCATCATTTCTATCAGCGAAGGGTGTAACTATATATTATTATTTAACCAATCGGGATACACTCTTCAATACACTGCATACCAAATAATTCAAAACAAGTATTATATATTACTTTTAATTTAACTATATCAGTTATCGAATCTCAAGCCATTTTATGAGCTAATTTAAGACATCGACTGAGGGTGCTTGATGGAATTTCAATATCAAATTTGGATTATTGAGATTTTGTACACTTCCATGTATTTTCGATGTTAGTTCGAGTCCATCCGTGTGCGTTAGTGACAAAATACATGGAAGTGTACAAAATCTCAATAATCCAAATTTCATTTTATGAGCGCTATTCAAAATAAAAATAGTATAAAGTATTTGCAGATATAGTGAGCGTGTAATATATATTGAAAGAATAAAAATCAATCAACTGCAGAATTTATAAAAAAACTTATCAATTTTTCGGATTTAATTTTTTTCGCAGTTAAGTGTAGAAGATATTTACTGAGCCTAGTAATTACCTTTTGTCAATATTACGTTTACATAGATTCGTGCTACTAATTATTATGAAAATAAACGAGACTCGCGGAAAATCCAATTATAATAGAACGACGAGTCATTTATTTTCGTTACGCAGTGATACGACTCGACTGGCGAATCAAATAGATCGATCGGCTCGCCAAGTCATAAAAAATGATAACATTTAAAATGCATACTTTTTCAGTCGGTTTTAGCTCAATGCCTATGCACAAAGTAAACACAATGTTGAAATGAAATTCTTTATAAACTTAAAATAAAAATTATCGAAATATGCGAAACGGTAAACGAACTTTGAAATTTCTTCTAATATCATGTGACCGTTTGATGTCTGACCATTAAAAAATAAAATATTATGCAAATTAGAGCATTATCAATTTGATAACATTATCCCAATTAAACAATAAAAGTAATGTACGAAGAATCTAATTTACAAAAAAAAAAATTTTTGCACAATTCAGTGATAACATTAATTATTTAGATAGGTCATCATTGTGATGTCGGGCGCTTTAATTAGATTATTATATAACCGCAAAAGTAAATAAATAAAATGGAATTATTTCAAAAATTTTATTTGGCATACGAAAATTCATCGAGTTATGGATGAAATCGTGCAGATAACCTTGAGAACTTCTGTTTCAATATTATCATTGGTGCTATGGGAATGTTTACCTACATATAATATTGTATATGTATGGTGTATACTGGCAGGTGTATCCCGAAATAGGTTTAAAAATAATATAGTTTTTTTACCAAAAAATTCAATTAGATTTATATTTTCATACTATGGATTAAGTTTTTTTGCACTCTTTTTCTGCTTATTAGTTGGTCAATCTATCTTTTTTCGAAGAGGGCAATGATAGAAGGATAGAGCTAGGACTGGACTATTGGTTAGCTATTACCTCCCACTACTAATAGGAAAGGATGGGTGGTAGGAACTTATATTATACTTAATATATTTGAACACTAAATCATAAATCGATTGAAAAATTATTTAATGAAACTGTTCAAACTGGGATTGGAAACCGTGAGTGACGATAACCACTCGGCCAAATAGATAAATCACATTATGTCAACTATTTCTGCTCCCGATGCTTGCATATTAGAGGTATGCACGGGACGAAATTTGATAAAATTGTACGGTCTGAGCCCGGCTCTTGAAGGCCCGAGTCTTAATATCAACCTAAAGGAACAATATCACTCGTCACCATATTATATTATATTTCATTTTTTTAGAATTTAAAAAAAAATTCTAGCATTACAGCTGACAGCCAATGCGCCAAATATTTTAAAAATTAGAACATCACACGAGATAAACTCGATGAGAATTTTTAGAAGTCACTCATGTCCAAGATAACAAATTTTAAATTTGAATTATTGAGATTTTGTACACTTCCGTGTATTTTGTCACTAACGACCCGGGTTTCGCCTTTCGGCATCTTCAGGCATTCGAGCGCACGAATGGACTCGAACTGACAGATAGTAAACAGTGTCTAACGTTTATATAGAAGATACAAATACGACAAATATTATTAAATTATGACAAATTTTAATTGAAAAATCTAAATTTGATATTGACCTAGGGCAAACACTTACCACTAGACCACAGAGACCGATTTTAGCTGGTATATATCTCTTCATGTTCTAAAAAGTTTTTTTATTAATTTGCCACACGTCTTCCGAAACATTTTCATTGATTGTAAATTTAAAAATAATATATAATGTCGATTATCAGTACTAAACGAAATTATATGTGGAAAACTTAGACCCTCTGAATGCGTTTCAACTACAGGATACATATATTAATTAAATTTATTATCGATACAACCTGCAGTTATAATATTATATATTTCTTTAAAATCGTGTTCTATATGTATTTAATTCATTAATAGATACGACAAAAATATTGTGTTTTATTTTTCCCATGTTCTGTTTTGTTACCGAACCGTCTATTCATATCAGTGCTTGATGAAATTACAACTGTCACCCGTTAAGTAAAATTATTGTTAAAATCGTAATAGTTATTCCGATTTTAACAGTAATTTTGTTTTTTATGGGTAGTTACCCCTCGGACAATCCTTATCGCAAAATACACTACCCAGCGTTATCCCATCATTTTTACATTAAATACATCTGATTAATATGCTAGATTTATAAACAACTTACCGCGAATATTATTTAAAACAAAATAAAAAAATAACTTTGAATGAATCGGTGGTTAATATCATTAAGATTACACAAACACCTTTTGAAAAAAGAAACCGCTAAATATTTTGAATGTGGTATGTAGTAAACAAAAATATGTAGATCACATATTATCGCCGACCTGAAAGTCAAAGCCCGTACCTCATAAAATATAGAGAATGAGGTTTTATTTCCACAAAAATGTTCTAAAAATGGATGAAAAAAACAGTATAATTAGGTATGAATTTCTTTGAAAAATCTCTCAATAAAGCAACCAAGTTAATTCGCTCTCTTGTAAATCTATACAGCCGAATTTGTGTTTTAGGCATGCAAAAGAAAACGTCAAATATATTTATTTCGTTTGCGACCTCGCCTCTTAACTATTCATTATTGATTCAATTTTCGATCATCCATGCCATTTGTTACAGACTGCATATCGTCGTTGCACAAAATTAACCTCCAATGTGCAAAAATTCTGTTTCGAGTTAAGGATAAAAAGCAGTTTTAAAAAATCAGGAGAATGATTTTTAATAAAATAGTAATGCAGTAATATTAATTACACTATCTCAGTTATTAAAATTATCGATAATGTTTAACAGTAAAAATAAATAACATGTTTACACCGTCACATCGGAGGTTTACGATATTGTTGTATCGCAGATAATTTAGCTGTAACAGTTTGAATCATTTTCATTTTTTTTTCATGTCCGCTCCCAACGTGGAGCATATGGCCTCATACCTAATGGAGGTATCTCAACAGAATTTTTCTATGAGAACTGTTTGTTACTCAATTGCTCAACCTCTCTTTGTTGAATAAAGTAGGGATAGAAGGATAGGGCTAGGACAGGACAAGTGGTTTGTTAATCGCTCTCGCTACGCCCCATGAGGATCGAATAGGTGGGTGGGGAGGGAACTATAGACAACACAAACACTCGACTACGAACAGAAATCCATAAATCGATTGATATATCAATTTATGAAAACTGCCCGCACCGGGAATTGAACCTGAGACACCCGTAAGCCGTATGTATAGCCCACGACGCTACCAACTGCGCCACGGACGCTCATTACTGGTGGTCAATTTATTGTTTTATTGTTTTGCAAACTAATAATCCAGTTTATATTGAGAAATACCGTGAGCTCTAATTAATTGTTGGTTATTAGAGAATCACTTATTGTTTATTCTGGAAATCCATCATCATGATAGTAAAAAATGTGTATCTAAAAATAGTATTTTACTTGGGGCCATTTTGAATTCCTTATCCGTATCCCTTCAGCCAAAAAGTTTCAATACGTGAAAATTTTCGAGAAAAGAATATAAAAACTTCAAAGTAAAAAATACCGGAAAAAATGACGCGTCGCTTAAATATTCAGCAATTTTAATATGTTTAGATTTAAGATTACTGCTTTAGATATTCCATAAAAATTTTATTCTGTATTATTCCAATCCAATCATCATAATTCGTACTCAAAATTCGATAAAGTTCACGGTTTGACGTTCTACAACGTTTTTTCAATCAATACAGTTCCAGTGTCATGGAAAATAATATATGTATGTACCGACATGCATATACTCAGTGTTTATTGCAGTTGCTAAAGCAGATATCTATGTCATTATAAACCAGTGATTTCCAAAGTGTTTCCTACGGACCCTCAGGGGTCCTTGTGACCGCAGAGGTGGTCTGTGGCAAATCAAAAATAATTTGGGGGTGCGTGGACAACGTCAGGGGGCCCGCGAAAGGTTTAATATAAAAAAATAACAATGACACATTTTCATTATTACGAAAGTTAAAAAAAAAAATAGCAATAAATTGGTAGCAATTTGTTGGGTGTTAGACCCTTTTGCAAGCAGAACAACAAACTCAGACGTATCCATACTAATACGGGAGCAATATATTGAATAATCCACAAATAAGGAGCGGAAAACAATGTTTGTACAAGGATACCATAAATTCTGGTTACAAAAACAGATACCAATTTTATATCCTCCATGATGGGTCACAGAGGTTGTTGATTGTTTTCCCGTCTTCCTATTCAGTGGAAAGTGGAATTAGTGCAGTTATGAACCTCATCATACTTGAAATATCAAATTTTTTTTTATTATATTTTATTTTTACATCACCATTTACCATTCAAGACATCAAAATTAAATTTATACTTTTTCTATTACGCAGTTACATAGAGTTATTTTACTTGGGGGGTTCATGATCAGGTTTTTGCTTTAGAAAGGGTCCCCGGACATAATAAGTTTGGAAACCACTGTTATAAACGGTTCAAAAAAGTTCATCGCTGTCCGGTTTCGCAATAAACGATTCTATTTTTACTTGTAGTTATTTATCTTGTATTATGCATTCACCGAAGAAAAACAATCATGGAACAACTGATAAAAATGATAAAGCACGTTCACCCTAGAAATATTTAAACTCTTGCTCACAGTTACATTTATGTAATTATAGAAAACGTTAAATGTATATTAATATTATACAACTTTTCTGTAAAAGTGGTGCCACGAAACAATAAAAAATTATCAAACCGTACCTGTGAGTATATTAAAATTATAAAATAAGTAAAATGACATAATTAGTAGTCAGATCTCATGTTGAGGTCAATTCACACTGCGACTTATGTCTTCTCGAGTCGATATCCACCGGGTACACACATTTTAAAGAGAAACGTCAATTATTTTGCTGGACCGGCTAACATCGTATATATCAGGGGGCGTTCAAATATACTTGTGCTGCGATCAATTTTTCCGTTGTCATTGTTATACGAATGGTAGCAACCTGCCCGTTTCGTTTTTTAACACATTAAAAATGTAACAGTAAATTTATTGAATACGATGATACAATTAAAAGGATTTTTAAATAATTATACATAATATTAACATTTTTTTATAAGAAGAACCAGTCTTCACACAAAGTATTTATTCTGAGCATATAAGGATATAGAACATAAATTAATATTTTTGACTTGTAATAAATACATTCGAGCTTAGAGAAGGCAAAGAAAGCAACACATAAGAAAGCATTTTAATTTCATTTCGAATTTATATTACAGTCCTGAGAATCTTTTAACGATTGGCATGTTGAGGTGAGAATTATTAATACAGCCGCGAACGTTCTGCTGGGCTGCCCTGGTAAAAATAATAACTAATTTGGCATATATCTAAAAAACATTGCAATACTAATGAACTAAACATTTCTGTTTCAATAAAAGAAATAAATTTACTTATTTATCATTATTAACATTTTAAG
Source organism: Himalopsyche phryganea (assembly GCA_022494535.1). Taxonomy (NCBI): domain Eukaryota; kingdom Metazoa; phylum Arthropoda; class Insecta; order Trichoptera; family Rhyacophilidae; genus Himalopsyche; species Himalopsyche phryganea. The sequence continues at coordinate 3,847,231 of JAGVSL010000035.1, read as the reverse complement.
ATAATACAATACTTTTATATTATGTTTATTTTTGCCGTATATTAACATTACATATTAGCAAATGTATTAGTGTTAAATATATTTCTTCTTATTTTAGATTAAATGGTGCCATGCGCATTAGAACACTTCCGATATAATTCAAAAAGTATTTTAAAAACACAAATCAATATTAAAATACTTCTCTTAATCTTTTTATGGTGAAACTATAACAGGTAAATTGAGGGGAATGCTTACTGATTTTAAACAAGAAACAATAATCTTTAAACATTATTTTATGGGCATGCCGGCGCATGCTCTTGTATCCTACTTGCTCATACCCATGTGAAGTTGTGCGATAAGTTCACCGCACGCCGATGGTACCTAAATAACCATTCACTTTTGCTATGAAGAACTGAAATATTGTCCTGTTGGTTGAATAAATATTTTTGAAATTACAATTTTGTATCAATCGAGATTTATTTTTATTCTTAATTTTTAACAGTACATTTATACGGTCATCATAAAAACTAATTCACATGGTATGCATGAGAAGCGAAGCTGTGAACCCCGGTTGATATTTTAAATTTAATAATTGATTTTAGAACAAGTATATGAGTGTTTGTGATGACATTTCTCGAGATGATCTCAAATGATATTTTATTTGATATTATCAGTTATCTTAATGTTGAGTGAAAAGTTCAGATTTCGATACAGCGACATCTAGTAATAGGAAAATTGTTTCAGTGATATTAATCTATTTCTTTTCGTCGGTGTGTACCATATTTTTCAAAAATAAATAGGACGTTTTCGTCGAGATGACTTAATGTCGGATCCGTGGTGTAGTGATCAACGGTCGTTGACTACGGTTACGGATGTCTCGGGTGCAATTCCCGGTACGGACAGTTTCATAAATTGATTTTTCAATCGTTTTATGGATTTCTGTTCGTAGGCATGGATGTCTAAAAATCTTTCCATCCAATCCTAAAAACGGGGCTTAGCGAGAGCGATTAGCTAACCACTAGTCCTGTCGTAGCCCTATTCTTCTATCCCTACTCTCTTCGAAAAAGAAACGTTGAGCAACTGAGTAACAAGCAGTTCTCGTAGAAGAATTTCTGTTGAGATACCGCCATTATGAGTCCATACGTTCAACACTGAAAATATCTTATACGTATGTATGTAGCTTTGATTCAGTATAACTATATTTCAACAAAATCTTAAATAAACACCCCCCAGTTTAGATATGTTCAAAACGAAGCATAATTTTTTTATTTTAAATACCTCAGGATGAGCATTTTATTGTGAAATATTTACACTGTTGAGATAGTGTTCAATTGGACTTGATAACAAATGTAAATACTGTCATTATGCACTTAATGATTAATTATGTACCTATACACTATAATTTTATTACAATAGATAATAACAATTTCTTGGCATGTAATGTATTCCCAATTAATGGCGATCAATTTTAATTGGAAGGTTCACTCTATATTACGTAAGACGATAATCTAATTGTACATACTTTTCCATTGGATAATTGATTTCGGGCCTGCAGCCGAGCGGTCAACCATGTTGCGATATCAACAGGTTCAAATCCCAGTACAGACACTTTCATAAATTGATTTATGGAGTGTTCAATGGCATGGATGTCTGTAATGTCTAAAATTTCTTCTCACCCACCCGATCCTAATAATGGGGTGTAGCGAGATTGATTAGCTAACTACCCTAATTCTGTACTCGCGTCATCTTTCAATCCTTACTGTCTCCTAAAAAAAGAGGTTGAGCGACTGAACAGCAAACATAATTTTGGTAAAAAATCGTTCAACATTTTTTCTCATCAATAGATGTCACCGTCACACAAACTGAAGCGTTTGTCTCACCCTTAACACAAAGAGTTTTAGTAGACGGCAATAATAATTTCAGTAACAGGGTGCCAGAAGTGCTCAAAAGATTAGCCGCTTCTGGAATATAATATATGGTTGGTTCCCATAGAAATATAGGGATTGTACCAGGCAGCGCCCCGTTATGTCGGTGATCATGGAGAGATATTGGAACTGGCTGGGTCACGTGATCCGGATGCCTCAACCCTACTTGTTTATTCTTACAACCGGTGGAATTCCAGCATTCCGGTCGACCGTCGGGTACTATGTACTCGGCGGGTGACAGGGAATCGACAGGGAATCATGGAGGCGCCATGCGTTGGCCATATGCTTCACATAGCGAGAGAATAGAGTCCAAGAACAAAGGAATGTATAAAATTCTATTCAACCTTTTACTATGCAACTACTTTGTTTTTATCTCTAAAGACAGCAATCATTCACTACTCGATTTAAGATGTAGTAAATACATAATAGTGATATAATTATTAAAGACACCACATTAAGACTCTACGACAGTTGTAGAGTCTACGACTAAAACTCTAGTCATTAAACAAGAGCAAGGCTTGCAATGTAAACAGGAAAATCCCATAGAATTAATGGAATGGAAATACCGGAAGCTTGCCATAGGAAATGAGTGTTAAAAGTATTGAGTATTGCAATGAAAGATATTTAATAAATTATCTGCTTAGCTATGCTGCTGATAGTGTATTATTTTGCTGGCTTTACTTATCTATCTGTAACTACCGTATACATATTTTTATAGAAACAATCAGATGCACAGCAAACTTTCATAAAATAATTTAAGACATCGACTGAGGGTGCTTGATGGAATTTCAATATCAAATTTGGATTATTGAGATTTTGTACACTTCCATGTATTTTGTCACTAACGACCCGGGTTTCGCCTTTCGGCATCTTCAGGCATTCGAGCACACGGATGGACTCGAACTGAGAGACAGTAAACAGTGTCTAACGTTTATATAGAAGATACAAATGCGACAAATATTATTTACGAGGTAAGATAGATAGTGTGGCTCTCAGACGTATAATATCTTACCTCGTGAATAATATTTGTCGCATTTGCATCTTCTATATAAACGTTAGACACTGTTTACTGTCTCTCAGTTTGAGTCCATCCGTGTGCTCGAATGCCTGAAGATGCCGAAAGGCGAAACCCGGGTCGTTAGTGACAAAATACATGGAAGTGTACAAAATCTCAATAATCCAAATTTTCATAAAATAGTAAATTAAAAATGGCTGAATTTGTTTCTGTCACTTTCCATAGAGATATCCTAATCAAGTCATAAAAATGACAGTTATAAGTTATAAATTATAACGCACTATGTGGGAGACAATATCAAGAATATTGCATTAAAAATCTGTGGTGTCAAAACAGTAGCGGCTAGTGGTCAAAAATATTGGAGATGTACTGTAAATAGTCAAACTAGAATTCATATAAGTTGGATAAAAATGTATGTTAAAAATCATTTATTTGACATGGATAAGGTGCATGCTTGGGTAAAAATGAAATCATTCTCAGCAAATATGATAAAATACGTTATTAATATTTTTTTCAGTATTGCCATATGCTCTTCCCTCAGTATTTACTTAAATCAAAAAAACCATCTATGGCTCAGATTGATAACCATCCAATAAAAGACGCGAAACACTAATTTTTGTAGCCACTAAAGTCTGGTTGAGAAAAGGCATACCTATAGAGGGGTGATATTATGTTCAAATATTTACTTAATATTTTAATTATGATTTGAAAACTCGCTAATGATTTATATTTTTGATTGGTTCTACAAGTCAGCCAGCATTATTAATTACTAAATAACAACAATGACTAATTTCACAACTAACATAGCCAATGAATGCAGCGCTATTCTAACATCGTCAGACATTGAATCAGCGAGTTGCAGAACAGGCAGTGCTATCAGTACATTCTATACTACTTTTAACCCCTTCACTTAATTTTATTATTTTAATTGTAGTTCCACAGTATCTGTGTACATTGCTAACATCTGTATCAAAGCCTACAGACTTATTATACAAAGGAAAATAATAAATATTATCACATTTAATGCACATAATTTATGGCAATATGGTGGTGAAATCTATCCTTATTTTACACAACCACCATGTTATTGTATTATTGGATTATAGATTTTGTTTCTTATCACGAGAGATTAAATTTATTACAATATTTATAAGTAATCTTCAATATGAATTGACATATCAAGTCTAAGGATATGTGAAATGTGTCAAAAAAGATGCAATATCAATAAAGGTTAAATTATTATCATGTTATAGGAGACATATATATGAAAATTTCAACACTCACTCATGTGTCAGCAAAATTAATTCAATAAAATTCATATTTGCATACAATAGGGAATAATCAAACCATTGCATATATCAAATAGCAATAAAAAATTATCTAGAATAATGAATTATAAAAAAACCTAATGATATGTATTGAAAACAAATTATTTGTGGAATTAATAATATTGAAAAAATCTACCCAGACCGAATCCACCGAGTACACTCGTCTATCGCGTCCTGGAAGACCATCGGGTATTATCCACAGGATGTACTCCGCGGAGCTGAGGGGTTCTGACATGTCATGGGAGGAAGGAAAGTGATTGGGGGTGACAGGGAATGGTGGAGGCGCCACGTGGTGGCCATATGCTCCACATAGGGAGCGAATATGGTCAAAGAAGAAGAATAATATTACCAATGTATTTATTTTTTTATATCAGCATCATATAATTTAGTATTGATAATATTGACACTCCCAACGTATAATCACGTAAGTGCCAAATACGTGATTATACTCTTTTGGATTTTCATTGTCTACGCACTCAGTTATATACTATGAAACTAGATTTAAAATGGTAGCACTGCCTCATTTTTGAAGAAGATATATACAGCCGTTACTTTACAATTGCGCCTTGAATCGTTTAAACGCTCTACTGTAAAATTTCTGGTTTGCAGATACAGGATTATATGTAGGATATTATGTGAGTGTTTTGGTAAAGATTTCAAAGATGTATTTTCATTCAATATGAAAGCAAAAATACTTCATATTAACCGGTTTGCCGCTACCAAATTTTATGTAATGTAATGTTCCTGATGAGAAACAGCGGCATTCAACCTGTTAAAAGATATTTCAAAAGGAAAAAATATGTATTTACCAGATAGGGCTTCGTCACTAAATTATACTAGGCCAAGCAAAAAGTTGTCAGAAAATTGTATTTTGTGAAATGCCATAAGTGTAGTTTTACCTAATTACTGCATAAAATGGTCATTTTTATTTGTTTATTTCTTTCAATTCGATAATTAATTTTTGTCCCCACAATCTCATGATAAACGATTTCCACAGTATAGGTATGTTTTGAGATTATACTTCAATTGACGCTGAAAATTCACTGGAGTGATGGGAATTGAGCTGAAGTTTACAATTTACTCATACAAATCATAAAAAATTGATTGTTACTTAAACTGATAATTCTTACATTTATTTGTTGGTTATCTATGGGTATATTTATGCCTTCTATATATACAAGATTATCTTTTCTTACTGTTTTAAAACCTTAGACAAAATTATAATTTCTATGGCTCAGAGGTACACTTCGCAAGTCCACATTTTAGGTATTTTGACTTTTTAGAGTATTCTGAATCGACATATTTATTTCTACATAATGGTAAATTTCATTTGCCTATTATAAATAGAAACGAAGATAACCATTTTCATTATATCGCAAGTCCAATGTAAGTCTTCTAGTAATGAATTGCAAAGTCCCACATAGAATGGTTTTTTTTTCGATGTCTGCTCCCAACGTGAAGCATATGGTCTCTTAATGGAGGTATCTCAACAGAATTTTTCTATGAGAACTGTGTGTTACTCAGTTGCTCAACCTCACTTTTTTCGAAGAGAGTAGGGATAGACGGATAGGGCTAGGACAGGACTAGTGGTTAGCTAATCACACTCGCTTCGCCCCGTGAGGATCGGATGGGTGGGTGAGGAGGGAGTTTTAGACATCAGAAACACTCAGACTATTAACAGAAATCCATAAACCGATTGTAAGATCTTATGAAAACTGTCCGCACCGGGAATTGAACCTGAGACATCCGTAACCGACGCCAACGACGCTACTAATTGCATCATGGACGCCGACAATAGTTTACCGTGATAATAATATTTATTAAACTCCTTCTTAATATTTCGCATGTCCCACAGATAAATTTAAGCTCCTGGCTGTTTTTGCAATGTGAATTCAACGTTTGGGAATTTAGTTTGTTTTCGCTTCCCTGTAAAATTTGTCAAATGTGACTTACGATAGTTTACCTCTAAGGCACAGATTTTAAAACAATAATAATGAAAATTCAATGAATCTGTTAAAGTATGTAATATAACTAGTTAAGATACACCAAATTCTCTTTTTGCACAAGTTTTTTATGAAACATCACGTATCGTACTGCATTATATCCACCCTGTGCAATTCTAGCGCGATTTAAAAATGATTATGACACGTTATAAAGAATCATACAAAGAACTTTAAAAAAATGAAATCACAGTATCTGATGACCAAATTTTTATTTAAAATCAATGCAACAGAAGACAGAAATTTTATTCAAGAGACATTTGTAGATAAATATTATCTAGTAGTGATACTGAATGACTAAATAATTATTTTAAATGTTATATTATAATGTTAAGTATATTTTTTTAAATGGTATGTAATATGAAAAATTTAAGTTTTTTTATTGGGTATTATTAGTTGGAACCTATCTACCATTTTTATGTGAACACCATCTTTTTTTGCAAGGTAGTCTTTGGAACGTATCCCCCGTGTAAAAAGGGAATTTGGTGTATTGTAATATGGGAAAGATTATCGATTATTTTGTCATTGGTGAGTCATTTAGAATGAATTTAATTAACATTCCAAGCCATAATGGTATTGAACAAATGGTAAATTAAATTATTCAACCATTGTCATTTAACATCCCCCAGATGAAAAATGCAATTCTTTTCCAAATAAAGATTAATTGTTTAAGATACTCACACAGGCAGAGCTTTGAATAGTGAGTATTGAAAGAGTTAAGAGGTTTGACCCTCTAGTATGTGCCTACTCTGACCACTTGCCGCCTCTATTATTCAATTTGGATTGATTTTATTTATTCAAGCACACTTTCTTTCCAACGAGTTGCATTTGGTCATATTCGTATGATGAAAAAAAACACAGCACTTTCTTTTCTTTGGATATGGATATGGATCCGCTTCCTAAGAGGAGCATATGATGTTCTATATTACACTGAATACAACCTGTCGATGATCGACAGTATTTCAGGAAGCTGGAATGCAATCAGTGGGAAGACCGGGGCGGATCATAGCATATTTGGAAGACAGGTGCATTAACCCTTTGGTTAGCGAGCTAATTTAGTATTGGGTTAATTTAGTATTAGATTTTTATGTATTTTTATTATTGCTACATACAAAAAAATAAAAGCTTTTTTTGTCATAGGTCAGAATATTACTTATTATTTCATGTGATGATTTTTTTTTAGAATCTTTAAAAGTATATTTGCAAGTTAAAATGAAATAACTTATTATTATCTTCAAAGAATTACTAGAAGCTTTTACTTCCAATTAATCCCTAGATCTTTTTAGTATTAATGTGTTAATGATTTTCTACACTCAATATTATATGCAAACAGATTTGTTTCCAGATATTAAGCTTGTTACTAAATTATGTTGATATCCTCAATAAGATTGAATATTTGTAAACAATATTGAATGAATGACCTTGAGTGTTGTAATTAATATTATTATCCTCCCTTGGTGATAACACATCAACCTTGCATTTAGAACTGTTTTCAAAATGCCTTAATAATTTTTAAATAATGCAAATTAGATAAATCTTCATCATTTAATCGAATATAAAAAAGTAACGATTCAGTATCAAATACTGATAAAGAAAATTGAAATGATTCAATTATACATAGTAAATATGAGAATCCTTATTGTTTCAGAAGAGAGAAAGTCAGTTGCTTTTCACAAATAAATTAGAGCCGTGGTGGTATATTTTGTATAACCATATCCACTGCTAATGTGAAGCATGTGGACTCATAATGGAGCTTATCACAACAGAATTTGTTCTACGAGAACTGCTTTTTTCTCATTTCCAAGAGAGAAAAGAGAATAGGATGGGGCTAGGACAGAACAAGCGGTTAGTGAATCGCTCTCGCTACGCTCCATTTTAGGATTGGATGGCTGGGAAGAAATTTGGACATCACAAACATCCATGCCTTCGAAAAAAAACCCAAATTGTTTTTAAAAATCAATTTATGAAACTGTCCATAATGGGATTTGAAACCGTGAACTCCGCAACAAAAACCAATGATCTTGAGCACTCCGCTACAGGCACGGCCTATCCTGATGATGTATGGTGAAAGCCAAATCTCATTTCATAAATTTCTCAATTATTCTAAACGCAAAAAAACTGAAAATCAAGGAAGTACCCATTAATTATTTCTTTTCTTTTCACTAAATTTATAACAATGACTAAGACACTTCAAAACTCATTTTACAGAGATTATAATATTATATTATTATAAGAATGCTGTTCAAGGTATTTAAGAAGTGTTTCAATGTAACCTGAAAATGTATGTTTCGATTTTTTTCGTAATTCACCATAAGTACTACCAAGAAAATATTGTTCCGTATAAAATAAGGTGTTAGAATAATAAAATCATCTCACTGTATTACAAATTGAATGAAAAACGTACATGAGATAATTATATTCATTAAAATATGCATGAATATAATTGATCAATATTGTGCTAATGTATTAATCATTAATATATCTTTAATTGTTGTACCATCAGAACATAAGATATGGTGAGTTTTCCGAAATTAAAATATTCAGCCATTACAATAATTGTATATATCAGTCTTAACTCGATTTTCTATTTGTATTTCATTTATCTTTTATGTCGGTTTGAGGGCAGCTACAATTATTCATATTCTTAGCATAACACTCTCTAGCTGTATTCTTTTATCATATGCTAATTCATTAGTTATTTTGACCAACTGATACTGAAAACTAATTACTCCAGATAGATTAAAAAAAACAGATTGTCAATGCATTATTTGTTTTACTCAGTTATAATGTATTGTTTGATTTGAATTTTTTTACCTCAACTCTTATTATACTTCAATCAAAAATACCTGAAGACGCCTTCCTGTTGTACCATATGTCTGAGTGTACCGAACACTGTCATATTATTGGTGACGCCGAGTGACTGCATCCGAGTCTGAAATAGAAAAAACACATTTGAACACGTTTATATTTTAACCAATATATGTTTCAATAGCATTATATCCCTACAATAATTTCAGTTACTTTAAACTGAAATCATTAAAGAAATACTTAGTAACTAACAATTTATTTCAAAAGTACTTAAGTAATTCAATTATTAAAATATTGTTCACTTTTAAGGTGCGTTTAACTGTCAATTCTTTCTTTCTTTTCTGTCAACACAACATTTCATGTACTAATTCCACATTTTTTAGTAGTACAAAAAAAATATGTTGTCATAATAACCACACAAAGCAAGTTGATATACATATAATATGAGTCCAAGCTTCTGAAGTGTATATGAATCAGATTAAATATGCATATCCATTTCTAATACTAGGTTCGTAGAAAGACTAATAGATATTATTGTGTTACGTTTTTATTTACAGATAGATAATATAATTTTAATGGATAGTTTATATATCGTTGGTATTCATGCGTTTACCAAATCGTCATACATTTCCCAGCCTTAATATTCCTTTGATTTGAATTTTTCATATATTAAATAATGGACGGAGGGTAATTTTACTATATCAACTCACAACATTTAAGATACGATTCTGTATCACACAAGGTAGCAAAATCAATTACATTATGACAGGGCATTATACAATAGTTTAGAGGTACAGATATTATCAATGTATGCATTTACACCCACACTCCTATATCTACCAATCAAATTTAATAAACCAAACATTTAGTTCACACACATGTCACAGACCACTTTTTTTTATTCTAATGTAATTTAAATTTATTATTATCAATAAAAGCACCTTCTAAAAATTATGAAATTCTGATTCATATCTTTTATAAAGCGAAGAAGTCATAAAAATATCGAAATTATTAAATACAAAAATTGACAAGGAAATGTACCAAGCGAGTTCCACACTTTGAAACAATTAAGTGTAAAAAGTGTTCATCTAAATTCTCCCACAACCATGTGGAATATGTCAATATATAAACCATTACTGTTAGACATTCTGAAAGCTTTTCCTGCTAACACTCTTAGGTTACGAAACAACTCATGCCCGTGGCTCCTTAGATAATGATAAGGGATTTAAAGTTATCCTTCTGCTGAATATCAGAGTACTCAATTTGACCTTGTGCATTTCTTTCTCATCTATCCATGAGCATACCAATCATAAAGTCACATATAAGCAACGGGTAGTATCCATATACCCCCAAAATATGCTGTACATCCAGTGTAGCTAGTTGGTTTAGTGTTTGCCCTCGGCATTCAAAATGTCTTAGGTCCATCTTTAGGCTGAATATGTGAATAAATACAAAGACAGATAACCATATTTATATAGTAATGATAGCTTGTACACTCATCAGCAGCTTTGACAGAAAATTACCATTATGCTCAATTGGATATATTTAAAATTTTGATTCCATTAGTAAAATTCTTCAACACTTACTAAGAATTCATTGAAATGATCCACAGCATGCATTGTTACAGTAAAATTTTGATGTCTCTTTGTCAAACGATATTTCCAATATGTATTGGACAATGACAATGATTATTGAAGATTCAATTTTCTTAGAAATGGAAACTTTCACAACAAACATTGAAATGTCTAAATATTAATTGTTCAGATTCATAATATTCAGACACTGTCAATCTCTGTTTCGGATGGTTGATAATAATTTATTTGAGTGTATCATAATAATAGCGTTCATGTTACCTCAACAAATAACTTAAATATGTATTTTGAGTAAAACATTTCAGGTAACAAATAATAGATGCAAATTTTGTGTACATTTGTTACTACTGCAGGTGATGGCCATATAAACATGTATTATCATAAAATAGGTTTATAAGCGAATACTTTTTTGCAATTTAAATACAATTTGCTTCGATAAAAATTCACCAAATAAGTCAATTATAGTCACTTAGTATTTTATATACTGCTTGTTACTAATCCTTCACTATAGAAACAATGTTTTAATAACCATACTATATAATGTTAAGGAAACTTTTAAGACCAGGCATAATCGTAGCGTTTAATTTACATGAAAGTAAATTATTCTTTTTTACTTAAATCTCGTTGTGAGCCATGAAACATTAATGGAAGGAAACTACACTATTTAGTAAATAGTATTTACATCTAAATGCTGAGTTTGAGGTTATGTGTGTTATTGATTAACTTTTATCTACTTTCATAAAAGATATGTAAATAAGCAACAAAAAAATGGATTTACAATAGTTTTACTAACAGGTAAAAACAAAATGAATATAAATTGATGAAAGACTTAGAACACATCATTAATTTGACAGTGCAACTAACAACATGACGTTACAGGAATAACACAAGTATTAAAAAAATGTAAATTTAATTGGCATTTTGAAAATGTTGTTGAATGAATTAAGGGTAATAATAAATACATCTCAAAACAAACATAAAACGCAGTGATGAAAAAAACGTTTATACAAATAATTACATGTAGGTAAGTATATAAATAAAATATAAAGGAAATTTATGGGTAAAATAGTGCAGTATATGCATAGTTTATATTACATGGAGTTAATTCAATAATAACACCAAAAAAGGTAAGGTATCAGCAGAACTCGAAATTATAAAGTATTTTGTTTATATTTGTAAAGTTAATTGTAAACAAGTAATAAATATTAAAAACATCGTGGCTCAACACTATTCTATTCGAATTGAATCCAATAATTGTGAAGTACTAACACTTCCAAGAAAGAATTAGATTATTACCGACATTATAAATAATAATATAAGGTTTAATAATACATTTCACAAATTTGAGTAATTTATATCAATAAAAATGTCAATGAAAAATCGTAAATCGTTTTTAAACTAATCTGAATGTATAATAAACGTCTTTGAATGCTCTAAGTAAAGTGATTGTCGCTTGATTATTGCAAATTGACAGCTTCGGTGTACATTTTGACACTTGGCAAAACATTAACATGATGTAGAAAAAATATATACGTAAAATTTATATGAATTGTAAATGTAAAATAAGCATGAGTACCATATACTATAAATCATATTGGTTTATTTTCTAATACAGTTCATTACTAGAATGCCTGACAGCCGCTGACTGCGCCACATCTGAATTTACTTTCTACATTGAGGTTAGGTCAGGTTTGAAATATCCGGAATATCGAATTATTAGATGATGACAGCCTACAATAACAATAGGGAGGACGATCATTAGTGGGTCTGACGTCAGGAATCTTGTTACCTTGACAGAATCCAATGGATACATCACACAGTGCTCCATTACTCCCGCAATAGCTCCCGCCGTCATATGGGTGACAACATTTTGCGTCGGGAGGGTTTCATAATCCTCAAAGTTCATAATAATCACAATAAAAACACTCACAAAAGATTTAAATCAGATGAAACTGTTACAGAATGTAAGTAATACGATTTTTTGCAATTTTTGTGTTACGTAGTACGACAAATTCAGATTTTACCGAGCACTGTAAATTTCGGAGCGCACAACCTCTCCGGTCAAATACTGCGGCTGACTGGTTTTTGAATCGCACGTTTTTCTGCCTGCGCTTGCGCCGAAAATATTAAATAACAATTTTCATTTTATCAAAAGCCTGTCACCTTATCTACACAATACTTTAAGCACTTTTTTCTTATTAAAATATCTCCAAAGAATGAGCATTTCGAGGAATATAAAACAATATATCGATCATAAAACAAGATATCTAAGAAACCAACAGTAAACTTGAACTACCCAATTACAGAATGTCGACGAGATATTGTGCAATACAAAAATCTATTTAGTATCATTGTTTTATATTTCAACCTGGTTGATATCAATATACTATTTATTTCTATTGCTTTCCACAATATTTGTTAGTACTTAAAAGTATCAAATATACCAAGAAATATAATTTTTGAGAGGAAACAAAATTTATTTTGTTCATCGAAATTTGCAAATGGCGTACGGATTATATAATGAGAATGTACAAGATAATATAGTTGAGGTCTGACACCGTTGATACGAATTCCGTTCAACCGAAACGATTCACCTGAAATTTAGCACTAAATGATACCTACTTCTGCAAAGAAACTTTTCTCTTGATTATGTTAGCAATACCAGTATTGACATTTTTTCTTATTAACTATTTATATTTCCTCGAGGGTGTAATTTAGATAGGTACTTTTTCAGTGTGTGATCATAATTTCATTGCAAATCAAATCGAGCCCTGAAAAATAGCTACCCGCGAAATACCATTTAATTTTTTTAAGCTTGAGGTAACTATCTAGGTACATATTGGTTTCATAAAATTAATGTAACTACTCAGTAGTGGCGCTCCACTTGGCAACGTCGCAATTTTCGAAGACGGTCTACCAGTAGGCGGGAATTACTTTGACGTTATAATATTATTATTTTGCCACGGCATTATTCACAAATTAATAATAAGTGCCAATTTTGTCATGAGATGCTTTCTTTCTTTAAAATCACGAGTGGAGATTATCCTTGAAAACGAAGTGTTTTTTATCAGTTTTTCTATTCACGTGATTATCAGTTAACATTAATTTCAATAGCATAATTAATCGAAATAAGTATTTTTATCTCTCCCACCTTTCATGTGTGGATGGATTCAAATGATGACTACGAAGGCAAATCAAAAATAAGCTAGTATGTATCATATTCAACGTTTAATTAAAATTTCCACTTCTGGTTAAAAAAAAAGCGAGTCAACTTTGAAATATATATACCTAGCAGGCGCGTGTGGTGGTTTTATCTCTTTCTCGGTCAATCAAATGAAAAGTGAAAGTGCAATCGAGATGTAAGGGCATGCGGCGCATGCTTTTGTATCCTTCTTGCTCATATCCAAATTAGGTTGTGCGATAGAGATAGCGATAAGTCCACCGCACACCGATGTTACTTAGGTATAATTGTACGGGGTTTTTAAAAAAAATGCCGATATTTGTTGGTACACATAGAAATAATATATTTCTTATTTTATATTTTATGAAAATCAGATTATTTCTATTGTGAAATGCTATTATTATAAGTCAATTAAATAATAATCACAATATATATTTGTCTTCGATTTATTTGTTGGTCTTTCTGTAACTCACATACACCCACTCTCTCTGTCTGTACATCATAGTATGCATTGATCCAATGTTGACAGGTGGAACTGGCACCAGGTAGTTTCTATATCAAGTTATGAATATTTACCTAAGCAAAATGGTATCTTTGGAAAATTTCAATTTTTTTTAAATATTCATTGAAACACATAATTCTTCATGATTTTCATACAATGTTAAAAAAAAATGATTCTCCTGTTAGATAATTAGACAGAGTATATTATGCATTATAATTTTGTGTTGCTGTTGATGCGTGAAAATAAGCACTGCAACACTGAGAAATGTTAAGAAATTTAAAAAATAAATATTTTAACATGAAAAACAACAATTCTGAATAATTTTTTTGCTCTCATTTTTCCAAATGTATTGTAGTATTTCACGATTTTTACGGTGTGTAATATGGGACATATCCACTGTGTAAAAATAAAATTAGGTATATTTCTGAAGTGAAAAAGCATATTTGGACAAGCAATTTTTGTTTATTTTATTGAATTCGGACACAGCAGCCTTGCCATTATAATTTGTTTTCAGGTGGACTGCACATATTGGTATCGCTGAACTATTTGACTCCTTCAAATTGTCGATTTAGTAACAAACAGGTATACATAATACTGTTGGAAAATAGTAAATCTGCACAATATGTATTTGATAAACTATTTTAATATATATGCGGCCCTCGACTTTCGCACGTAATTGGTTCCTGAAAATATATTTGAACGTTCGAAAGTAGAGCAATATAAAAAATAAAACATCAAAAAGTGTATTTCAAATAAATTATTCATCAATGGGTATAGTAAAGTTAACAAGGTGTATTAGGACTAAGGTGTTTTCTTTATGAACTTGTAACGATAGTTCAAGGCCACCATTTTCTCTGTTCTTGATAAAGAGTTCTATAACATGTTGCATCTTTATCAATTGCCCTACGTACATATGAGATATACGCTCTCCATAAGGTTCACATTCTTCCATAATAGTCAAAAGTTGTCACAATGCATGGAAGCTTCATTTATATTTTTGATTGTCAAAGTCTTGGCGATGAGATTATCAGCTTCTTTTTCAATTTCGTTTTGTATCTCAGTCAGCTTTTCTTACTCAATTAAGTATTCATTTGACAGATTCAACTACCTCATTAACATCTTCGTTGGTTGACATCCAAATTTTGTTCATTCATAAGATAACTATTTCAGCTACGATACTTTCCTGAGTTTCTTAAAAAATCATAAAATCCCTCATCATTTGTGCCCATAATTGTTTCAATGAACCTTTCGCTGTATTGAAAGTCTTTTATTTCAGCTCATGAGTCTCCAATATTGTTTATCGCTTTCCGTAAATTATAGTTCTTTGAAAAATCTCTTAATCTCAGCCCTTAATGTAGGATTCACCGCTTTCAGAACATCTAATTATTTCCATCTTTGTCTCAACCATATGAAGTTATGAGTTCTTAATTTTTTTTTGTCTGTACCAACACTGCAGTTTCTGCATTTCTCACTCATGATAATTCGAACTATTAATTTTTATTTTGTTTTAATATACTACCTACTATAAATTTCTAGAAAACACTATTATTTTAACTTTTTTAATATGTACTTAATTTTTATTAAGAAAATCTGTGATTTTTGTTTTTTACAGGTTTACTTCTAATAATTTCCTAATATCATTTCGAATTATCCGAAGAGAATTATTCGAAGAATATTATACTGTATTCTAATCAAGTGCCAATAGCAGTCAGTGCCGAGTTGTGACTAATGCGATTGATAATTTATTCTTTTTCATTTGCATCCTCATTTACTTTGTCTTCTGGTTGACTTTGATTGTTAATAATCAACCGAGTGCTAATGATTTTATTTTGTGCCAAGATTAAATTACTTCATGTATCACATCTAGTAGTCATTTTTTTCCAGAATTTAATCAAATCATCATATTTGTTGCAAAGGTTTATGAGAAGATCCATGGTTTGAATTAAAGATGTAACTTTAGGTGACAAAAAACTACTAGGCCGCCCTCCATTTTCAATATGCTTTCATTGTGGTGAGAAGAAACATTATCTAATAACAGGACTGCTTTCACATTTGAATTGATATTGAAATTCCATCAAGCACCCTCAGCCAGTGTCTTAAATTAGGACCGCTTTCTGTGATATTCCCTTACTTAACAAAGAATCTCTCACCCATCATCTTCCAGAACCCATCTTTTTATACTTTTCCAATCACCAAAAGCTTCATTTTATAAAATATGTACTGAATTCATGCACGGATAATCGGGAGTTTACGGTATATAAAAAGTGTGGTATTTGTAAGTTAAATAATATTTACCAAATGTTAATATAATTGGCACTACTTTTCTATAATGATTTGTTTATGGTGAGTTTGAATAAAAAATCTTTAGAAAGTGTTAGTAGTTTTCAAGTCATGGCGATCTATACAACTTATTGTTTTTATCCATGTGACCATATTCTATTGCCCATATACTATGGGCTATATTATGCTGAAAGTGCGTATGGCGGAAATTTCAATTTATACAGATTTCCAGGGCATTTTGGTGTTCATGGCGTGTCAGTGTATAGGTAAATAATGCAGCCAACATTGATAAAACATATCAGTATGTAGAATACCACAAAGTAAGGAAACTAATCGGGAAGAGAAAGACAAATAGTTTTGTAAAGCAAATTTTTTTATTTAATAATATTTCAATCTAGTTTTGCAAGTGTGATAATATGCCATAAATATAAAGGAAAAAACTTTTTTTAAATTAAATCTGGGCCCTCAAAGAACTTCAGTCAGGATACAATTATGAAAACGAGCACTATTTAAACTTAATAAAAAATACTTAGTGAGCGCAGTTCGGTACTTAACCACACAGGGCTGCTGTGTTAATGGCAGATATTAATATATTAAAAAATTACATTATATTAGCACAACACTAAAAGGGTGTATTTGGTGTATGTCAATATAAAAGTGATAAACGTCGATATTATGAAAACTTCGAAAAGTGAAGCGTTATTTTAAATAACTTTACTCTTTGAATGACCCAGATAAAACAAAATATATATGCCTGTAACTTGAGAAAGTAATGAAGTATTATTATGGTGGAGGACGTTATTACAGAATGAAGAGTAATAAATAGTTTTGGGGTGCAATATGGTAAATATTGATATTGGCTGACAATATGTGGAAGTACAAAAATGCTGATTAGTTTTAATTTCTTGGTTTTATATGCGAACTAGCACTGTCTACGAGTGTTAATAAACATTTCTGGCACACCACTTTTAGGCCCAACAATAGAGTAAATGATAAAATAAATAATCGTTTTACTATGTAAAAATGTTTTGAAAAGAAATTGAAGTTACGTTAAGAGCGGTCTTGTTATCAAGGGCCCGTAGTATATCGTAAAGTAAATTGATGCATACAATTTGGAATGAAAAATTTATTTGCATTTTCAAACACATACAAATAGGAACACTTCAAGCAAAAAAGTATTCATACTAAGAAATAGATTTTTAATTTTTGCACCGTTTACATCCATTTTACCAACATATCAATAATAATCTATGAACTAACATAAATACCTAGTAAAATATATTATCTCTATATTAATATATCGCAAAGCTCTGCAATGTCTGAAGTATTTAAAATTTTATTAGCACTTTTGACAATCGTCTCTGTACTTGCAGCCAGGAATAGCTGCAATGTGAAATATGTTCAATCTAATTATATTTAGGTATCATATATCTATCTAGGATTTTATGAATTTTTCGAAATCATAAAAAAATCGTTAACCGGTATTCGAGTAGTAAGACAATAATGATTACAAAAAAAGAGGTTGTTTTTCTGTAACATGAAAATACTCTGAAAAATAAAAAAATACTTCAAACATTGTCAAAATGCGCCCTGCACATCGAAAAAGGTACAACTTTGAAGGCATTCACTGAAGCATATCAAATGCACATTTTACTCACTTCAAACAGTTGACATTTTGCTTGACAAAGCTCACATTAAAATTAAGTCCATATATCTATACTCTTTAAGACTAGCCCAAGCAAAGTTAGAATATTGTATTATTCTAAACTCGTTTCTCTTCCCGTCTCTAAATTTGGCCCGAAGGATAAAAAAGTATACCCAAATCTCTGCTAATACCGAATGTAATATTTTCATGTCAGTAATATCATTGCTTTTTTAAGATGTACATAGCTACAATCTTCGATCCATATAAAAGCTATTAAACATCTAGTTATGCAAAAAAGTGATTTAAAAAGAATCCTTACAATACAAGTGTAATAGTATAGAAGAGAAGACAATAATTATTGAAAAAAAAAATGGAATTAAGATAATAAATTGTTTAAATACATTAAAAACGTAAATAGCTCTGAATATATTTTTGGTAATAAATAACATAAATTATGTTCTAATTTAACATTTGCGTGAGGTTTTCTCTGATGTGTAAATTGTAATTTTCACAACACGGGCCTTGCCAAATTCTTCAATCTATCATATTACGACACTTACATTGTTTTCATTTTACACTGAGGGGAATTATCTGGTAATACTAATCTTTATGCACGTGTACCATGATAACTGTGTAGGCATAAAATATATTTTTACACTCGTATGTAGCGGCAAATGAGGTATCGACCATTGAATAAAGAAAAATGTACATCAGCTAAATTTATATTCACATTTATGCATAATCGAAGGCAATCTTCTTTGGTCTCCCGCAAAGGACACAATCGTTTTCAAATACTCAAAATTTGAGACCATAAGAAATGTTACTGCTTCTTTATATACATCGAAATAGGCACAACATTTTACTATTTGTAAACCTATCATCATTCCATAATTATAAACCAGTGATGATTGCGTAAAAACAGCTTAATGCTTTTTCATAAAAAAAAACCACAGACAGTTTACAGAAGCAAATTGGAAAAAGAGAATTAAAATCTTACTGCACAGTCATTTACCTCTTTCAATATTTAAATATGTCTAACAAACAATAAACCTGAACTGAAATTATCATTGGAAAGCTTTTGCAAAACATATTTGCATGTGTACAAAGCTACAGTAACGGAAGCGATTTTTTTTTAAATAAAAGTACTAAATTTGTAAATTTTCTTTGAATATATATTTATAAAACAATTCTTAATTTTATTGGCATGTTTAGTTTTATTTCATATTGAAGTCAGTACTATGATAATAATTTTAATTCTATGCTGATAATACATGTTACTTTTTTTTTCTTTATTTATGGTATCAGGTTCATGCCTATACATTTAGTTTTAAAAATATCAACTTAATAGCATAAATAAGTTTTCATATGATACATGAATAATAATAATTAAAATAAAAACAAATTACTATTAAAAACATCAGACATATTCTTGAAAGTTTCAAAAATTATCACCGGACGATAGAAAAGAATCTTGCTCAAGGTTTTCTTTTGAATTGTTGTAAATTTTAATTGCGACGTCAGATGTACTACATATTATCAATGAAAACTTAACAGAGACTTTATAAACTTATAATTTAATTTAAAAGTAACATCTTCCTAGTATTGGAAATATTGTTCCATACAATGTCATACTATTTAGTTATATTTTGGTAGGTATTAAAACTATGACATCTATATTTTGGCCAGGGTATCGTTCGATTTGGCTGTCTGACAAATTTGGCATCTAATATTGTTAAATTCTACTTCAAAAATGATATCAATTTTTATTTTCTATTTCAAACAATGCATCCCACGACCGAGATAGATCTGGTTGGCTTCTGAAAATGGATAAAACGGAATATATTGCGTATTTATCGCAAAATAATTCAAACGCACCTTCCCAATTGAATTTGTTCAAATCTAAATAAATATAATTATCGCTAACTACCTACAAGATGTCATAGATGTCATACAGTAAAAAATGATTAATATATCTTAATTTAAAAACCTTTTTAGGTTCAGAGTCATTGAATATTCAAAGGGGAAAAAAACAACCATTATTATTTTCTGAATAAGATTATGTAACAATTATTAAAAATAAGTAAAATAATTTTACCATTAGTAAAAACCTATTATTCATAAACAACATTTTTGCAATTATTGTACAGAAATTATTTGAGAAAAATTATAAATAATATAAAATGTCTATAAAGAATATTCTTACAATGCGATACTAACGACAAATGAAATATTTCAGATATCTTTCAAAATAAAAAATAAATTAACATAAACGCGATTGAATCACAACATTCATTTCTAGCTGATATGGAGAAACAGATTGAGGTTAAAATACAGCATCAAAGAATTTCTTATGTATCCTAGGGAGAATTTAATTATCTGTATTAATTTCAATATTTTCATAAAAAAAATTAGTACCATATATTACATAAACGAATTAAATATTTATGATATACAAGTTTGCGTCTACTTTTACTTTCCTATGTAAGAAACATAATTTTTATATATCATATTGTATTTGGCTAGAAAGTTATTTATTACACATAGTCGGTTTATTACTAGAGAATGAATGGAATAAATGTAAACAAAAAGGTTAGATTTGTGCATAGGCAATTATCAATTGATAAAAACTATCACAGTGGTGTTGATAGAAATAAAGTTTATAAACAAATAATGTCAAATAGATATAATTTTGATACTACATAATAGTACGTACTATAGTAAACAAGACGATAATTATAAATATGTCCGCGTATTAAACATCCAGTCTTCAGTGTTGGGAATAATTCTTCTTCTAAATGATTCAGATAAGATAGTTTAGATAATTTCAGTGAACACATTGTAGTTTATTTATATAAGATAATGCGAGTAAAATGTTTATAATATACTGCTAAGACACATAAGGAATTGAACAACATTCATCGGATAGATTCCTAAAATTGTAATAATTTATTATAATGTACTAAAGAAGCAGCAAATAAAGAAATGTAAACATGTGTAAAATATCTGCCGGATCGGGAACGAGTACTTTAGGACTTATACGTGTGCGAAAGCTTTGAATGAGGCGATACACCAAATTAATTTGAATATGCTATGGCAAATTAAAAAAGTACGTTTGAAACATAAAAGAAAAACATTACAATTAAAAGCAATGGATTACCGAATAAAAATAATGACAACAAGATTTATAATAACTGTTTCTATATATTGTTAATTCTTTCTTAAGGTAAGTTTAAATATCAAATTGATAATTCAATAAGATAAGGTTGGAAATTAAAATGTGAACTAATATTTTGCTTATTACACACAGAACATTATAATCTGTGTATCATCAAATAACAATATACATGATATAATGCCCTCATGATTGTTGTAAAGTCTACATACTGAGGAATCAGTTGTAAATATTGACATTCACACTCGAGACAGAATCGATCACAAGAAAGAATTAAACATAAATGCTAGTTAAAATATATTATTTAAACAAATGTCCATTAGGAAGATTTAAAAATTCTAGACGAGGGTTTGATGCATAAATAATTAATAGTTGAATAGGTTGCCGATTTAAAAGAGACGAGCGCGTCTTTTTATCTCATTACGTCTCCACTGCGGCATGCGGTAAAATTCAACACGACCGCATTGAAGAATGGTTTCAAACTCTGCGTCAGAAAGGTGGCGCTGAAAAAAGAAAAAGAATAAATTTTAATACTTGCGACACCAAGTATTCAACATGCAGTGCCATTTGTGGCGTTAATACTCAATATATTAGAAATACCCAATGCTGTTGACTTAGGCTATCTCATATCTTCGGCGTGATGCACATATTCTTAATAGTATTATAAAACACACTCATAGTGCTAGTACATGTGCTATTGTAGAAACACAGTAAACAAGCTCATTCCCCTGTGGATGGTAATTTTACGTTTTCAAAACGTCATTCTCTTAACAAGATTTGAATCTAATAAAGTTTTCTGTTTTAAGTATGCGCCCTGGCTAAATATTTAAATGACAAAACGTTTTCAAAAAAGTACCTCTAGATTGAGGCGGTCCACGTCGTGCGGCAGCCTGTAGTTGGTGATGAGTAGCAGGTGGTAAGGATAAATCTTGGCGGGCTCGTGGACCAGATGCGAGTGCGCCATGTTGGGGAGTGACCTCCGCACTCCTCCGGAGCGGTAAGACGAGCCCGTGTGGATTCCTCCCACCGGCCCTGCTCTCAAGACGCCAACAAACGTCGACGACACCGGCATCTCAGCCGCGGTCTGCAAACGCACCGAGATCGCAACATTTTATTTTGGTTTAGTAAATTTCCATTTTTCATGTTACTTCACTATTTTTTGTATTCTGTTAATATTCATTTCAAATATATTTTATCCAATGGAAGAATTCCAAATTAAGATCTAAATGTAGCACTTTGAATAATAAAACATATTTTTTTGTAGGACTCACATGCTGCTTTTTTTTTATTATAATACATAAAATAACGAGCGAATAGGTTTAGGTGGACATGGAAATCGCGATAGACTAACACTCCAAAATGCAGATTTTTTCATTGTGAATGAATATGATATCACAAATCCAATGTGATTGTATGTAATAATTCCGGACGCTTTTCTGTGTTTATTACATTTTTATCACCCTTCTTGAAGAGTGATTAAATGATTTCCTTTTTGACATTTAATATTTCTTACTGAATCTCATAGACACAAAGTGGTCTCAAATTCCTTGAAAATCTTGAAAGCGAAGACATATAATATTGTTTACGATGAAGATAAAAACTCTTTTTTGGTAGAAAATAGTTTGTACTACATTTTTCTTTTGTATTAACTACAAACCTACTAAAATGCATAATAATAATAAATAATTTTAACAAGGCACAGCTGACATATTTACAATCAAGTTGCACAGGCTGATTGAAATAATATGCATTACAATAATTGACAAGTTCTATAAAAATATATATTAGCATAGGATCTTTCAAAGAAATAAATAATTGACTCAAGATGGCAATATGGAATAATTGTCTGAATAATCTGCCTGCAAAACGGTTGATGTACTATGAATACTATACCAATGGAATAATAATGCTACATTTGATTTCATAAAAGAGTTACGTAAATAATTGAAGGGTATGCAATTAATAATAGTTGATGATTTACAAGATAAGTTGCCTCCTATAATAAATAAATGGCCTTAATTTGATGTATTTATTCTTACTATCTTTTGAAAAGTAGATAGCTCAACTGTTTCTATGAGAAATTTATCTGCTATTATTCTATTCTTTGAATGATAAACTTATAATTTTATTTCTGTCGACAAATTATACAAAAAGTGCTGAGTATTTTTTTGTTTTACAGGTAATTCAAGAAGCTTTTCAAATATGTCAAACTTATGTATAATAAAAACCTTTTCACTGATAACTCTGTAACTCATGAATGAAAACGATTTTTAAATGTGACCTTACAAATACTAAGGCCATCGGTAATAACACATACAATAATTATGTAACTACAAACATGTGGCATGGAAGGATTATGTTAATATTTATTTCACCGCAAATCTACTACTATCTACAGTTTATGTTAATTTCAATTCATACAAAATAAAGTGCAGTTTAAGAGGTACTCTCCACTGTGCATAACAATATATAATATATAAAGTGAATACTTATAAGGCTTAGTTATTAGTTAGTACATATCAAATTACTGTAACTACGAGTACTGGGTCAGTAGAGTTATTTTGGTGTGGCTATGCTACAATACAGAAGGTGAAGGCTATTAAGTTTGTTTGTTTGGTTCACATATTACATACACAAAAGATGTAAAATTGATTGTCTTACCATGGCACTTCTGTCCACATCCGTGATGGATCCGCCGGAAACTGTTCAGCCGCGGCAATAAGGAACAAGCAGAAGCAATTTCATAAATATAATTATTTATTTACATTATTATAGAAGGCATTTAATATATTAGACAGAGTTGGATAAGACGTCATAATAAATCGTAAAAATGAATGCTAATTTGTTCCAATAAATGAATTTGTGAGAAGAGTATAAACATTTTGTTTGATCTTTAGAGATTAAGAACAGAAAAAAATGGCTAGCAATTTAAGTAAAAATAGTATTATTTCTTTTAATATACTCCATTAACTACATTTACCTATTTTTGGGAAAATAGAATAGTTAAAATAGTTACATTTTTTTAAACCTGCAATCGATATTATGTATGTACAGCAAATTTACAAAAGATTTTTTTAAAGCATGGTGATGTGCGGATGATTATTTTATTTGCAAATATTTCGGCGAGGCTGGTGGGTAGATAGCTATCAATGTCAATTTTTGACACCTTTATTGAGTAATAATAGTGAATTATACCTCCATTAAATAAATATATGGGATTCAATGGATTGTAAAAAAATTCTGTCAAAAAGAATGGAGGTTTTTTACCAAATAGTCATTTTGAATGACAATGAAAAACTCACATGCTCAGTTGAACCAATCCATAAAATCCTGTATATTTGAATACTACTTTAAATTGTTATAATTTGTAAAAATACAATTATTAATAATATATACAATTAGATATAATAAATCTGAATGGTTATCATTGTTAGGTCAGATTTTGGAAATATAATATTCAGATAAAATGTAAATGTTAATTATTATTTAAGCAATTAGGAGAAAATTAAATTAAATTATAATTAGGCAAAGCAAAAATCCAGTAAACACATCCAGAAATAGAACTATAGTAGTATTACCGAAGATAACTAATTATCTTTTAAAAACCATAAATAACAGTAGAATTTTCATCTTATATACCTACAAATAACTATGTTTATACAAACAATTAATTAAAATCAAATAATATTTGGGTCATTTTTTTGATAAATCCTTCATTTATCACACCACCAATTTACCAAGACAATTTTTTACTACTGTACAATCTAAGTTCGATTTAATTTAGGATTATATAATACCATCTTATGTATATTGTTAAGCATTACATAACACCTAGACGATTGTTTGTGTTTTATTGAATAATTATTTTCAAGTAACAATTCTATCCATTTTGATTTGACTAATATCCAATAGTGATTTTTATTGGATATATACAAAACAATATACATCATTCACAATTCGAATAATGCTACAAATAGGCAAAATACTTCATCTCATGAATTAGATCTACTTTGTAAAAATAAATGTTAAATATTAAAATGAAAACACAATGGAATGAATTGGAGATGACAATGAAAAATGATTAAAGTATCAAAGATGTTCCAACCACCTTACTGGACTGTTCACATATGAAAAACATGTATAATGATTACATAAAAAATATTATTCAGTTTGTATAATTTATTAGGATGAAATTGTAATACTTCATCGGCTTTGTTTAATGATTGAAAAGATTATTAAAAAAATGATTACTGCTGATATTCGGTATTATGCTATTATATTTTTATATAATTCATATAAATATGAAAGTTATGAATAAAAATGCAATGAACAGAAAATTCTATATGATTATAAAATCCCTTGGATATGATTCTTTCCACCGTGTTACTGAATGATTTAATGAAGTATGTTTTGCTAATAATTTAATAAGATGGTTTGATTAAAAAAAATGTTGCTGAGTACTTTGTATATTCCGGTTGTACTACTTGACAGAATGTGAAAATGATATATTTTTTTATTCTGATTTCATTGTGTTAACTAATTACTATAATTTAGAGAGGTGTTTTGTCTCATTGTATATACTCAGAAATAAAGTGATAAATCAATATATTATGGTATATGAAAATAATCTAAACAAAAACTTACTGTCAGACTTGCCGCTGCTGAATTCCGTGCTGTGAGTTTTATCACCGAGACCGCTAAATGAAAAATCGCCCTATAATAAAATTAAGAACAATTAGTAACAAACAAGCATTTTTCTAAATAGTATATTCTACTATCTGTAAAATTTTAACAAATACACGAGACTTAAGTTTTCTTGATTTTAAGGCACTTTCTCGTTTTCAATAAACACATTCCCTGCTATTTAATTATTTTGAAGACTCAAAATTCTGAATTCATAGATATATCAAAAATTTTATAGTAGATTTTTTTCACTCAAAATATAACATGATAAAACCTACTAGAAACAATCCTTAGCAGTATGTTGCATTATATGACCTGTGCAACGGCACTCACACAAAAAATATTGTGAAAGAAATGTTGAATAATACTATCTGCTAAATCAAACAACGGGTAATGTTTTTACGATACGATTTGGTCATCTGTTGTAAAATATTACTTTAATCTAAATAATTTTGCTTGAGATCAAATTATTTTATACGGTGACAGTCGAATCTACGAAAAAAGTATAACTGCCATCAAAAACGCTTTCGTATTTCTTATAGATTTTTATTAGTTATGTAAAATAAATGTTTTTTCAAAACAGTGTCAATTTGTTTAAAAAAAATATTTAAAAATTAATGTTTTCTACACACCATGTCCCGCACCCAATTTGGATAGCATAATTTGGACTCCTTATGGAGCTTATCTCAACAGAAACTGTTATACAAGAATTTTTTAGATCAACAAAATTGTATTCCAGGTCACTAAATCCAAGAAACTTTACTTGAAAATTTATATACATTATTTTGTAAATAAATAAAAGATTTAGATCAGTCAAAAGACCAGAGGTTCCCCACCTCTGTGATATGGTTTCCGTTCGCAGGAAGTCCCAGTACTTTCGTGTCTCGCATCCCGGGACTTGAAAAAAGTTGAGATTTCAGAATGCCTGATCTCAACAAAACACTGCCAAGTCATAAGTTTTTACAAAACTCATTTTCGACCGAAATTGACACAGTGCAAACCAATTCTAGTATAGCAATTTGCAGTTTTCACCCCAATTTATATACCAACGCCTCACAAGTTTATAATCAAGTAAAACCAACTGAGTGAAATAAATATTGCTTTTCAGACTATTAAGAGAAGATGCAGTTATCTTCACCGGCGATAAAAACAAAGATAGTTTAGTAGGCAATATCAAAATAAACCGTTGGTTTAACTTACAAACCAAGTAATTGATTGGATAGATCAGCGTTTCTCAATTGAATGAAAACAAATTTTAAAAATTTACCTTAGCACATATAAAATTTTCCATGTTTCTAGATAAAATATCATTGATCTTTGAGAACCCTTAATTTCTTAACCAGTTAACTAGCTCTAGGTTCCACATAATGACATTTAGGAAAAGCTTGTATAGATTAAACCTATACATTACATTATTATTTAATTGGTGAGATCATCACAATTAACCGCTCAAATGTTGTTTATCCATTTTGGGTTTTAGTTTCCATATTCCAAACCATTACAAAAAACTGAATCAATTTTTTTGCCATACTCTTAACATCTTCAATAATATTGAATATTTAAATAAAACAGAATTGCTTTTAAGTTTTTAATGTCAATTCTCGGTGGAAAGGCATATTTGAAAAAAACACACACATTTGATCTGTACTATTTCCACATTTTGTACAAATTAAATTGTGTTTTATTTAAAAATCAGAATAACTATGCTTTTTTTATACCTTCTGTTGAAACATAATTTGAACAGATACTAGTCGAGTCGGAACAGAGAAGATTTGTGACTGAATTTATACCAAACATTGTAAAATTTCATTTCAAGAAATTATCTTGATTCACAAGAGAAAAAAGATTCCCATTTTTAGGTTTAAGATAATAAATAAATTGATTCCACAATTGACTTGGTTGAACGTTAACACTTCTATATCTGTTATTCTCATCAATTGGTTTTCAGTGTAGGAGACAAATATTTCACAATAAAATAATATTAATAGCTCCCAGACATATTATTCTTCGAAATATAGGCTCGGTAGGAAATAAAAGCAAGTATCAACTATTGATATAATGTCTAAATACGTGCAATAACAACAAGTACTAATAAACAATATAATTAACCTAGAATTTTAATTAAATTAACTGAATAAATATTGGCAGAAACTGAAGTCTCACAAGTGACCTTGCGTGTAGATTAAAGTAGTATCTATAAATTATATACATTTACTGATATGTTCAGCAAATTAAAAAGGTCTGTCGATATTGTTTCTGATGTCAGAGAATAGCATTAAATTGATTGTTATTAAATCATATGTAAAAAAAGCTGAAACAAATAAAAGTGAAAGGTCAAAATTTCAGTATATACAATTGATGTAGTTGTTATTTGGTGTGACTTACAGCTGTGCTCGAAGAAAACGTATGCGATCTCGCTCCCAAACCATATCCAGGCTTTGGGACTTGTCTCAATGATGAAACCACTGCGGAATATATCAAAAACAGACCAAGTCCAAATGTAAAATTCATTTATAAAAATAAGCGTGGCCAAACTCTTTCGGGGACGTAATTTTGAATTTAGAAAACGGCCCTAACCTCACCTACACTAATGAAACGTGACCTAACCTCCCTTGACATTATGTTTGATTTGTAATATTTACCGCCGGTTTTATTTATTTGCAACCTGTAAGAAACAATATAAGTAGAAGATTTTGAAATGCATTCCAATATCATATCTAAACATTGGAATAAACTATTTCAAAGTTTATTAGAGCGACTTACAAATGTTAAGTTTTTATTTTAAATATATAAAAACTTTTCATTTGTAAAAAACATACAAAAACCATGCACATATAAGAGTCAATGAAGATTTATTCAAGCTCAAAAGTTGAAGGATACAAAATAATTGAAGGATCATATAAAGAAGCAATTCATGTGACAAAATATTTTAACCATTTTGTATCTGTTTAGAGAGATCGAATAAAAAAGCAGTGACATAGATCGTAGTCGAAGAAGCATTAAAGCGCAGAGTCGGTACTCACATTGCATCCGTTGGTTCTATTAGTGGCGGGCAGAGTGGAGGACTTGAGCGAGTAGCCGGGCCGCGGCGCCGCGTGCATCACTACCACAAACACAACAAAACACAACAACATAACAACAGAACAAAAACAAAACAAACTAAAAGACAAAACGATAAAACTCCACCACCGCTTGACTCCTCTCCTCACAATTGTTATAAGTTAAACTATTAGTTCAGCCAAACTAGGTTATAACTCAGATATGATCTTAAATTGATTTAAGACTGAACTAGAATGCTTTTTGTAACCTAATTTGACTAAGCTCATAAAACTGTACAGTTTGATAAATAAAAGAAAAAGTTTTTCTGCTCACTATAGGTAATTCGTTGATTTCATTCTTTATGTTTCTATTCCAGATTTTGGTGTCGTTCAGTATTAAAAATATGCTTGAACATTATTATTGTAGCTTACAAGAATTTGGCGGAAATAACTTTTTTTCAACACTATAAGCATGTTTATTAAAAAAATAATGTTAAAAATTAAAAGTGATCAATTATCGTAATATAGTAATTAACTCAATAATAAATGAAACATGATCTTTTATATCGTAAGGGAGTTTGCTATAGTATTTAGGGAGGTTAAGCAACTGAATAACCAGCAGTTCTCATAGAAACAACTTCTGCTGAGATAAGCTCCATTAGGAGTCCACATGCTCCAGATTGGGAGTAGACATGATTTTAAAAATTATCCTGAACAACAAAATATCAATTGGAATCAAAACCTAAAAATTGAAACAAAGGTATTGTGTTTCTTTACTAAAATTTTCTGACTCATGGGATAATATTAATATTTTAAGATGTGAATGTATATAGAGATATGAATGGTGAATGTAGAGTGGTAATGTGATAAAAAAAAATAGAAATAGAGGATAAACATATAATATGATATATTATTATCATAGATAAATATAATAGTATTATGTCAGGACATATCTTTGATATGTCTTCGAAAATATAAATATGTGTAGGTAATGCGAGTAAACATCATTGAAAAAAAGTACTGTAAAATGTAGTTAAAAACGGAAAATAAATAAATCTTTACCAACGAAGGAAGCGTAACAACAGAACGGTAGTAAAAACAAATTTATAATCAGAAGTAAATTAATATAGAGAAATAATAAAAGCGAAAATCGTATGAAACTTATTAGATATATCTAGAAACATTCACGAAAACTATAAGCTGCACTACTAAAACAAATTTATTAAACTAGCAATATTATAATATGTATAGTATAAGATATTTAAGTATATAAAAATCAAAGTTAAAATCATCTTTATGCCAAACAAAATAAGTAAAAAATAAAGAAAACTCGAGTTCAAAATGGCTGTTCATGGAAATAAATTTTTACAAGCCCATGCATTCTCACCTTTTTCAAGAATGACAAATTTTAATTCACTTCGGCTCATAATTAAGTTACATTATAAAAATTCAAAAATGTTTACACAGCACAACAAATTCAAAAGGAGGTATCGGTCGGATTGGATTCAAAATTTTAATGGGAGAGAGCTAATGTCAGATTTCATGGTGAATAAATTAACTTCTAAAATATGATATCATGGGTAATGTGATATTAAAAAAAAAAAGTACTTTTCCATACTATAAAAGATTGTTGGAAGTTTTTAATGGAAGATTATTTTGAAGAAGTGACATGAAGCCATTTTAAAAAGATTGGACCTGTGTCAATATTAAAAAATATGCTTTTAAAGTGTTCAAAGAGACAAGTGAGATTTTAATAATATTTTAAATACCACAAGCGGACTCCCAATGTTCACTAAATCGAAAAAAAGTGATTTTTTCAAACAATGTATATGAATATTGAAATAAATAAAGACCTATATACCAGATTCATTATTCTCAGTTAAAAAAAATACACCCATCTAGTCTAATCTTACTTCATCCCACTACAATAAATTTTTTTTTTGAGACATAATCCTTTATTTATGGCATTGGTGTGATGGCTTTCAGAATAACATAACATGCTTCACTCAATTTTGGTATTGTTGGCGTTTGAGCCTTTATTTAATTCAACACATTTCATGAAGGATAATATGAGGTGGATTACCGTGTATCGTGAAATTTATAATATATAATATTTAAACGTTGTAAAAAGAAGATACACACATTTTAAATGAAATAATCTAGCAATTTTTGTGCTGAAATTCAAAATTACAGCAAAGTATTATTTTATAAATAGAGTAGGTTTATATTTTCAAGTCCAGTTTCATTAAACATAAAATTTTTGTATTGAAAACAAAGTTACACACAGAGATATATATTTTTGAACGCTTGAGTGGGCTGATTTTTAAAAAATATTCCCGGTCCATTTGTTTTAGTAGAAATTATGTTGATGAAATTTTCATATACATTTTAAAACTATTTTTACTTCAATCATAAAGGCCTTTTAAATGTTTCCGTGGAAAATACAAATAAAACTTCTGCACTAAAACAATAATTTCTTACTATCCAAGTAAATAGAAAAATATTTTTCTTCCAAAATCCAAATATTTCATAACAATACATAAGACAAAATTTTAAATATATCTCTGGATGCAACTTCATAGTCACTAACTCAATGACAGATAGTGTAGTACGAGAGTTTGTATTATTACCGTTACATAAAACTCTTAGCACTATAATTATTTACGGGTACCGTAGAAAAAATATTCACCGTTTACTTCTGCAATTTCTTTCAAAGTGGGTAACATATCAACATGGAAATTTTTGGCACAAAAGCATTATAAAACAGTTTGTTTAATCATTACATAATATGGCATGTATACATACAGCAACCAATCTTTCAAAGATATCAAAAACCAACATTGTAGTATCATATTTTTATGATGTGACACAAGCTGTACGCGAGGTCTGTGAAATAACAGTTGAAGCAGTCATGACACCGGATAGAAGTCGCAGTAATTAAAGTGCTAAGATTTTTTTATATGTCAAGACACACAGTTTTTTCCATACACATATAGAAATAATAACTCTACATTATTATACTCTGTGTGGTGGTGTAAAAACAAAGACTACTGTGCCCACATAAAAATTATATATTTCATCCAATATTTCACATTCGACTAGTAAAATATGTTTTTTTTTAAGGTGTTAACTGTCAATTCTTGGTGGAAAGACAACATATTTTAAAATATAAAACACAATTCATTTGTACTACTTCCACATATTTATAATGATCAGGACCGGTTTCGCTCATCACGAGCATTATCAACTGATAAAAATACAAACATAACAGGCTTATTTATATAAAATTGAGTGTAAAAATGAAGTTATATAAAACTGATGGTCATGAACTGAGACAAGAAAATACTGATTAACAAACAAATTATACATAAATCAAATGAAAGAGTCTGCAATTAAAATGTTATGGACCTCTTTTAAAGTAGTAAAATAAGTAGTAAAATGAATTGTGTTTTATTTTTTAAAATAGTAAAATATGGTCATAGAAAATTTTTAATTTAATATTTATTAATAAAATGTGTGTGACGAAATGATGATTCGATAGATCTTATTATTATAGATAGCTGTATAAAATCGTTAAATACCGTTATAGCTGGGAATCTGTCCAACAGATCGTCCGACACTTCCGCGGTAGCTGCTTGACCTGTCCATGGCTACAGAATATTCTTCATCATCGAACGGCCTCGGATGATCCATGTTGCGACTGGGAGATGCACCGACCGGTGACTCATACCGCAGACGATATGTCGGTTCTTTGCTTGCAGATGGGGTCCTTTATTATCAATAGAAAAGCCATTATTTACCAATACCAACAATTAATTCAATGAATTAAATTAGCCTTAAAATGCCACCAATAATTTCAATATTAGAACTGAACAGCACTTTCGTCGCATTTAATTTTAATTATTGTAATAAATTCCAACAACCAAAACTATTATGTTCCATGATTATTACAACAGTATAAACCTATAGGACTATTCTTATAAACCCAGTTAGTGCTACTAAATGTATTTCCTGTAATATAAAGGTTTCAGTATCCACTATCCAGTGCTGAAGTAGAGGGTATACGCTATACATCATCTGCTATATTCATAAAAATAGTGTTTAACCCTCTGGTTAAATCAAAATATTCTACTATAAAACAAAAAATAAATTTTGGATTATTGAGATTTTGTACACTTCCATGTATTTTGTGGGTTTCGCCTTTCGGCATCTTCAGGCATTCGAGCACACGAATGGACTCGAACTGACAGACAGTAAACAGTGTCTAACGTTTATATAGAAGATACAAATACGACAAATATTATTTACGAGGTAAAATATTATATGTCTGAGAGCCACACTGATACCTGAGTTAACATTTCGAGAATGTTATTGAATATCAAAATGGGGTAAACGATAGTGCGCAAAAAATTCATTACCGTATACCCTCTGCGAAGTTTATGACTGGAGCAATACTGTTGTAACAAATGGACATGAAGATTTTACCCATCTTGACTTAGATAAAGAAGTTATTTTTATAGGCAAACGATTAAATTGCAACGATGTTTGATGGTGGGCGATATATAATTATTTGATTGCCACGAAAACTTAGCCGAAGAATGTCTCAATGTTCCGGATTCGAGGTAGATTAGTGGAAATAGAATGAAACACATACCTGCTTGCATTTCTTGGATCTAAGTTGTCTTTCTTCCATTGTTTGACCTTCTCTCTATCCTTAACGTTTTTCAAGAACACCTTCGCTATTCCGGTCTCGATTTTTGCAAGTTCTGTCTCTTCCTTTTTGAGTTGCGGATCGGTTACTTCTACAACAGTATAGAAAACCCATATACAATAAAATACTTAGTCAAATTATTATTGTAGGAAACAGATAAGAATAGGAAATGCATTAGTAAGTAATATAAGTGAAACTGACCTGATTTACCATTAACCTTTCCATTATTTTCTCCGTTTTCATCTTCATCAGAAATCGGAACTCCCTTGTACGAGTCAGACCAGCGACGGCGGCGTTCTGAAAGTTTTTAGAATCATGAAACTTATATATACAACTAAATTATAAAAAGGATGACATTATACTTTACACATAATTCATAAAATTCTTTTCAAAAAATTTATAAATTTTATTATAAACCGAAAATGATACTTTATTACAAATTTTATATCCCTATGTGACTTATGAAACTTTACGGTGTATGAAATGAAAAGATTTACATTACTTGTATGTATTATCATTAAAATAAAACAAAGATATGATAAGATATGTAATCATAATAATTAACGTACCAGGATCACTGTAAGGATATGGAGGTGCTGGGAAGTCATCTCGGTCGATCTTTGCTTTGTAGCCTGGAGGAGGCTTACTAGCAGCAGGATAATGTGACAGCTCAATCGGTTCCTTAAAAATAAGCGTAACTTGTGAAATAATTTTACTTACATACTATCGAAACAAATAAAACATGTGACAGCAATATTACAACTGCCTAGCCTTTAGAAATACTTCAGATACTTTAGATAGTTTAATATATATTTCTGTGAAATTTTAATGTACATATTGATTGATGCACTTTCACCGCGCTTCAATCAGGATAATATTTTGTGTGGTGCGGAATAATTCATACTTACTGAGTGAGTTCAGAGATATAATTTAATTGTTCAATAATTGGTACATTGGCATCGATGAATGCCAAGACTAGCATATTGAAAGTGTACTGACAGAAGGTATTAAATCATAAAAACATGTTCTGAGACAATCATATTTAAAGCATTATTTTTTTCAAAGTTCTCTCTCCCAAGAACAATTATTGTTTGTTTTTTGAATAGATTTTTTTACATTATAAAGAATAATCTTTTTGACATACAAATTATAGGATTTGGTATTGATGAATTATAGCCATATCATGCTTTCGGCCAGAATAAAAATATAACAATATGACTTAACACTGTTTTTTTTTCAATGCCATTATATCCTAAGACTTCATGCATTCTACCAGTATGTAGAGCGTCTACATTTTGACATTTAAAACAGAAAACCATTAAAAACTGACTTAATGCATTCTGTCAGTATGCCCTCGATATATTTATTTGTTTGTACATTTTTCTGCAACATATAAATTATTACCTCGTTGTTCATAGCGGGTGACTTAGGCCGTGGAGTTTCACTACGAATGGAATCAACTAGGACCTTCATGCCGGGCCTGTGAGAGCTTTTTGAACTGCTGCGAGAGTAAAGTGTTCCTCCGCGAGATGAATTTGAAGCTGAAAAGAAATTGAAATTAAATCAACTGGTAACTTTTTTCTTTTTTTTTTGAAATTTAAAGTATTGGCATAATTTCGAAATGAATAAAATTTAACTATACATAGCTACTGATTGATCAAGGTCGTCCGTATTCCGATACCTGGTGCGAACAAAACAATAAGGATTGTGAGACTCACAGTGTGGCCTGTGGAAATGTGGGCTAGTGGGGGGGCGATCGTAGGGCTCGATGGGCCGTCTCAAGTATCCCTGACTGGGCTGTTCCGTCAAGTAGCTGTAAGTGAGAATTCGATGAGGGCCAACGCCGGGTGCTCCTTCCGGTCCTCCGCCGCTGTGACTTCCTCCTTTGCCGTACTCCCGTAGCACTAGACCGGGGGATCCGACCCTGCTGCGGTAACTGCCGTAGTGCTGTAATAATAATTATCTTAGATGTGATAATAAGTAAAAGACATCATTCTTCCATACCTATTTATGTGGTGGTTTATGAAGGCAAAATGTATTATTGGTTAAAGACATTTCTTTCGCTGCGATTAAGTTATTATGTCATAGATTAAAGTTATTCTTGTTTAGCAAATTCAGCTTTGAATCGAATTAGTATTAGTAGTAAAAGAAATATTTTTTTTTGCTGTGAAGAAAAATTTTTGCTACATTCTTTTACCAAAAGAAAACATTGTGCATTACACCATTCAATTTGAATTTTTCTATAAATTGTAACAAATTAAGAGCCAGGTATCCTCAAAACAAGACTTTCCACCAAGAAAACATAATCTTTTTTAATATTCATATGTTAAATATTTAATTTATAACATATTATGCATTTTAAATTGTTAAAATTAAAAAGGTAAGATGCATTATACCATATAACAGAAAAAATGAAATTTCTTTTACTTTAATATTAAATTTGATATATATTAAAATTGATTTTTCAGAAACTTATCTTCAACTTACGTATGGCGTGACAAGTGTTTCCGCAGGCATGATCAAATCTAGAATTGCTATTCAATAAGACAGTGCCTTTCAGAGAGACTGGCGGTAAGTGATATTTTAGAACCCATCCCTTTGGAAATTCAAAAATGTGGAGAACAAAGTAATTCCAAGATTATGTAACAAAAGCTTTACTCAATTTGGAAAATCCAAAATTGTCAATCTCATGACAGGTGCTTTGTGTGTCCAACTTCCTTATGCAGCCTGCTTTAATTTATGTGGTTTTGTTTGATAATATGTTCAATTTACTGTCAGATAGTTATTTGAACATCACACAATTTAATGTAAATTAAAATTTCAATTAAGAATGATGACTTTTAATAAAACATAAATGTGAATGAATAAAAATAAAAAAAAGACAGGCAATAATCAAACCTTTCTATTCAAACTACTATACGGGCTGCAGAAGGATCCGTTCAAGCTTGGCGTTCGGGATCGCAACGAATACTGCAAAATTTTATCAAAAACAAAAAACAAACATAACAAAAGATGCAAAAATAAATAAAAGAAAAACAACATCAATCAGTCAGTTAAAACAAAAACTACATGCAACAAGATCGAAGTGCAATATTAATAAAATAAATCAAACGTGTGCTGTTTTTATTACATAACTAATGGTACATATCAACACATTAATAAATTATTTTTGATTTAAGCGGCCTTTTTAAATATGCAGCGAGAAGATAAATTTACCTATTCTAAATGATTACAATTCTGTTTCAAAAAAATATTAAAACACATACAACAAAAATTGAATCACTTCATTGCTATAACCGGGTTATAGGTTAAATTTGATTCAACATCCGTTTCATAATTTGATAACTCACAATATACTGAAATTCACCGTCTTTATCCTCTCTCATAATGTTTTAGTTTATGGCGTTACGAGTTTGCACTCTAAGCTGAGAAATATTTTTTTAATATTGCAGTTAATTGGCACGTTAAAAACTCTTCATGACAAAGAGTGTCTATATTAATTAGCATGTACAAAAAAGCTTATTATGTCCATAAGTTGAATAATATCAATTGGCTGATAATGATAAAATAGCTTTTAAATTTCTGATTTAATTAGTGTAGAATCAAGAAAAATATCATATAAACATTTTTTAAATAGTTTAAGTTACAATTATGCATACTATAATTAAATTATTGGGTGCAATAGTTTTTATTATGTAAATTGAAATCATTGTAGTAGATCCAAATATCACATATATCCAATAAATATATGTAAATTAATTGTTTTTAGTTAATTAGAATTAATATGATGAGTTTAATAAAAGCTTATATTATAACATTTCTTATCAGATTTATATTTTTACTGATTAACCGCAAATAGTGTAAAAATACTCACTGAGCATTACAAAACACAAAAAAAGATATTTGAATAGCATAATAATGAACAATTATACAAAACATTCATTAAAATTATGGTGCTAAACAGAATCAAATCAAGCTGAAAAAGTCACTATTATGAATTCAAATCACCTATAAAATGAAATTATGAAGTCAGTGAATGCTTAAAATTTGTAAACGGAAAAAATGATAAATGAGAATATTTTAAAGGGATTGTAAAAAATGATTCAAACTACAGAAAGATTTCAAAACAAAAGAGTGCACTTTAAATGCGTCAATTGACAGTTTGAAGTGACTATAGAAACTTTTTTTAGGTGCGACTTATTGCTATGAGTGCAAACCTGCATATCGCTGACGGCAACACTCGAGGCACGGTCTACTTCGGAATCAGTGGCGTGACCGTTGGTCGGTGGTGAGGATTCTAGACCTGGGCCAGGTCCACAGCGAGGATGCCAGATTGCTCCGCCTGATAACCAATCATTACTACAGTAAACAATTATAAGCATTTTTAGTTAAGACGAAGATGAGCAATACTTGTTAAGAATATAATTTAAGACATCGACTGATGGAATTTCAATATCAAATTTGAGTTATTGAGATTTTGTACACTTCCATGTATTTTGTCACTAACGACCGGGTTTTCGCCTTTCGGTATCTTCAGGCATTCGTGCGCTCGAATTCCTGAAGATGCCGAAAGGCGAAATCCGGGTCGTTAGTGACAAAATACATGGAAGTGTACAAAATCTCAATAACTCAAACTTGTTAATAATATTACTACAAGCCAACAAACAAGCATAATTTGATGTTGAATCATCTCAAATCTTCTTCTTTTTTTAAATAATAATAAAAGTGAATTAGTTGAATAGGAAAAAATAACAAAGTATTTAGTCAATTTTGTAGAACCTATTATAATGAAGTTCTACCAAGTAAAGGCCAATTCAATCAATGAATTAGTTGACCTGGAAGTCTTATTATAAGAAATTACAGAAAGAAGAATTTTATAGTTTTCATAATCTTTTGAAAATGCTTTACACTTAATAGCTTCTATAAAAATCAAAATGAAATGTCACCTTGCAAAAACATTTCTTCGCCATCTCCAAAGGGATCTCCACATTTGGTACAGCGAGCACAAGTCGGATGAAAGTGATGATTGTCTCCGGCCTGTGAGTGAAAATATATACCATTATTTCATGAAGTATAAATAGTGCTAGTCAACAAGTCTCAGTTCTATTCAATCGATAATTTTTTTAAAAAACCAATAAATATCCATTACCTGTAAGACCTTGCCTGAGATGAATCTTTGACAATAAGCGCACCGAACTCCGTACAGCTTTTGGTAATCCTTTTCACAGTATGGAATGCCATCACGACCCATGTACTCTCCGTGAAGTACACAACCGCAAGCACGGCAGGCGAAACACCACATGTGCCATTGTCTGGAACATTACAAATATCAAATTAACCATCATTATAAACATGTGGAAGCAATACAAAGCAAACTGTGTTCTATTTTTAAAATATAATGCCTTTTCACCAAGAATTGACAGTAAACACCTTAACAGTGATTAAATTTTCTTATATGAAAAAAATAATGACAGTAGTAAAACATACTAACCTTTCCAATGCAACTAGTGCCTGTCCTTCTGAAAGTTCTTGATTGCATCCAGCACATTCTGCAAATAGACACACACAGACAGGTTTGAAAACATTACTATAAAAATTACTATTCAACTGACATCATATCACAAACAATTCAACAAGTCGGAGGTTGACAATATATAAAACTCAGTATTGAAACAAAAATTCATTCATGTATGTCAGATAAGTCAGATCTAGCGTTTCGGTAAATTCAGTTTTCTCACCGTTAGGATTGCTAGTGGTGGGGCTCGCAGCTTGATTGCGGGCTATCTCCTTCACGGGTACCATAACACATTTTTGACAGAGAACTTCTTTGCCCGTGTAAGTGACCTTCTCACCGGATGGGAATGC
Source organism: Himalopsyche phryganea (assembly GCA_022494535.1). Taxonomy (NCBI): domain Eukaryota; kingdom Metazoa; phylum Arthropoda; class Insecta; order Trichoptera; family Rhyacophilidae; genus Himalopsyche; species Himalopsyche phryganea. The sequence continues at coordinate 3,807,507 of JAGVSL010000035.1, read as the reverse complement.
TTGCCTGCAACATTAAAGATAACATTTGTAAAGCCTCGGAATTATTTACATTTTGATATAGAATCTAATTCTGTTCATTTAATTTTAGCACGGTCTAGGGACTTTTCTTTTTAAAACCATAACCACTCTTAATGCATCAAAATTCATTTGGAGAAATTCTGTCGCTCAATCTCTCTCTCTCTCTCGGGGAGAGAGTAAGGAAGGAAGGAAAGGACTAGTATAGTATTACCAACATTACTTGACCGCCACCGAATTTGGAACTAAAATTCTCACTCTAGAATAAATTTCCCCAATTGCCATTTCATGCCAAATAAATATCCTTAGAAAATTCATATATACTTTTGATAATTATTGCTAAAATATTAGAGTATTTTTTTTTACATTAAGATAGTGTTGTATTAAAATATCAATTATAATTTATTTCTGTGTAAATAAGTGGCCACGGCATGTTAAATAGTTCCAAACGAATCTGTCGGAAAGCCTGAGAAGTTATATGTAACGTTTGTCAGTTATGCAGATGTAAAAATATAATAAATAACCAATAATTTCCATCACTTTTCAACTGCGGCCATTACAAAACGATCAAATTGTTAGTGTTGCCAAGTTACTCGTTATTAAATACTTCTGTATTTTTTTTTAAATATTCTATAGATGCAGACTTAACTTTGTGGAAAATCATTTTCCACAATTTTAATTTTAACTATAATTTAAGACATCGACTGAGGGTGCTTGATGGAATAAATTATGCAGACTTAATGGACTTTGTTACCTGAGTTAAAATTTCAAATCGTAACCTTTTTGTAAACACCATGAATTGTTTTTTTAAAACACAATTTTAATTTCATTCAAGATTGAACACTTTTTATGAAAGTATATATAACAGTAAATTTAAAAATTTTAGAAATTAGAGGCCAGTTATACCCTTTAAAATATCCGTTTTAATAAAATGTGGAATGATTGTATTATTTACCCATAACATCCCGTAAAACCCACAATTTTTTTCATTTAAAAGAAGTATCTTTAAAAATAAGGATTAGGACGATTTCCGAAATTTTAACTCAGGTATCGGTGTGGCTCTGTATTTTGATATTTGTTTGTATCTTCTATATATGTTTACTGTCTCTCAGTTCGAGTCCATTCGTAATGCCTGAAGATGCGAAAACCCGGTCGTTAGTGACAAAATACATGGAAGTGTACAAAATCTCAATAATCCAAATTTAATTTTAACACTTTTTATAAAAGTATATAACAGAGTATTTAAAATTTCCATTCAATTATAAGTTTCAATGTTTTAATAAAAATATATTATTTACATAAAGTATTTTTTTTTCATTTATATCTTTAAAATTTGTTAGTAAACAAATAATTTTGGTTGAATATGGCAACATTCCTAACGCAATGGTGGCGCCCTCACAAGCGGCCAATTAATGTTGGTTATACTATAGTTAGCAAGTCGTTCATCCTACACCCCATTTTCAGGATCAGATAGGGGATGAGTATAGAGGAATGAAATCATTGCAGACACCATGCCTTTGGATCCACAAATCGATTGATAATTTAATGTATGGATGAAACCCAAGAGTGTTGGGCACTTGGCTAAGTCATGTTAATTCCTGACAAGAAGCAATTTTAAGTTTTAGCCAGTATATATTGAGTAGAATCGGAAACATTTCCCTTTGTTCAGTATATTTTTTATCAAAATTTTCAGAGGGTATTATTTTTCATACAATTGAAAGACACAAGTGGATGAAGGTGTTATGTACCCATCTTCCATATGGACATAACAGGCATCTTAAAATTTTAATGGTCTGTTATTGCAGCAATAGATGAAGGCTATGTTACTTTAATTTTTATTTGATAAAGGATGAACATGTTTTAAGTTATGAAGGCCTTCAAATGACTCATTTGAATATTTGAACGATTCAGTTCTCGTTTTGTAAAATTGTATAATCCTTCGTGACCCCTGAAAACACATCACAAGTTAAATTGTCCTCAACCGAATACAAATTTACAAAATAACGTAAACCTTAAATTTACTCATAACATTGATTTTGTAACTCAACTCCATCCACTTCTGTTAATTGTAATGCAAACATTCTCACCGGCATCTTGCGCAAGTGAAACACTTTTGATGGTAGGTGTTCCCAAGGGCTGAAACCACTTCTCCTTCGACATATGTGTTGCATGCCGCACACCGGGTGCCAAACAGCTTTTGGTAATCCTGGAAAACAAAAACACAAAATAATGTATCATATGACACACCCTGGTTTTTGTTAAGTATAAGTGTCATTAGTGTCCTGAACTGAAATCAGCCAGCGGCAACAGCAATATTTCGCAGAATAGGCTCAAACCACTTCCCTTCGACAGTCCATTTTTACGGAAAAGGGTAGCTCCAACTTTGCAGGGAGTTTTTAATTTTGTAGATAAACAAGTGTTTGTTTTGTTTTTTTGATTTGCATTAGATTTAATTTAAATTCGTTGTGTCATTTGTATTATAACTTAAAGTAAATTCAGTTGCTAAGTAAATGTAAATGTAGAATCAATTTTATGTGTTAGGATTTATATATTTGTGTAATGTTAAACCACTGCATCTTGAATGGAAATTAAATAAGTTTTGAACCGGATCTGAAATGGTGTTTGTCTGAGGTCAGCCCTTCCAGGACTCCGGATAACCAGCCGCTCGCCTCTCTTCGATCTGGGGTCTTCTCACATACTTTATGAATAAATTTACAAAACGTGCTGCTAATTTTGGTGATGATTCATAACATAATATCTACAGGCGCCATGCTTTAAAATACACATCGCTTATCTTGGGTGTCCAAATAATAATATAATATATATTTTTTATCTTTTTTGCAAATATTGAATAAATTGAAATCGAGTACTTACTGCTAAAATAGTATTAAGTAACTTATGCAGGCATTCACAGGGACTTGATTACGAATAATCTTATCAATTCTACAGCAACAAATCAATTTAGTATAAAAATCTTTACCGGGTACCGATTACATAGCAAACTTGATGTCTAGTAGTAAATGAAGTGATATTGTCAACCCTTCCTTACTCTTTCCGTTGCACGGAGAATTTTTGAGCCAGAAGAAAAATTCAATAAAGATACGGACATTAAAACTAAGTATGTTTCAATTGTTATTTTTGTTGGGAAAAAGAACTGACCTGGGGACAATAGTAGACATTGTCCTTGCAGAAGAATCCTCCGTGGGCGAGTGAATTGGAGCAAGTTCTGCATGCGAAGCAGGCCATGTGAAAATACTTGTCGGTGACCCGCAGCACCTCCCCAGAACACTTCTTGCTGCATGCTTGGCAATATGTTTTACCTGAGACAAAAGAAAGAAAGAAAAAGAAATTAGATTTTTGCAAGATTGTAAAAACACAGTTACTTATACGAATAGAAAGTTTTATACAAAGAGTCTCATAATAAAAATATATGTTGCCCCAAATCATTTCAAAATATATTGTATATAATGCATATTAAACATGAATTTGGATGAAATAAATTGGTAAGGGAGATGTTTTCAAAAGTTTAACGTCCCTTTCATAACCTTCACTCAATTAGATGTGTTGAATAATTGGCTTAATAACCACTACTATTACATTATGTATGTATTGCCTTTATCTAATAATAAAAAGAAATAAACAAACGCAAATAATCATAGCTGACATGCATCAGATATGCCAAAAATTACTTATTAGGTTATTACCAAACAGAAATGGGCCTAAAATTATCTACCATTACAAAAATGTTAAACTAGGTGAATTAACGTTTGTAAAGGCAAAAAGGTGTTGCAACAACCTTTAAATGACATTTAACTGTAATGGCTGATAAGCAATTATTATTAATAGTCAATAACTTGTGAAAAAAACCTGTACAGTTCTTCCACGCTTACAGTTTTATTGTCTGATTATGTATGCATGACTTAAACATGAACATCAACATGTTTTTAATATTAAATTAGTATTAATGTCTCCTTTTAACAATTATTAATTAACAATTATTAAAAATACGAATATTTTTGTGTTTCTGTTTAATTCTATAACAATTAGATATACTTCTAATCACATTGATCTGAAAATACAGGAATAGAAGTCAAACTTCACGAGAAAATAATAACCACACAGTAATTGAATGAAATTAATGAAATTCAATTCATATCTTTGCCTTTAACTTTAATAAGATATTTCAAACAGGTGTAATATTTACAGCACAGTGTATATTCCTTATCAATAAAGGCTGGAAAATACCAAAATGCATTCAGTATTCCATACAAGAAACTTTTCTGAGTAAGCACTCATAAAGAGAGACCATCTACTTTTCATGCAAGCTTTTTGATACGAGATTGTTAACCAGGACTTTAGAGTCCGATACGTGATTTACGATAATTTTATCACCTCCAGTCATCAATCGGCTGAATCCATACCCTTTTTCAAATTGTGTTTATGTACGAATTAACTTAATATTTTTATGCGATCACCATGATCCATCTAAATATAATATTATCACACAACTTTAAAAAATGATCCTATTCATTACGCTTGTAAGGAGTTAATTGTCAGCTCTTGGAGGTAAGGCACTATATTTTAAAAATAAAACACGATTTGTTTAGTACTATTCCATATCTTATAACGATTAGGACCAGTTTGGTTCATCACGAGCATTATTGCATCTATTCATTACAGTAAAAATTTTCCAACCGTGTCCACTCCCAATGTGCAGCATATAGACTCCTGAAGGATAATCTTGACGAGAACTGATTGTTATTCACTTGCTCAACCTCTGTTTTTCAAAGTGGTAAGAATAGAATTATGGAACTAGGAAAGGTCTAGTAATTAGCTAATCGCTCTTGTTACGCTCGATTTTTAAGAACGGAAAGGTCAGTGTCAATGTCAACATCACAGGAATTAACGCAAATCACAACACAAAATCCATAAATCGATTGAAAAAATAATTTATGCAATTGTCCATATGGGGATTCGAATCTGTGGATATCGCATCCGAAATTTAACAAATGCCACTGAAGCGTTGACAACTCGGCTACAGGAGCGGTGAAACTTGAGAAATTAGAACTGTATTTACCAGAAGTAAGGTCAAATTGGAGTCGAACAACTCAAGCTCTGCACAGTTATATTATTTATTTACCCATTCTTGTTTATGTATGAGTCATGACTACAATAAGATTGACAACAGCTGTGTTGAATAATAAAACAGCACCATAAAAGTAAACTTATTAGATAATTATTTTTTATAACAGTTATTTCCATATACATTATGAATATTAAAAAATTGGAGGCATGTCCATTTGAAAGCAAAATTAATAACACATGCAAATGATTCTACATGAAATGATAATGGGTAAATACAAAAATTCAGTAACTACCTAAATGTTGCGACGAAAAAGCACATTGCAGTACATATGATGGGGTGGGTGAGGAAGGGGGTTTAAATACCCGAAATCCTGCAATGGCAGTTGCGGTCAATTCTGTCAATTTACGGTCAATGTTGGCAATCCAGTTGATGGAGCTGTATTAATCGTTCACACTTGAAAATCTGGTCAGAATGTGTTAAATGTTTACGTTTTGTAAAATTAGTTATATATATAGCAGAAGCGATATCAATTACAAAATGCATCCGACAAAGATACTACTGACAGTCTGATAAAACTACCTTCATTCAACGATTCAAATGTGATATTGAAACTACATCAAGCACCCTCAGTCGATATCTTAAATTACTTAAGCTTACTATTGTAGATGTCATTACATAAAAAAAAACCCGCAGAATAAAAAATGTGCAATAATTAAATTTCAACTCAACAGAAACGTGATAACAGCCATGGATTATTTACATATTGATAGTAAAAAAACAATATATTTGATATGAAAAATGTTAGTTATTTTGATAAATTTTATATCATTTCGGAGTTATCTTTTAACCGTTTAATATATCCTTATTCATAGATTCAATGACAAGGTGCTATAATAATAAAGAAAATGCGCACTCAATTTAGCTGTATTAATTTGCCGATTGCCGTAACCGAGTGGTGTTCCAAAAATGGCTTCCGTAAGATTAGGGATTTTAAGTAACGCTGGTTTAGAGAATCTGCCCAAATCCGTTTCGCGATCAAATCTGACCTTGGACATTTTCGTACATGATTATTCAATAAATTCGTTAATTATATTCAGAGGTTTTTAAAAAACTTCCCTATACATACGGTACGGTGAATTATCAGGTCCTCTCCTTCTATTCATAATTCATATCCCTACTGAAAAGTATTGAGCGACTGACTGACTAGCCCTTATCTACTCTTGAAGTACTCCTATTATTGCCTGTATGATACATTTAATGAATGGACAAACTACCTATAACATATATTTATCATATTTATATGAATAATAAACGTCGCACTATTGCAGTGAAAGTGGATTGAATATAATTTCAAGTAACCTTATATTCTCGACACCTTTATAATCCGATAAAATGGAGTTTCCGAAACCCAACTTCTAGTTGGATAAACATTCGAATTCAGTTGAAGCTCTGCAGTAGATAAGGACAACTTGACACATACTAGCATACAAATATCATTTTTGTGTCACTGCGTACCGCTCATACTTGGGGAATAGATTGATATGAGTAATCTAGAATAATTGCAATCAAGAGTCAACGTCAGTCAAAAGAGTCAGTCAGCGAGTGAATTGAAAATGATACAGTAGATTGTTGACAACAGCTGGAGAACACCACATTTTTTTTATAACCAACAATAAATAAATTTAATTCTTGCGATTATTTTTTATAGTCCCCTGAAAAATTGGTGTTCCGGATAATAATAATGACAATGCTGATTTTAATCTATTCCAAGGCTAAATTCATTGTGAAAACTGGATTAAAACAATAACACTAAATGGATGGTTTTTGTTGTTAGTCAAGTCAAGTTTAAGTGGGTTTTCATTACAAAACACAATATGGTGACGGAGTGACAAGAATAAGAAAGTAAAATATACACACGATTTAAAAATCTAGCCCACATTATCAGAAATGTTACCAAAGACAATAATTTCTAAATGAAAGGAATGATAGAATGAGATTGATTGTTTAAACAAAATCTAAAAATGGTGTAAGCCCGTTTTCTCTCATGCGGTTAGATTTTTATTAAAATATGATACAACATGATACAGCAATACAATCGTTATACTTATAGATATAGATTTTTATAAACATGTCGTATTTGAATAGGCGTCGGTACGAAACCACGCTTTTCCATTCGATTTAGCAAAAAATGTAATTATTTCACATGTTTGATCTAGCCCAAGACAGCTGTTTAAACATACTATTTATGAAATGCAGATTTAATTCAAATTAAAAATCTCAAGCGAAATAGTTTTCCGTAAAGAAAGATTGAAGACTTTAAATATTGATTATCATTGCTAGAGATAGAACAATAGACTTCGTAAACAAAATGTAAATCAACATTTAATCCGTACAGTAATCAATGAGAACGTCCATATCAAACAACTCTCAAATAATTTAACTATTGACGAGGAAAAATGAATAAAAAATATACAGACAGCTGACCAGTTAGTTGAGACCAGGGTTCCCAAACGTTCCGATTTGAACGGAGTCGGTCTTTCCCGAGTCCCGCATTGCGATTAAATGTCTCTATTTAAAAAGAATGTATATTTATAAATGGATATTTGTATTATTAAAGCATTCCGCTTGATATAGTTTGTATACAATCATGGCCCACCTACTCTCAATTCAGAGAAAGGAGAGAAACAAATTATTTTCGAACACAATTGCAATGTTTTAAGGTATTTTTTTATCGAACTGAGATAAAGATGGCGAACATAATATTCTAACAAGTAAAAGCTTGGAAAATACTAATATAAATTTGATGGAACTGTTTCTACCCTTTTCCCCTTCACTCCATTTTGGCGACTCTTCTTGAACTGTGATTTTCAAAATCTGGCAACCCTGGTTGAGACGGACCCAAGAGAATGATTGCAGGTCGCAAGCGAATGAGTCACCGATCGGCTTCAAAGTAAACTTCCCATCGTCGTTACGAAACGTGGAGTTGGCGTGCTGGCGAAGAAAGTGAGTAAGCAGTAAATGTGTTCCACAGTGAATGTACGTAGTGTGTATTATAGCGGAACCGATCGCGGGCGCTGATGACCGGTTGTTTCACTAAGTGCTGTTATTTGCGCATCTTGGCGTGATAATGCGAAGCATGCTCGCGTAATCGCTGACCACTTGTTTGTTGGCCGCTGCCTGCCGCTCGCGAGTCAAGAGGCTGGAGGCGAGACTATTAAAACGGCGGAAGCCACCTGGTTCTGATTCACGAACGGATACATCGCCCAGATGTTCGGTTCGACTGCAAAGACATATTGAGTTACTATCTCACGAAGTCCTTAGAACCACTCTTATTATATAGATGGCAAAAATCCGAGGAGGGTAAGTTACATACTGACGAAAATAAAATGTTAAATTCGTTAGAATATCAACAAAAGTTGTTTCATTGCGATGTTCTTATATTTATTTTTAAGAGAACTGTTAAAAATTTTCCTTGATATGTCCTTCTATGCTACTATTCTTTCAATCACTGATGGTAAAAGAAATCTTCATTTTATTTTCAGATCAATAATTGTGTTCAAAATTTATTTTTCGACCGTCAAAAGGAAGTGAATGATTTTAGAGTGTCAATTATTGCTGACGTCAAAACAGCAAAAATAGTGATTTGCTCTTGCATTTCGCTCTCGTGAAAAGTTACTACCATCAACATATTCATATTCAACAGACAAGGATTTTTTCTGCTAATATTTGGTATGTCTTAGATAAGAAGTCGTATTATATGAACCTGACCTCTTGGCTTCTTACGATTTCCAACACAACTATGAAAATATAATATAAAAATGACACTGAATGTTACGAAAACAGCGAACGAGCAGATTATAAATATAACTTCAGACAAAATCAAAACAATTACTCATCCGTGACAATTCATTAAGGTACCATTAATATTTTATTTAAGTCATATTTATGTTCCTCTATGTGTAATGCTTTGCGTACCATTTTTGTAACATTATAGAAATGTCACTAGTTGTAACTTGTTTTGTCATTTACCCTACTCTACTTTGTTCTTCTTAAAATAATTATAGTAAATCTGACATCTGACATCACGCCACTTAATTTCTTAAAAATAATTATGACTTTTTGAACATTAAATCACCTGCGGACACCTTAATAAAACGAGTTACAAGTGACAAAACTTAAAAACAAAAAAAATGTAAACACAAACTTTTATTGGGGAATAAGTTGGTGCCCTTGAATCATGCTGTTCAGCAATCACAATATGTAGCAGATATTTTTATCTTAGGAAAAAAACATTCATTTATATTATGACTCATATTCATATTGCCTGCTACTCTAATAACGTGACTTCTCAATTAGATATTGAGCGCAAGATCCTTGAGTTGTATTTACCGTCTAATTGTTATAATAAATTGGATTCATACACTTCCAGATATAACACGTAAGTGACGGTTGAAATAATTGTTTTTGCGTTAACCTTCAAAAGGCTTTGGACGTGAGTTTACAGTTGAAGGGTAAGTTGTTCATATGATATCGGGGCACCAAGAAACCGATTTAATGAAACTAAATTTTAAAAATACATTTAAAATCTCCATGTTTTTTTTCGCGAAATACCGCATCACCTTTTCAAATATACATTTATAATTTTTAACATTTCAGAGAAACTGAACTTAACCGATTTGTCCAGAGATTTTTTGTAATACGTGGAAAATTACCGTTCGCCTTGGCAATTAATCCAGCGATTTTCAGACAAGACGCGCAAAAGGTTAAACATTGTGATTCGTTATTTCTTCGTATATTAAATTTGCGACATACTAAAACGTATTTACCATAAAAAAATGTGTTTATATTATTTTAGACACATTTTTGTGATAAATATCTGCTCACGGGCTACAATCCCAAGTACGGACAGTTTCGTAAATTGGTGCCGGATCCGTGGTGCAGTGGTCAACGTCGTTAGGGTGCTCACGGGTTCGAAGGCATGGGTGTTTGATGTCTGAACGTTCCTTCCACCCACCCATTCGATCCTAAAAACTGAGTGTATCGAGTGCGATCAGTCCCCAGTTACCACTAGCCATGTCGTAGCCCAATCCTTTTATCCCTACTCTCTTCGAAAAGGAGAGTTTGAACAATTGAGTAACAAGCAGTTTTTGTCCATATTCCCTACGTTCGGAGCGGACGTGGTTAAAAGCAATAAGAACTTAGGAAATGTACTTCCACAAAGAAGCGATTTTTCATAAAATTGTACAAACTCATCAAATAACTCTATCTCTTGACCTTCTATAGAGATAATGGGTTACAGGAGCTTCTCATATGGTGACATGGGCTCTAAGACGTTAAGCCTCGTGTTTAATCCGGGTTTTATTTTTGCCGTCGCAAATTATAGCGATTTGTTGTCAATATAGATTGACTATTTTTCTGTGTCGATATTGGCGATAATCGAAGCCGGAGATATATATCATAATTACGAAAAAAAACTACCGACGCGTAAGAACACATGGAAAGAATGGGTTATAAAAAATGTTAAATACGACTGTTAGATATATGCCAATTTAATTCCAGCGGAATCGAGTTAACAACATTGCACATCTCGGCAGAACATTACAGAGGGTGGTCTGGGGGTCAATGTTGAGGGTATATAATAATATATTATTACATTAATATATACACTGTTGTGTTGTGATGGCAAACAGCTCAATATTATTTGCATACTTACTATAATAAATACATAACGTTTAATAATTTGTATACATTTCAATGCAGTATTCTTCACTCGGTGTCTTAAATTATAGTCACTTTTGTCCAAAATTTAAATTGAAGCTAATCCCGAGTACTTATAGTAAAGAAATAACTGTCACAAATGTTCTTGACTTTTTGTACAGTTATCGACAATACTGTTCATAGTTTTTAAATAAATCCTGGGAAACAATTATTATTCTAAACTAAATTTGCAGTCCATCACAAGTTGGCTTTAAATTACCTTGAAGGTAAGCCAAAATGAACAAATCCAATCTCATATGAAAGAAATATTTATAGATTAATAAATCAGTGAAATTAATAGTAAATAAATTCGTGGTCACAACTGTCAGAAGTGATTTGGTCAAACCAATTCCAGATGCGTATTTAATTCCTGTAATACTCCGAATCCATGCTTAATTTATTGTTAGAAAAACGCGTGTGTTTGAATATATTTGAATCACATAGTCTAAATTCTCCATTACTCCAATGGACGAATCATCGCATCAGTTTAGAATGTTTGAAATGGAATTCGGCTAAATCAAACATACTGCAACGTAATTCGTACGATACATTATATAAATTGATGGTGGAACGATGATATGAGCAGATAAATACTTTGCTCCTCTTTGATCAGCCACTCCAGCGCCGCTTCGGATCTCATGTTAGTTAATCAATTCATTCCAGCATAATGAAACATTACGAGATGGAGGTCTTCAAACGAAACTCCGAAGGAAGCAGTGCGGGATAGCGCGAAGGGATCAATGAGATGACGTCGCTCAAGATGCGGTCTCCGTGCGGTGCGGTAGTGACTGTAGTGAGTGAATAACGTCACACATTCCGTCCGGTTAAGTCGATTAACTTAATTGAATGATCCAACAATTACAACCATTGCCCTCGACGGATAGCTATTACCTACTCAAAAGAGACGAAGACGAAAGAGACAAAATTAGTACATGCTTATGTTGATAAGTAATCTTACCGAGTCGATATTTCTTCAAACACATAATAATAAATAACATATTTCAAAAAACATTCTGAAATAATAATAAGCACATTTTAAGTGAATGAAAAAACTTCGCATGCATTTTTTAAATACCATATCCACTACAAAATTGGACGACATGGACGTCTAACGGAGCATCGCAAGTGAAGCTATTTATGAGAACTGTTTGTTATTAAGTCGTTAGTTAGTAGTTTCGCTCTATAAACGCCCCGATAGGATAGGGTGACAAAGAATGTAAATATCAGACATCCATGCCTTTCGAGTCAAATCGATTGAAAAACCAATATATATTAAAACTGTCTGTTCAGAGATTCGAACGCGTGACCGCAACCGAATAGGACGAATATTGGACAGACTGGCCACATAACTACAGGATCGACCATTGATTGATTCATCATCGATTTATTCACCGCTAATATTCCGACTAACGATTTTACGCCAGAACGACGACCGTATAATTCAATCATAGCGATTATTAATACCATCTGTCTGGAGCCCATCCGAATTCAATCTGACATTGATTGCATCAGTGGTGGAACAGATGCAACAAGTGTAAAGTATAACAGATGCGGTAAACTCTAAATAAGTAGCGGCTCGCTTTATGAATGGGGCGCTGTTGTGCGCTTACAAAGTACTCAACACAAAGATAACAGTATTAATTTGCATCTGCATCCATCGCTAATTGAGATAACCGCAAGCCGACACAAGCCAATAATATTTTCATATCAATACAGACTACATTTCTGTTATTAACTGCACATTGAATATACTTTCATTAATGATTAAAATACTGATCAGTTGGTGAATGATGACAATAATCACTTTTAAGGTGTTAACTGTCAATTCTTGGCGGAAAAACATTATATTTTAAAAAATAAAACACAAATGCATTTGTACTACTTCCACATATGTATAATGATCAGGACCGGTTTCGCTCATCACGAGCATTATCAACTGATCCTTTGATGATCGTGATGACCGAAACCGGTCCTGATCATTATAAATATGTGGAAGTAGTACAAATGAATTGTGTTTTATTTAAAAAAAAAAAATGACAATAATAACAATGATAACATATTATCATAGAACGGGGGGACTACTGAAACTAATTCAACTAAGGGCCATATTTTAAATAAAAAATCATCACCGCAACTCACTTTGGTAAATAGTAAATATATATTCACAACACAAGGTAAAACGCAAAAAAATATCATGTCTGTTTCGAATGTGGAGGACATGATTTCCAAATGGAGAATCTTAAAAAAATTGTTAAATAACTGGTTGTAAACCATATGGCCAAACTCTCTCAGAGATTTTAAGAAAAAAATGATGGGATTAAGAGTGTGTGTGAAAGTTTCCATTTGAAGACTCGAGCCCATGGCCGTGGCAAACGAGTAGGATTAAGGCTCGAAAGCGTTGAACACTCGGCCACCTGAAAGAAATATTTTTTTATTAGGTGAAAAACTTTTGCTGAAAATTTGCAATGATACGTGATTTAGGGTCGTTTCGCAAGTGCTCGGCCAGTTAAACGACAGGTGTACTTTCAAAAGGGATTTTGAGTCAATGAATGATAAATACATATTTTTTTCGATGTTATTCCACTAAACAGGGATTAAGTAATGTAACGAACTAAAAATAAAATAGTTAATATTGTACCAAGCACAAAATAATAGAACTTTACAAAAAAAATGCCAATTGTCCCAGTGGTCGGCCCCCAAAATTCAATGATCGGCCTTTCGTTGCCCAGTGTTCGGCCATCACTATGAAACTTCATGAATTTCGCGAAATAATTTACTGATAATAGACAGAACAATAAATAACAAAATGATGCAAAGCATGACAATATAAAGTATGTTTTGTTACGATACATGCAATATGAATCGAAATTTTCAAAGTAAAAATGTGCTTTTTTAATTGCGTATTGCATCATATAGGTCAGTATAGTGCAGATATACATTGGCAAGTGGCAAGACTACCTACACGAATTTTAAAAATCTGTTTCTTTAAATGTATCCACTATTATTTAAATTTTAAGCTCAAAATGCCGATTACTGGCGACGTTCAACTTTAGGAACAAGCACCCTATGTAAGCGTTTGGTTTTATTCCTTCGATGACTTAATTGGAAGATAAATATCAATTCTTTGTAAAATGAAAATTTATTTATTTAAGAAGACGTACTGAGCCCACTTATTATTTTTTGTTTAGTAAGAGCAGCATCAAATAAAATCAGTTGAAAATTTGTACTCACTTTTAAAAATAGAGAAATAAATTTCGTGGGATGCACTTTAAGAGCCCGTGATAGATCAAGCATGAGATACAATATAAAGATACTTAATTAATGGATTATAAAAATGCACTTTAGGAGCCCGTGATATAGATCAAGCATGAGATACAATATAAAGATACTTAATTAATGGATTATAAAAATGTTTTTCTTTCTGAAATATCCATAACGCTCATTTCATTTATCAGAGAGCTCATCTCAATTACTATTAGATCATATCAATAAAAAGAGTATATTCAATATGAATAAAACGTATAATGTATTTATTATATATGTTTACGAGCTATAGAGGAATAATTGAAAGAAATACAAGAAAATATTCTTTAACAATATACCAATTAAAAACGCATCAACTTGCTAAAGCAAAACAACACTCGTGACGATGATTAAAAAAATGAGTTTCGAACAGTCGTATTGTGATAATTATCACCAATTATAATCATGTCCAAGAACTTCAAGACTGAACATCGTCGATGTTACGATCTAAATTAGTTAGCTGATACAAATAATTTCCATCAAAGAATATTTATTATTTGCTTGTTAGCCGTTTTATTGTAACGCCAAGACATTTTAAATTAATCAAGTCACGTTTACGACAAAGCTTTTAAAAAGTTGCTGATTTCATCACTGAATACATAAATTGTAAGCCAACTGATGTAGGATTCGTTATTATGTCAAGAAACCACACATTTGCGAAAAGAAATTAGATTAGCCGTGTCGCTGAACTAAGCAGCAAGTGGCTCTCGGATTTATATGGAAAGCTGGCAAATGAAGTCGCCTACGCGTTTTCATTTGATCCACGGGGAGGTTTACATGTGCCGTGCGACAAATTAGAGCAGTCAGCCGAGATGTGACGTCACGTCGCATTTAGCAGGAGGATGTGTGACCCATAAAAGTAATTGAAAAGTTCGCACGGACTCAAACATAATAATAATGCGGGGCAACGAAGTCAACGTTGGACATGTTCTGACGGGTTCGAACAGGAGAAAATACGACCATATTGAGGCTTACACATGAGGCAAGCTATCTTATTATTGATTGGACAAATTAAGTTAACCTTACTGGCTTACTGTTCCGTCCACAAAATTTTCAATATATTATGTCCTCTTGACGTAAATCTCCGATTTCCTTCAAAAGAAAAGATTCCATTCATATTCAGTTATAACAAAATGGCTTGATGGATAGATAGCACAATAATTATCAAATTTGGTCAATTTGTATAAATAGCAATGTAAATGCATCTGGATATGACAAACAAAATATGCAGATAGTAACTGCCATACCTAAGGTCTTAAAAATATTTTGGTGTCGACGAAGATTAAGGGGAAATAAATTTAAGATCAGCGTGCAGCCGAGAACTTTTTAAAACAGAATAACCTAAAAAATCCATCGCAGGTGCCAACGACATGTAAAGAACTGCACTGATGATACTTTTAAGAGTCATTGGCTTTGAACACAAAGAACCAACGCTGTTTTATAAAATACGGGAGGTTGCAAAAGAGGTTAAAAAACAGCAATGCAGTAATACAATTGCTATAAAATGTCAATATCTTAGCATCGTAATACGTTTAAATGAAGCCTAGACTGTCTGTCATCGTTGATTTTGCTCAGTGCGTCCACTCGCCCCACTAGTAGTTTAGTCAATATATTCACCGTGTGAAAAATACTTCCCTCCCGTCATGCACTCTTGCTTTTACAGGATGTACTTTAGGCAATGTTACATAAACATGGAATCACATTTGCATCAACTACTTATCTGATGCTAGACGACTGCGAGGTAACAGGAAGGAAGCAGTAAATCAAGAGAATGAGCGGCGCGTCATTCCATCGTATTACATAATATTACCTCTTGACTTATATAGGGCACCGACACTGTGTGCATAAAGTTAAGATGATAAATAATCGATGCAAGGAAAATCATAGCACGACTACAAGTGTGTCTATCATCGGCGTGCGGTGGACTTATCTCTATCGCGCAATAATACAAGACCGCACCGTTCACTTTACATGTGATTGAGGGAGAAAGAGAGAAATCCACGGCAAGCGCCTGGTGTTTGTGTTCCCGAGGCGCTGGGTTGAAACCTGTCCTGGCTAATTGGATAGTACCTATATGCAGTTGGTTGGTTTACAATACAAAGAATTTACATTTATTTACAGTTACAAGTTAATACACGTTATACAAATAGAATTTGACAACGTAGCATTTGGCAAACAAAGAAATAGACCGGCTATCGATTCGGATAAGAGTGTAGTGCTTCACCCCCACCCTTTAAAAGACGGCAGCAAGACAATACGAGATGTTAACAATGCGACGGACAAGCAGTTAATGAGATAAATTAAAAAATTGGCCTACTGGAGCATCCGCAGCACGTGTCCAAGCCAGGTCCATCGTCGCTGTTTTATTTTGGACGCAATAAGAGGCTGGTCAGTCCGCTCTCTTACCTCCGAGCTCCTGACAAAATCAAACCACCGTACCCCTAGTATTCGCCGCAAACATTTTCCAAAGCACAGTACTCTGTTACCCTGTGTACCCTAATATTTGTTCACTAATGCTTTTAAAAATTAATTGGCATAATTAAATGTGACTCAGGGCATGGTTCAAAACCGGGTTTTGTCAACCTTTATGAATATCACTTTTAAGGTGTTAACTGTCAATTCTTGGTGGAAAGACATTATATTTAAAAAAATGACTGATCGTTATCGAGCATTATCAACTGATCAGTTGATAATGCTCGTGATGAGCGAAACCGATCTTGATCATTAAAAATATGAGGTACAAATGAATTGTTTTATTAAAAAAAAAAAAAATGAATATAATTGTGGATGCCTGCACTATTTTATTAACTCTGGAACAATGCAGAACTCTGAATCAATTGTTTCCATTCCAGATTATCTTTTGGCAGCCTTGAGAAAAATACTAGTTGTTTTCCAAATATTTGTCCGGCCACCCCAATAATTTACTGTAGCATGTCCACTGCCTCGTTTACCAGGTACACTACCCATAATCACAAGTCTTTCAAAGCAACCCGATGAGCGAAGAATTGCATTATCCGTCTTAAGCAGATATAAGAGTCTTGTTATGATGTTAAATTTCCACGTCATTTGTCGCCAACACCACTTTTCAATTGCATCGAACATGTCCCAGTTAGGTAGCAGATATAACCAGAAGACAATCAAATGTGAAATAGTACCAACACATAAAACCTTAGCTATCTTAAGTTAGATATTAAAATGAAATTATTAGTTTTAGAATACATAAAACATTAACACCGGCACCATCTGTTTTGCATACAGTGAAATATGAGCGGTATATTGTTTTTTAATGGCTGGTGTCATTGCACTGTCATTAAGTAAAATATTCGTTCTATTTATAAATACATACAAAAGTGTGACTCCAAAATGAGGAGACTCCAGTGTAAGTGCGCACATTTGCCGAACTATTTCAGTATACTCTTCGCATTGGCTAACATCCCACTTACAAGAGAATGTATGGCCCACCTAAGAGATGACAGATCGTTATTTAATTTATGTTTGTTAAAAGAAAAGACCTATGCGTGAAGATATTACTTTTTAGAAAAAAACTATTTAATACAAGTAGACATGAGCTTTCAAATAGGTATTTATGTCACGTAATATTCAACTCAGAAGTGCACATAGAATTGAAGTAGATCGGGAGTGATTATTATTATTATTTTTTAATATAATGCTTTTCCACCAAGAATTGACAGTTACACAGTTTTTTAAGTGTTTCTTGTAGTTATAACACTACCGTAAAAATAATTGTCAGATGCACAATAAGTACGAAAATAATTATCCACAAGACAGTAGCAGTAGGACCATTAGAACTGAAAGTTAATTTTCTTTCCATGTCCGCTTCCAACATGGAGCATATGGTCTACGAATGGAGGTATCTCAACAGAATTTTTCTATGAGAATTGTTTGTTACTCAGTTGCTCAACCACTCTTATTTCGAAGAGGGTAGGGATAGAAGGATAGGGCTAGGACAGGACTAGTGGTTAGCTAATCGCTCTCGCTACGCTCCGTGAGGATCGGATGGGTGGGTGAGGAGGGAGTTTTAGACATGACATCACAAACACTCACGCTAACAGAAATCCGTAAATCGATTGAGAGATCAATTTATGAAAACCGTTCCCACCGTGAATTGATCCCGAGACGTCCGTGGCCGTAGCCAACGCAGCTACCAACTGCGCCACAGACGCCTACAATTAACGTTAAAAGTTAAAGACAACGAAAGTTAAATTGAAGAATAAAAAAATTGTAAGCATTCGAGTCATTCAGTCTAGGAACTGATTTTTTTTAAATTACTATTAGTTTATTGAGTTTGAATGGTTGAGAACTGTAGTGACGAAACGGTTGGTGAAGAAATACATGGATATGTACAAAATCTCAACAATTCAAATTTGATATTGAAATTCCATCAAGCATCCTCAGTCGATATCTTAAAAATTTAATTGAGTATTGGTTCGAGTTTTCTTTGCGACCGGTAACAAATATGTTTATAAAATCATAAACAAGAATATATCTACATTCAAATAATCACGATGTTTTTGCTTTTGGACCCTACTTTACTTTTTTGATTACATCAGTGCAGATATTTATTAAAAAATGATTTGAAATATTTATTAAAAATCTAACTTAAGCTGGAATCATCAATTTACCGATGTTAACACACACAGAAGTGTTGAAAACCACTTCTTAAACTGAATAATCAAAAAAATCTCTAAGTAATTTGTACTATATAGCATAAAATACATGTAGGAGTATGTATGTTTGTATGTCTGTCGGTCACAACAACTCCTCCCAAAGGGCTTATACTCGCGACGTGAAATTTTTACACGTCATTCTGGCTAAAATTGTTAGATCAACTGCGCTATTTTCAACTTTCAACTCTGAACATTTAACTTTTAACCTATAACTAAAAACGCGATATTTTTGACGTTTAGCAACCGCTCCATACCGAATATTCCGTGAATATCGCACCATGAGTTCTGTAGTGTATTGTGTCAAAATATATCATTTTTTAGTTAATAATGCAGTTTTATTCAACATTTTTTTATTTATTTTTTACTTGAAAGATTCAGATAAAAACACATGTTGAATTTACGCACGCCGTCTTCATTTGGCGACTTCTTTCTCAGATAAATGTGATAACCTATTATTATTCATTCAAACTTGATTGAAATCGTAATAAAAAAATAGCTGACAATATTTAAAAGAATACTTTATTGACACATGCCGCCATAGCGGCGGCACTCGAGCGCAAAGAGTTAAAACTATACCTTTGGATTTAGTACAGTAAAGTACTCATGGTGCGTTGTCATCAACATAGCACCATGTTGCTTAGCGACTGTAAATAATTTATAATATTATAGACGTCACAAATAATAATTTTTCATGTGAATCGTAAAATTAGTAAGAGATTGAGAGGAAAATTATCCATTATTTAAAGAAAATAATTCATTTTGGAAATTAGGGAAATGTTGCGAGAATTGGCACATATATGCCTCTGATTTAATGTTTAATTTTGTGGCGCAGCAGGAGCCATTGTTAAATGCAGATCAACAAGTCCTTGGTACGGTGGCATAACAAGAGTGAAGGTGGGGCTATTTTTATCGATGCACCGGGAGGAACCGGAAAAACTTTCCGCATCAATGTGTTGCTTGCTAAAATAAGAAGAGAAAACGATACTGCACTCGCTGTAGCAACTTCAGGTATTACTGCAACGCTAGTGACTGGTGGACTAACCGAACATCCAATACTGCAAATCCCGATTGAATTGATACATAACGAAGTGCCTGTTTGCAACATCAAAAAAGGAAGTACAAATGCCAAACTGCTGCAGGAGGCTAAAGTACTGTTCTCGGATGAAATTTCGTTGATGCACAAGCATGGACTCGAAGCCGTGAACAGAACCCTCCAAGGCCTTCGTGGCAACAAAGATATTCGAGGAGGCCTGGTCGTTGTCCTTGCTGGTGATTTCCGGCAAACACTACCAGTTATTCTAAGAGGTACGATGGCCGATGAAATCAAAGCTTGCTTAAAATCGTCAATTCTATGGAAAGAAATAATAATTATGAAATTAACGAAAAACATGAGAATTAAACAACAGCATAGTTACGAAAATTCCATAATATTTTCAGAGCATTTGCTTAAAATTGGTGATGGAAAAGAGGCAACAAACGAACTTGGGAAAATCAGGGTCTACAATGAATTTTGCATGAATAGTCTTATTAACCACGTGTATCCAAATATCACATCGAATATTCAGAACCAAAAATGGTTTCAGGAATGCGCAATTTTAACACCCCTAAATGCGAAAGTAGTGAAAATTGGTTCCAGAATTCTACAAAAAAATACCGGCTCCCCCAAGAACGTACTTCTCAATAGACAAATGCTTAAATGACAATGAAGCTACGAGTTATCCGGTAAAATTTTGAATTCACTTAATCCCAGTGGCATTCACCCACATAGATTACTGCCGACAGTTGGGTGTCCAATTATGTTGCTACGCAATTTGGATCCACCGAAGCTGTGCAGTGGTTCCAGACTAATATTGAAGGCTTTACACGCTTATATCATCGAAGCAAGCATTTTAACTGGGCCATTTGAGGGTGAACACGTCCTGATTCCAAGAATTCCACTCATTCCGACTGACTTGCCGTTTTCATTCAAACGATTGCAATTTCCTGTTCGACTTGCATTTGCAATCACAATCAATAAGGCGCAAGGGCAATCACTCAAAGTCACTGGCTTGGATTTTACTGACGAGTGTTTTTCGCATGGACCGCTGTATGTGGGAATGTCAAGGGCGATGGATTCCTCATCATCATCGCCGATGATCAAAAATACACTCAAAATATTGTATATATATAAGTATTGCAATAGCCGGATAAATACAAACTAATTGTAAATGAATAAAGAATGAGTTTGAATCTATTCCGGGAGAAGCCAGGTAATAAATACTATCTGTATACTATATAGCAAAAAATGCATGTATCAATCTGATTGTCCGCCTGTCACAAACGGTTTACAGTAGCGAAGTAATATTTGTATTTTCATGCTAAATTCAATTTTTAACATTATTATTAACTCATGGACTATATTTTGTGGGTGTTACACAAGGAGGTGTGGTCCACAGTGATATTTTCAACTAACAAATTTCAACATTAGTTAACGCCAAAATAGCGCCAATGTCTAAATTAGAAAATATAAGCGGCATCTATTTCGGGCGATGCCGGGTAATAAATACTAGTAAATACATAAAGGTGAAATTTATTTAAATTAAATTTTTCATTGCTTGTATGTATTGCAGATAATGTTTGAATTACTAACCAAACCTCTTAAATGTAGGCAATTCAATAGACGTCGTTAATTTTTTAGGAAGCGCCGTTACAATTTTTACTGTCAACCTAAAAATACATCGAATTCAAATAATATTTATTATACGCCAGTAGTTCTCAACTTTTCTCGCAGAGGATCTGCGACACACTGTTTACGTCGTTATGATTCAAAAAATACGTTTTAAGTTGTAAAACTTTTACAGAATTCAACATAAAAATAAAATAGCCATTCAGCATCTAAGCTCGGCGCCATCGTAAGAAAATATATCAGAATATAACTATGTATCCATTAAATTAATATTACGTTAGAACCAGAAAATCAATAAACTTGGGAGCCGCTGTTCGTATCATAGATGTGTGCGTGAAGTTTATCACCGCCAGAGGGTGATTAACATGAGAGATAGTAAAACGTTTTTATGATCATTTTAAAAGTTTTTTTTGTCAAAGGTTCTTTTTATTTCCGTATTGATTGTCGGTTTTTTGAGGGCTTTATTTCACCCTTACGACAAGCAATAAAATGTGCTCTAGAATGCGTTGAAAAAACATAGGCGAAGTTTTGAAATACTTACGATTATTTCAATGATACTAAAACACATTTAGAAAAACATACAAGAGTTTCGTGTGGATTATTTTCTTCTTTCATGTTGTGTTAGAAAATCTTAGACCACTGAAATATTTATCGATTTTTAACCGACGTTTTTGAATGAAAAGCTTTTTATACCATCCTTATTATAGAGATTATTTATTTTCGTAAAAAATAAATGTTCTCTAAAGATACTTGAAAGCAACGAAATGATTGTGACACCTTGTAACACATCAAGTGGAAAGACATAGTCAAGCAAGTAAACATTGGTTGAAATAATTTTCTATTTTTTCTATTAAGACTTTCAAGTAATCATCGATATAATATTTCGACAAAGTAATGGCCGAATCCATCAAAAATATTAAGAAAACTAATGTAAGCTTCTCCTTCTTAAAAAAATATAACGGTGCCATCGTTTTTGGTAGTATAATTAATGCAACTTTAGTATCTAATTATTTTTATTGCTATCGACAAAATATTATACAGAAATAAAGTATAAAGTAATAAGTAAACAAAGTGTTGCCAATGGCCAAAAGATTATCATGTTGACTCTATATTATGACACCTGGTGGATACTGTTATTTTTCAATGAGGAAATCGGTTATATCGCTTCAGTTTCAATTAATTACCATTTAACTGTGTATCTCATAACCAACATCGAAAATGGTAAGTAGAGCCTATAAACCTACATTGCTAGAACTCTTAGTATGAAAATCTATAAATTAATAATAATTATTGTGGTAGAAGCCGTTTTTGCTGTGCGGTCGATTAGATTACTACAATATTACTTACTGTAATTAACCTCAAGCGGTGTCACATTCGTGGTTATCAAGTTTGAGAACAAGAGTTTACTAAGTGTATTGTAAGTTGTTAGGAAGGCAATCTTTCTTTAATACTGCATTCTCTAAAGACGTTTTTTTCTTGAGGCAGAATGTAGAGAAAAAAGGTTTTATCAAATATTTTATCTGACAACTGACAACATAACAAGCAATTTTCAATATTATGTGACTTTTTGTAATATAATATAAATAAGACGTGTATTCAACCGGTCAGATTACGCTTAGAGAGAATCGATTATAAAAAAATGGCTTATAGTTCACGCGGAAGTGTCTCAATCGTTAAGTATTGTGCGTGTAATCGAATAAGTGGACGTACAACAGGGTTGAACTTAGGAATAAAATTACATGTAAAAAAAGATCAATTAATTTCATACGCAGGATCCTTCTACAATTATTTACATAATTCCTCACCATTCGCGAAGGTAATTTATAATTCTAGAAAAAAATTATGACGAATTAAAATTTCCTAGGCATTGCATTTAAATCATACATTGTTCGAGAAAAGGTTCCAGGATAACCAAAGGCGTGTAATTGAATCATAACAAATTAAGATATAAGACTAATAAACTAAATTAATTATTACTTAATTCATACCTAAATAAAGGCACCAATTGTTTTGATTCTGCCTATTCTTTGAATTGCGAAATACGATAGACATGGACATTTTTAGTGACACAATTAATATTTCTTAATTTTGTTGTGTAATTTAATCCTTCTTTATATATCTTCTGTTTTCATCTGACATAAAATATTTATTGTGTTATTTAGTATATTAATATCTTTTAAAAATATTAAACAATTTGTTTTGCACTACTTCTCCATTTTTCTTCAGTTGATAATGCTCGTGATGAGCAAAACCGGTCCTGATAATTATAAAAATGTTGTGGTGGTAATATTACAAAATAAATTGTGTTTTATTTTTAAAATATAATACTTTTCTATCAAGAATTGACAGTTAAAACCTTAAAAGTGATATTATCCATCGAAAATATTAATATCTGTAAACTGGCAATTATTATCATCATTTTATTTTTTAATATACGTAAATTTATTTTCACTAATATGTGATGTAATATTTTGTATTCTTTTCTCAACAGCGAAAGAGCAATGTTTGCTGTCATAATTTGCCTATGTTATTTGTCTCGGAATAAATGTTTACTAAATATTTAAAAGAACACAGAATTTTCCAACAATTGTTTACTTTTACGCGGATGTTACAAATGTAATATAAGTAATTGTCATATCTACTGTAGATTAGCGCACGCCAAATCATCGGCTGGGACGCGTTCAAACTGTCACAGCTCTGTGATCACTTATGGCACACATACAGAATTGTGTTGGTGATCGAGGTTTTACTGAATGTTTATTAGAAGATTATTTTAAGCAGCGTTTTCCAACCGGTGGTAGGTGAGAAAAATGTTGAACGCGGAGTTGTAGCAGTAATGTTATTGGTGCCAAGAATCAATAAACTTGTTTCAACAACAAATATCAATTATTAATTTGTTTTAATTAAACAAGCGTTATTACCATTTCATAATAAAAAAAACGTAACTTTTATGATCGTTATTTTGTAAAGGTTTGTATCGTTTTAAAAAATAAACATCTTAGTGATCCGAGGTCCAGAATGCGAACACTGGCTTAAAGTAATGAAACCCAATTCTCATTTTTCTATGAAGACCGAAACTTGGATAAAACATATGCAAAAAAAGAATCAGGCGTCTTTTAAACGTCTAAATAGATGCTTGTTAGAGTTAGGGAACTAGGATTCGACCCTGCTAGTCCGTAAGTTGGCATAAGCCGGATATAAATGGAGGTGTGCATCTCACTTCTTGGCGGGAGTACGCAAAATGAATTTCAATTGCAGGTCGCTGCCCTCGACACCCGCGATGCACGGCTTACTACGGCTTCGATACTTATTAATTTATTACCGCATAGCACATGTCAATTTGCATGCACTTCTCATGGATGACCACTTCGGCTGCGTCACGCTAACAGTTTTGTCAGAAAAAAAAAAAATTATCCAATAATAGTTTCTCAGAACATACTACATACTATGCGATACGATGTAGATTAGAAAATTGAGCCGAACGATAAAAAAAAAACACTAAGAATTAAATTGGTTAAACAATCTAAGTTTATTTCATGATGCAAAAATAACAATATGATATTTATCTTGATTTATCTGTTATACTTATCTGTGCTTCCGTAATGCACATCACAACACTGTGCTTCCGTACGATGCACGGTGCGAAAACAGAATATGTGAGCATGAGTGTTGAGCGAATGACAACAGGCGGCACAGTCACCTTTTCCTGGTGCATAATATTATCCCATATATTTTTCGACGCTTTGTTACATAGCGATTTAAGTGTGACTATTACTGTCGGCCGCCGTGATCTAGTGGTAAGAGCTTTTCCCTAGCGATCGAGTGGGTCTGGGTTCAAGTCCCGGCAAGGTCAATATCAGATTTAGATTGCTTCGATTTAAATTTGAGATCTTGGACATGGTTGTATGTTGTATGTGATGTCATTTCTCCTCGAGTTACTAATAAAAATTCTCATCGATTTTATCTCGTATGATTTTCCAATTTTAAAATATTTGGAGCATTGGCATTGGTTGTAATGCCATTTTTTAAATTAAACATCATTAGCACATGACACACCCTGGTTTTTCTTAAGTATAAGTGTCATTAGTGTCCTGAACTGAAATCGGCCTGCGGCAAACAGCAATATTTCGCAGTATAGGTTTTTTTTCTTGTTGCCAGGCGGTAAAAAGATTGGCCGCTGGACGAGTCCATTTTTACGGAAAAGGGTAGCTCCAACTTTGCACGGAGTTTTTTTGAATTTTTGTACACAGTCGATGACGAGCTGCCGAGTCGGACGAACGAGGTCTCGTCGCGACGAAGGTGATGTGACAATGTGAACTGTTTGTTTGTTTTTGTGTTTTGATTTGCGTTGGATTTAATTTAAATTCGTTGTGTTATTTGTATTATAACTTAAAGTAAATTCAGTTGCTAAGTAAACGTAAATGTAGAATCAATTTTATGTGTTAAGATTTATATATTTGTGTAATATTAAACCACTGCATCTTGAATGGAAAATAAATAAGTTTTTAACCGGATCTGAAATGGTGTTTGTCTGAGATCAGCCCTTCCAGGACTCCGGATAACCAGCCGCTCGCCTCTCTTCGATCCGGGGTCTTCTCACACATTACTTAAGTAAATCTTTGTTATCCTTATATTTTGTTCAACTAAAAGAATACAGTTCGAGTTCATCTGTGTGCTCGAATGCCTCAAGATGCCGAAAGGCGAAACCCCGGTCGTTAGTGACGAAATAAATGAAATGTATAAAATTTCAACAATTCAAATTTGATATTGAAATTCCATCGAGCAGCCTCAGTCGATATCTTAAATTGTTGCACCTTTAATAGGTTAAAAGTTATTTCGACCACTTAATAATTGTCAAGAGGACTGTAATACAACTGTAAAGATTTTCAGTGCTATTTTTTAAATTTAATAATAACGTTTTTACGCTATGATGTTAAGATGTAGTCGGTTAACTTTCTAGGAATCAAGGATGACGAAGTAATTGTGTATCTTTGATGAATGTGAATTTTCAAGTACTTAACTTGTAACGTTTGACGCTTTCATACGTCGTTATTTGAAAGTAATTTTAAGTATACACATTTTCCCGGAGCGCTTTCCAATAAGCAGACGTCTGTTTTTAGTCCGTTTAATTTGTCATCAGGCAAGAGCAGCTGGCAATAAATGAGATAATTAACTACATTCTTAGCCTAAAATGACATCAGAAAATCCGCTTAATGCGAGCGGAGCCGTTAAAATGCGTTAATTGATATTGTTATTGAGAAAGTGGTTCATGCTTATTGAAGTGAAGAAAAAGTGGCGGATGTGTCACGCTCTCAACTGGCTGTCTCGCCACACAGCGGTTGGTACCACTTAATACAGTTTTTTTTACTAACGCGTCTCATAAATTAACGGGGAACTCGTTTTATTTAATTTCAGAAATTTCCTATAGAAAATGTAAATAAACACATTTCTATTTGATATAGTTAAGTGGACATCACATACGACACTTGTTATTCAGAAAAAATGTACAAAATTTAAAGTTAAATATAAAATATTGAGCTTGCAAATTTTTATGTAAGCCATTTGTTTTGAAATTCAAAATCTCCAGTTGAACTTAATCCCGGCGTGTTAATACTCAAAAATTAAAGGTGTAAAAGTATGAAAAACATTGATTTCTGTTTGAAAATATCACCCGAATTGTCTTGCTACCGCCGGTGTGATAAGTTCCGTTCTGCAGCTCAGCAGGGAAAGGGTTACAAACGTTTCGTAAGTTTACATTTTAATCCAAAATATACCCGTTTATTTAAGGAAATAACAAAATTTATTTCATGTTTAAGGATATTTATTAATTTTTTGAAAAAAAATGTATTCATGAAAAAGTTGGTTGATTGGAACCACAGTGCGCCGCCGCCGGATGGACCGATCCGCGCCGCTGTTAAGTGACTACTTACTATTATAAAATTTGTGCAATAGGCGTTAATGCGATTTCAACTGAAAAAAGCGAAAGTGTGCATGCACAAAAGTTTGTTGACCGCACAGAAAACTATAAACTATACAGAGCGCCATTTACGGAAGTATGTCCAATTAATTAAGTTTCATGAATCGAAAGTTTAATTAAAAAGTTTTTATTTATAGGTACACTATTTAATTGCATGTATTTCACACGCGATTCTAAACTCTCCATATCGCACATTGAAATGTAATTCAAATCACAAGGGTGAAGTTTATTACTGTTTACTGTCGGTCCTTGGTGGAATGTCATTGCACATATTGTAGTAATAATAGTAAGCTTCTTATAATAAGTATAAGCCCGTAAATAGATTCCCATTAATCACGGAACAAGTACAGAAATACGAACATGTTTGTATAAACGAGGATTCAAGGAGCTAATAATGAGAAGAAAAAATCAGAAAGCGACACGTTTCGAACCCCATATTTTCTGAAAATAGACGAACTCACGGAAACACGACACATATGTCTTCATGCACCTGCTTACAAAATATGAGTATTAAGTATATGGAAAGCCACACAATTGTTGTACATTCAAAGAAAACATTACTAGACCTAAAAGATCTAGGCATACTTTCTAGAAAAGGTAAATGAAAAAAAAGTTTGGGAAACATCGGCCTCACAGTAAAATAATAATACGCTACAATACAAAATGTTATTTGTTGCATGTTATTCGACTGTAAAATAATATAAATATTTTTTATCACACACAAATATTGCGCGAAATGTAACGTATGAAATTTATTTTTCATTTTACGTTTACTCAATTACATAGTAAGTGTATACATATACGAAAATACTTTATTTTAGAAAAAAAAATATCTAGGTTAACTAACAATCATTAAAACTAAATTTCACATGTTTATGTAGAAATCAAGTAGTACGTATTTCAATATTGAACACAGTAAATTTCGTAAAATGCAGCTATCATTCGTTTGTTTTTCATGTTAATATTATCACCTGTTATCCTTAGTATTGCATTTAATCTGTCTTTAAAATTGCAGTACTTAACTAATGATTTTTAAACAAATCAAATTTGGTTGGAAAGAAGCAAAAAAAAAAACAACTAAGTAACTTTATATGAAATTAATTTGAAAATGTTTAAATGTATAAATAAAATATAAACCATATGCACATGCCATCGTGTTTTCATTATGTATCACTTAGTACAAACAATAGTGAACATGTATAAATAAAATATAAACCATATTATGCACATGTCATCGTGTCTTCATTACGTATCACTTAGTACAAACAATAGTGAAAACAACATCAGTTTTTGTATACAAAAACTACGAATTACATATTGACAAAGTAGTAAGAATCATTTTTTACAATATCTCAACAGCAAATCATACTGTATGACACCGCCCCGTACTTATGGGGCGGACAGGGTCTTCAAAACCAATCTGCAGACTCTTCCTATTAATGAAAATTTAAGAATGTAATACCCCTGCTGAGGCGTTAAGGGTGGGGGTCGGATTTGTTGGTTGATGTTGTTGATTTGCAGTTTGAAGTGGGGGGGAAGCGCCTGCGATCCTGCCCGAGTGAGTGGAGTCCGACCGTTCCGGAGAGGAGGTCGCGGCCTGATCCCTTCGATTACTATAAAACCACTTACACAGTTTAACTTAAAAGTATGTAATTCTGTTGTGTCTAATGTCTTGTGAAACTGTAGCTAATTGCAAATAAATCAGATGAGTACGCGGATAAACGACCGGGGTTTTAATGGAAGACAAGGAAACGTTGTTTTCTCCTTTGTTTGTCTTTATCCCCAAAGGACGCGGGCCTTGAAGTGTGTTGAAGCCCGCACCCCGCTTCTCCCCGCTCCTATACCGTCATCCCTCGAGCGGCGAGCGAGACGGATGTGATTTGTGTCGTTTTGTGTTGTTTCTTTTCTCCTACTCTCTCATGTAATATAAATTATTCGTATTATGTTTTACAGGAAAATGTCTAAATCATAGAGTACCATTATTGACAATAAATCCACATTATATTTTGTCTTATTTATAATTCAAATGATATAATTAGTGCTACTGTCAACTATATAGGCTCAGGTTATGATTTACTATACATGATTTCGATACTATTAAAGCATAGTTTATATCATAAACATATAAAATGCCAAATGGCGGCCGTGAGTCATTCGCATGTGGCTCTAATTATAAATATTATAAGACGGTGACGAAAGGAAAATTGCAGACGCAGAAGACATACACGACATTGAAATATTATGCAATATGTATAATATTTACATTTCAAAGTTACGACTGATCAAATAAGTGCACAGCGTTTCAATACAAGGTGGTTGCAGATATCAAAAAAATCTATACACTATTTACGAATATGTTATCATTATTTCACTGCTTATTTTAGAAGTTCTCTTCTTAAATAAGACTACAGTAAACTTGTTGATTCAATTGACATTTACTTGGTAGAACTCCATTATAATATGATAAAATATGAATTATTTAGTGAGAAGACCCCGGATCGAAGAGAGGCGAGCGGCTGGTTATCCGGAGTCCTGGAAGGGCTGATCTCAGACAAACACCATTTCAAATCCGGTTCAAAACTTATTTATTTTCCATTAAAGATGCAGTGGTTTAACATTACACAAATATATAAATCTTAACACTTAAAATTGATTCTACATTTACATTTACTTAGCAACTGAATTTACTTTAAGTTATAATACAAATGACACAACGAATTTAAATAAAGTCCAATGCAAATCAAAAACAGACAAACAATTCACATCGTCACGTCACCTCCGCTGCCACGCGACCGCAGCTCGTCCCGCTCGGCGGATCGTAATCGACTGTCTACAAAAATTAAAAAAAACTCCCTGCAAAGTTAGAGCTACCCCTTTCCGTAAAAATGGAATCGTCCAGCGGACGTAACCGGGGGCTATTTGAACGCCTGGCCACAAGAAAGAGCCTATTCTGCGAAATATTGCTGTTGCCGCTGGCTGATTTCAGTTCAGGACACTAATGAGACTTATACTTAACAAAAACCAGGGTGTATCATTAGTTATACAAAATTTCATTATAGGTATAACTATAAAGTTCTTACTTGCTATCGACTACTAATACAACTTTGTAAAACAAAATCTTTGGTATGTTAATAGTAAAAAGAAGCTTCCGTTTTATTGCTGAAAGCAATTAGTAATTGAAAGTTATTATGACTATAAAGTGTAATTGCTAATACATCCTGATCACTTGGCCGTTGGTAACGTCTCATTTGATTTATCTATTACGTATACTACTATTTTACCTTAATTTCCAATTTTCTAGGGAAATAATAATGATAATAATTGGTATTTTTATCGTAAGATAAAATCTTTTTACCTAAAATTGTCATCATAACAGTACCTATACAACATTTCGCTCTTTTTATATATTGTGAAGAACCGTGGTGTGCAGCTAATGCACATGCAGTGTAACAAATAGTATTCATGGAATACATTTCAGAGATTACCATTATACACGGAATATATGGACGAATCGATTGCCAATTAATTTACTTGGATGGCTGAAGCAAGCGAAAGAACATGGAATAATTATTAATCATACGAGAAAATGAAAGCTGTTTTCGTTTGTAAAAGTATAGTGGTTAACAAAAATAGTACTATTTTTTTTAATTATATCATAAACAGATTATTTGCACATAAAAGATAAATTAATTTATATTGAATACAGCAGACGTTACACAAAAATAATAATTTATTGAATTAATCACTTGCATTCACTTGGAAGAACTCCATTATAATTAGATAACAAATATCATTGTATTTTTTAGCTCCCAATGTGGAGCATATTTCAACTATGGAGTTAATCTCAACAGCCGTTTTTATAGGAGAACTGCGTGTTACTCAGTCGCTCAACATCTCCTTTTCGTAGAGAGTAGGGATAGAAGAATAGTACAAGGACAAGACTAGTGGTTAGCTAATCGCTCTCACTACACCTCGTTTTTAGGATAGGATAGGTGGGTGGGGAATTCCAGACATCACATGCATCCATGTCTACGAACAGAATTCCATAAATCGATTGAAAATTAATTTATGAAACTGTCCGTGCCGTGACTTGAACCCGAGACATCCGCAACCATAGCCAACGACGTTGACAACTGCACCACTTACCCGACAATCAATGTGTACTCCAATTATATTATCTTTGTGTCTAACAACAATATTTGATAAACTGAAAACAAAATGTGTATGTCTGGTTATAACATAGTCCATATGTGGGGAACTTGCGGCATTCTATAATAGCTGTGGCCATTTGAATGAATCCAAATTTTTCATTGTGTAACTGCATTTATTTACAGAACAATGCGCATGCGTCCTTTCAACATGAAAAGCTTTATATCAGCGACAAATTTTTTCAAGGAACAGTTGAAAATAAGATCATAAAAAGATGAATTGATTAGAGGTCGCAGTTTTCCAAGCAGTCTTCCGCCGATAAAAAATGATACTACTTATCCCTGAATGAATAACAACGAAATTATTGTCCAGCATCCCATCAGCCGTCTACATTAATGGCGCAGCGAGTTATCAGAGACGCAGATTCACGATCATTGGCGCAGTTAAAGCAAGTCAGTTTATCTTCGGCACTAACTCAAAAATAACGTGACTCCGGAATCCAGCCTCGCGTCGATATTATTTATCAATAATTATATTTTACTATCCGATAGGCAGATGTTTAAGGCTATCGCAATAAAAATCTCGTCTTCCCCGCGCGTTCGCTTCTGACTTCCTGACATGGCGCGATAGTCATCGTCAGAGGCCAAACGAGGAAACACAAGAGTCGATTAGTATCGATACAAGAATAATTAGTTTTATCACTGCGCAAGAAAATCGATATCACATATTTGCCATGATTTATTGGAGGTAAAATTAATAACGGGCGCTCGCTGGATTCAATTTTGTTTCTCGTTTCATACGAGAAGATTAAACTGAACATAGAAATAGATCATAAAAATATTATTATATGTTGTAAACGATGCTTTCATATGGGTGGGCCCATTGTATATATATCTCAACCTTGCGATCATGATCCGCGCGCATGCGCAAATAAATGCTTTCATTATGTATTTGACACAAATATAATATTTAGCGTGCTTGAATAAAGTCTGATCTCAAAAGCGTCGAAATTGAATTTTTAATTGTACTGCAAACATGGTAGCATTATTATTTTAATGCAATTAGTTACGGGGTTATAAATTATTTTTGGTTGATTAATTAAAAAGAAAAAATACTCACAACATCGACACTTCCTACGTATAATCACGTAAGTGCCAGATACGTGATTATACGTCTTATGCATCGTCGTTATCTACGCACTCAGTTCTATAGGTAGGCATCAAAAAACATTAGGAAAAGTACCTACTTCACAGTTTTTTCGTAAAGTATAAAAATCGTATAACTAGCCACTTATACGAAAGTCCAATATAGTATTTGTAATATTTCATGAACTATAAATTCTTCAGCAAAATCTTATATAGAGTAAGAGATTAGATTTCAAATAATAGTACTGTCCCAACATTGAAGAAGATAGATGCCGCCGTTACTTTGCAACTGCGTTTTGAATCTTTGCGACGCTCTCCTGTAATATTGCAGCTACGGGATTGTACGTAGGAAGTGTCGACAACAGTTGGGTTAATTATTTATTCTGCAGTATTTCAAAGTTGATAGGCTATTTGCATAAGATAACAAATTTCCTAACGTAAACTTATGAACGCACTGACAAATTTCGTAAAGTTATTTATGTAATTAAAATAATACTAGAAGCCTCCACCAAAGGATAGATAATCAGTACAACTCCTGATAAAAATATTTACTAATATCACGATCATTAGAAGAGCAATAAAAACAATCAATGTTAAATATCATCTGTGTGTATCTAATTATTCCTTGAAAACTGTAGCATTTTGTCGCCGGTTGCATTATCACAACATATCATACAATTTTAAAATAGAAGAATGCTCTTGTAATATTATTTTCATCATATCGCGGGAGATAATAAAGGGCGCGATATTTTCCAACAGTCATAGAAAAGAAACAGAAGGTCGAGTCGAGTGTTCTTCTCCCACGAAACCGCCAGGGATACAAAACATATTGTCCCAGTGTTGCCACATTTTTTAAGTAGGATAATTGTTAACGTTCGAAGAGAAGTACGGTAGGTACGTTATTATTGTTAATCATAGTGAAGTCATGAGATCAAAGTCATAGCAGGCGCAATAATGGGTCATTTTTGACATTCGAAAAGATTACTAAAAAAAATGTGATTTTTTTTTTTGTCTAATCCCGTTTAGATTATCGAATTACGATCGACTTACCGCAGTAGAACAGCTATTGCTATATCATAATTACAAATCATCGATAAAAACTATCATATATCGTAAGCAAAACGACAATTTGTCGGCCTCTGTGGTCTAGTGGTAAGAGCTTCGCCATAGCGATCAAGTGAGTCCTGGTTCAAATCCCAGCAAGGTCAATATCAGATTTAGATTTTATCAATTTAAAAATTTGTGATCTTGGACATGAAGTGAAAATTCTTATCGAGTTAATTTCGCTTGTCAGCTGTAATGCCAGATATTTTTTAAAATTTTATAAATAGAAATAATAATAAAACACCGTAATCTGGAGTCTAGACAATTAGAAGGATATGACAGCATGTCGTCACATATTGGTGTTCTTCCTGTGAGTCAACATATCACTAAAGTTATGGCAGCTATTTTGAATTATGACAAAGCAATTGAAAATTTACAGACTTTTATATACATAAGATCTGGTGAATATTATGTATTTACATAGATGGGTAACACCCCCCCACCCCCATAATTAATAAGTACCCGTTTTATTTTACCCTCAAAACAATGTCTATTTCTAAAGATTGAAAGCATACAATCACTTGATGCTTGAAGAAATCAAGACAGGTAATAAAACGATGCATAATCGATAATCATAGTTACAAATGGAATTTATATGCACTCAACATGATAAAAGAGAATAGGTTTTGAGTAAACTCATTATTTATGCAAGCTACGTGTGCTTTTTTATTGATTAATGTGCACTTAAAGAAGATTTATTTTTAATATAAAGTGAATAAGGTAGACTTATGATAAAAAAAGGATTCTTATATAATTCATATCAAAATTGTGTTCTATAGTAAAAAAATGTTTTTTTTTTTGAGATACTTAATCTGCTGTAAGGATTTTTTTATTTTTCAAGTCACACTATTAAAAATATCGTAACTGATTCAGTAATAAAAAGCGAGAAAATTATTGTGTGTTATGGTTCAGAATCACTGAATCCGACACCGCGCGACGCTGAAATTGGTTTTTTGTGGTCCGAATGTGGTGGAGTAACCCCTCCCCTGCATGTCGGTAAAATGTCCCTGTTATTAGATAACTCGCCAGAAACAAATCGCTGGCCTACCTAATATCCTAATGCCCGCATTGAGGCACCAGACATTAAATTCAGTTAAGATTGAATTAATGAGATACAAGAAATCTCACGGAAAGCTAGAGATTATTATACGAAAACAATAAATGTTGCGGTGGACGATGGTGAGATAGATCGCGGGAAACAAAATAAAAATAATTGAATCGAGCAATCATAACGCAGTCGAAATAATTGAAGCAATCGCTTTTTAAATTTATAACAGTAGAGTGAGTTAAGTGAGACAAAAAAAATGCTCTGGATGAGTAGGATATCATTATATCAAATCAGTCACTGCGTTGTATAACGTGTACCTGAATATACAAAATCAGCTGGTACGATGGTCAGGAGAATTTCACAAATAAATGTAACAAATGACATTAAATGATTTTTGATTAGGCACTAAATGATTTGTAATAGTGAAGTATACGTGGAATAGTTTTTTTCCCATATCCGCTCCCAGCGTGGAGCATATGGTCTCCTAATGGAGGTATCTTAAGAGAATTTTTCTTTGAGAACTGTTTGTTACTCAGTTGCTCAACCTCTCTTTATCGAAGAGAGTAGGGATAGAAGGATAGGGCTAGGACAGGACTAGTGGTAAACTAATCCATAAATCGATTGAAATATCAACTTATGAAAATTGTCCGCACCGGAAATTGAACCAGAGACATCCGTAGACGTAGCCCACGACGCTACTAACTGCGCCACGGACGCCGACATTTTTTTACTATGCATACCATAATCAACTGAGACGTTTTCAAAATCGGGTAAAAATTGCGTAGGTTTTATCAATTTCAGAAGTGTTTGTAAAAAAGCATTCATCAACTTTTCTCATATAATATATATCGACTGTAGAAAAGAAAAAGGACGTAACCGTGAAGGTTTCTGAAGAAAAAAAATCTAAGATCTAAAAAAAAGAAACAAATACGTACAACTAGTGACATCTCTGAACCAGACGGAAAAACAAGAAATCCAAAATAGAGGTCTGCACGAGTTTGAGTGTGTAAAGACAATTCAGATTCGGGCTCGAGCCGTGGCCGGGTAAGGAATTCAAATTTAAGAAAAATATTTTGTATTATGTTCGGGTCATGAGTCAGCCATAAGGCAATAGTATTCATAACTTATATAATTTATTTCACATGTGCTATGAATATCGTTGGAAATATGGGAACAATTTGGATTGTTTGGAAAGTAGAAATGAATTACTATATTAAAAAAAATAAATTGGGCTTTTTTCGGGCTGAGAAAAATAAATCTGGGCTTCGGGTCGAGTTAGGGTAATAAGTGTGATATTGAGACTCGGGCTCGGACCGGGTAATTTTATAAAATTCCGGCCCGTGCAGACCTCTTATCCAATAACACTTCAATAAACAAAATTAAAACCCACCACTTTCTTTCTTTGAGTGGCATTGCAACGCATGCCGGATACTCACTAGTACATAATATATCGGCTGTAGAAAGGCAAAAGGACTTATCTCTCGGTATTTCCAAAATAGTTTTTTTCGATAATCACAATGTATACAATTTAATACACGTTTTGTTTGGGCTATACACAATATTTTTTGTGTTTGGGTTAACGTCCTTTTCCTTTCCAGAGTCGATATGTCACTATAACGTCCGTCTCTTATTTATTATTGCTTCAGTTTAACTGGTCAACAACAATAGATTAAGAATATACTCTTCACATATTCTTATCGTGGGTGTATATGATTATATTTAAATTATCAATGCGCTGTGGGCCGATTTTATTGATTTTGATACAAAAACATGGGAGAAAACTCGTTAAATAAACGGCGAGCAGTTCTGGGCGTTATAAATGTTCTATGACACCTTTGCCCATCGTGGATAATGGTGCAAACTTAACATGCAGCCATAAACCTCACAGGCTGACGAGCATGGCGGAATTATTTCTAAACTGGTGAATAAAATGCACACGCATCGATATAGCATTATAACTTTCCACAGCCAATCAGGCCGAAGAGGCGTGGGTCAATATGTCAAAAGCAGCAGGATAAGAAAAGACATATCCCACACGATAAGTCGTGACGCGAGAAGATCGGATCAGACAATCGTTAAAGTTGTCGAGAGAAAATTATTACTATGTCAATATTTTCAAAATAGTATGTCGGCGGAAAAAAATCAAGTCCATTAATGCATTAAAAGGACTGAAAAGGATGTCAGTACCTGCATCAACAAATAATGCAGCTGTGGCCGTTTTTTGACATGAGAGGCAGGCCGCACTGAGAATTTATGTATGAGAATGGGCCACGCAATGTACGAATTTTCAGAATAAAGCAAGGTTAATCCAAAAATTAGCAGCATTTCCTATCTAGATTTTAATTTTGCGAATCAAGATAATTGTCCATCAGGCGCGTGCGGTGGTTTTATCTCTTTCTCGCTCAATCACATGAAAAGTGAAGGTGCAAGCGAGATGCAAGGGCATGCGGCGCATGCTCTTGTGTCCTTCTTGCTCAAACCCAAATTAGGTTGTGCGATAGAGATAGTGATAACTCCACCGCACGCCGATGTTGTCCAAATAAAGTGCTACACGACTATATTATGATATTAGATCAACACTTCAAGGTGGGACTTGCGACCAGTATATATACTACAGGACTGAACCAATGTGATGTTCTAGAGCAGTGCTTCTCAAAGCATGGTGGGCCGTAGATTCTGCGGGGGTGACGCAAAATGTTCCAGTAGAGCTACAAGAATTTCATTATGCATTTTTTGCTTTTGCATATGTGTATATTCATTATATAAGAACTATTGGCGATTTTATTAAAATTTTGTTTTTGAGGCGAATGTAGAATACAGGTGTATGTAATAAGTATATTGTAATATACAATGTCAAATAAAACTTTTGATAACTAAATTAATTTAATTTTCGATGTAGGATGGCGTTTTATTTTTTGAAAATGTTGTGGGCCGTGGAATGGAAAAGTTTGGTAAGCACTGTTCTAGAGTGTGTTTGACATCTTGTCAGCCATATTACGAAATTATAATTTTTAACTATCGTTGCAATCATAATTATTTTATTTATTTTCTAAATAAATGATTAAATGTTTAGTTTACGGTAAAACTTGTACATCAAATTGATAAACAAACTTTATATGGCGAATAAAACCAATTTCACATTCAAAATTTACATTATACACTTACGACACTATATTATTGTTCCTCCTCGAACTTCTAAAGTAGTGCTAGAATACTACATTCTTAGGAGCACAGACAGATTAAAACTATTGAATAATTATTTATAATTAGAGTTCCAGGAAGATGTGTTCACCGAAGCTTGAACAAGACAAAGACATGAATTTATTTTGAGATATTTTGCCTAGCTGTAGAAAAGACATAACACAATTAAGCACATGCCTACGCGATGTACAGTGCCCACGGTAGACACATTATATACACCTTCTGAGTATAATCGATTTGATGCAGATAGATAAAAATATACAAGCTATCTGTGAATATTTTGTTTGTCGAATCAAATTATATTCAGCGGTGAAGTAAATATATTCGATATAAAAAAGTCGCCCCAAAATATAGAAATGCCATGAAACAGTGTTTTTATTAAATTTGTGCGATTTCTTTTATGCAGTAAAGACGCAATACAACGTAACTCAAATAAACCCATTCCAATGCTCCAGAAGACCAGTCGAAGTTGATGATGTTACATAAAAGCTTTGATAGAATCTGATCGGCGTTTAACGACAATAGAGGTTGCTATGAATCTTACGAGATACGTCAGTAAGCTCGATATTTGGGTACCATATGATCTCAAATAAAAAAATCAGAACAATAGGGTGCATTGATTTTAGCGATTCCCCGTTGTAACTTGTAAAAGAAACGTATCCATAGGCCACGGGTGGCAAACCGAGAGCACGCGTGCCAGAGATGGCACGTTCAACAGTTTAGCTGACACGTAATTAACAGATTTTTTAATATTTTAAAAAATAAAACAATTCATTTGTACTACTTCCACATATTTATAATGATCAGGACCGGTTTCGCTCATCACGAGCATTATCAACTGATGACGCTCGTTGATAATGCTCGTGATGAGCGAAACCGGTCCTGATCATTATAAATATGTGGAAATAGTACAAATGAATTGTGTTTTATTTTTTAAAATATAATGTCTTTCCACCAAGAATTGACAGTTAACACCTTAAAAGTGATTTTTTAATAGATAACTCGTGGATAAGATACCTGGACGTTACTTTATACTTATTTTTTTCGACTAGCTACTTTCCGAAATGTATTGTATTAAAATGTAGTACAATGTAGTCGGGCGTGCATTTTACTAAAAGTGACGACATATGAACAGAATATAAAGTATTTGGCATCGAATTGACAGCAACAAAAATTTCAATAATACTAATAACTTTCATTTTTCCCGTATTAAAAATTGCTCGGAAGGGTGAATGAGCCCATTCTATCTTATCAAACCATGCTGTTAAATGATGACACTGTCATTACTCAAATAAATAAATTTACAAAAAACTGCTCGGCGCGTCAGACAGTCGATATACATAATTTGGAGATTTTTGGCACGCACATGTAAAAAGGGTCGCAACCCCTGCCATAGGCAATGCACTATTTTCACATGAAAAACTGGTGAAGCAAGCGTGATGGAACTTGCTCAAATAACTTCAAAAGCAGTTATTCAACGAAGAAAAGTTATGCTCTGTCTAGTGGGAGTATTTCAACACCGATTTGTATTTTGAACTGCTTCCAAGGAGCCAGACCACTTATAATTCCGAATAAATCAAATGATG
Source organism: Himalopsyche phryganea (assembly GCA_022494535.1). Taxonomy (NCBI): domain Eukaryota; kingdom Metazoa; phylum Arthropoda; class Insecta; order Trichoptera; family Rhyacophilidae; genus Himalopsyche; species Himalopsyche phryganea. Next base: position 3,767,783 of record JAGVSL010000035.1, on the reverse strand, counting down.
TCAAGTATAACAAACACTTCAGCTCATAATAAACATTTATATATAATACAGATATTAGATACTTTGGCTAAACATGCAAAATACGCATCTAAGCGATAGAAAAAAATTAATAAGTGAAATAAGTCAAGAAAATTGATTCTACCTAATTTTATTTGATTGAATGTTACATAAAATCATTTTGAATCAATTTACTATTAGCTGAGCCGTGTAAAAGTCACTTTAATCGACGATTTTTGTCGACGGCAACTTCATTGATAGTCATTATAATGTTGACTAACCTGGATAAATATACAAATGTATCAATAGAAGATTATGAAAACTTAGGCCGTCATTTATTTTTATTACATTGCTATCGCACGCATGGAAAACAGTTTTTTACGCGTCCTATGCTCCGCTCTATTAACCTACTTTTTAAGATAAAAGACAGCCGAAAATGTTACAAAGTGCATGAATTTTGAAGTATACAAATATATTTTGATTAGATTCAGCGCTCAAATTTACTCAACTGAAATAATCGTTCCGTGTGACTGCTCATGCCCATCCGTTACCTACTAGATAGATATTTTGTTTACTTCTTGAAAACATTTAGGTACCCAAATAAATGGAATTAAAATTTAAGAACACTGATACTTTTTTTATATAGGTACAATAGGTAATCATCGTAGTTATAAAACCACTTGGTATGTTTTTCTGAACCGACTCTCAGCTGAAAACTGAAGTTGTTTTATATTTTATCGACTTATAATATTTTTTGGCATAACCGAGAATTGCCAAAGCACCAGACATTTTAAAACATTTTTAAAAAATCTGGATGAGAATTTGACATTCAATGAAGATTAACCCGGAGAGAAAAGACATCACAAACTGCCATACCCAACACCTTAAATGTCAAAGGGGAAAATCATCATTTGATTCTCAGTGAAAGCTAGCATGCATACCTTTTTTCCATTGTTGTATTGAAGGACTAAATTTTTTCAATATGTAGGGCGAGTGTCCCTAAAGTCGGCCGTTTGAGCTTAAAACTTAAATAATAGTGGATACATATAAAAAAAAAAGATTTTTTAATTTCGTGTAGGTAGTCTTGCCACTTGTCAATGTATATCTGCACTATACTGACCTATATGATGCAATACGTAATTAAAAAAAAGCACATTTTTACTTCGCACGTTTCGAAAAATTCATGTTGTATGGGGATCGCTAACAAAATATACTTTATATTGTCATGTTTTGCATCATTTTGTTTTTTATTGTTCTGTCTACTCTCAGTAAATTCGTTCGCGATGTTTATGAAGTTTCATAGTGATGGCCGAGCGCTGGGCAACGAAAGGCCGACCATTGAATTTTGGGGGCCGACCACTGACCACTGGGAGAATTGGCATTTTTTTGTAAACTTCTATTATTTTATGCTTGGTAAAATATTAACTATTTTATTTTTAGTTCGTTACATTACTTAATCCCTGTTTAATGGAATAACAGCGAAAAAAATATGTATTTATCATTCATTGACTCAAAATCCTTTTTGAAAGTACACTTGTCGCTTAACTAGCCTATCACTGGCGAAATGACCCTATCTAGTATTTTTCAAATATTTCATTTCAATATACCTACGTTACGACGCGTAGGTAAAAATTTGGAGTTTTTTTTTTAGTATTTACACTATTCACAATATAATCTTTGATGGGACGCAAATATGATGGTACAAGAAATTAAAAACTAAAATACAAACAGAAAATTATATTTCGATGAATCGTTAACCATAGAGAATCTATAATATGTTGAAATAACTATGAGTAAGAACCTGTTACTGAAATTCCGGCTAACGTCCGAGGCGTGATTTGAAAATAGCTTTCATAAAAAACACTATGGTGATTGACGTCAAATTAAAAATAGCGCATCGCCGGATTGGCGGAGATATGAACACATGGATACGTAATTATTTGTATATGAATAGTAAACTAGCGCTGAACGAGTCGAGAGTGTATACTGGGTTGTGGCGATGAATGGACGAATCTGATAAACCTGCAAACACAAGATTAAACCGAGAATTGCCGTCACACACAGACAATAAATACGTTTTCTGAGAATTTCATTGTATATAAAAATATACGCTTAACCGTTTCATAAAAAAATTAGCAGCGGCTATACGAGCGTTTTTCTTTGTTGGTGAATCCAATTATCAAAGAAGCTGTGAGGTATTTTCGTATATTATTAGGGGGCGCAGACTAACATTTATGTATATAATGTAATATTTGAGTTAAAAATTTCGTTAAATTGAATACATCGCATGAAAAACAATGGAAACATTTTGTAAAAAGTCGTGTTACATAGAAAGCTACAAGTATGTATAATATCATAATAACGACGCAAATGAACACTTGCCAATGATAAATCGGTGGGAAATTTTGGATGAATATTTAAAACAAGAATGAATTTCGCTTTTTATTAATTATTTATTATGAAGGTATTGCTTGATAGCTTACAACTGAAGTTTCAAATCAATTGCAGGGTATGATTCTTTATTTCACTACCATGTATTTACTTAAAATGTATCTAGTTGCTAAAATGTCTTATTTTGTGAATTGAAATAATGAATTGATTATTGGCAGACAGCATAGGTTCAGAAATTCAAAAAAATAAACTGGTCATACTAGCCTGCTAGTATGACGGGGCGGCCCCGGTATCTTATATATAATAGACCAGACTGCACTGTAGAAGTTTTATTACTATCACATATTATATGTAGGTATGAAATTTCACTAAGCGTTCGCAATGTAATTGTTATGCAATCAATGCACTCACAGTTCCGACGAACTGGCTAATTTAGACATTCAGTATTGCAATTTCAATACCGTCATCTATGACGGGTACGGTTATACTAGTAATTGATTGACTAGTAAGTGTGAAGTTAGTGTCTACATACTATACAGTAGGTTTTGGGGTGAGAGAATGTCTTCAAGTTGCGACGTTACATTTTCATTAGTCACTTATTGTAATTTTTTATAATTCATTACGTTGGGGGTTCGTTTAAAACGTATTGTATATAGGTTAATTAGCTAATCTTAAAGGTGTCTTAAAATGTAATACTTTTTTACGTGTGCATGGATGTTCATTATTCTCCCAGCTTCCAAATCGACTGCTTACCTGTAATTAAAAAAAGAAAGCAATTAAAATACAATATATTTTTAAGTAATTTAATAAGGACTTAGGAATACAAATAAAAATTAAAAGTGTATAAAAATGGTTAATATTTAATTCGTATCGTATCGCAGAGTATCGTCGTTAATGCTCAGTGCAGATTTGTAAACAATTTTTTAGTCAAATTTGGATTATTGATGTTTTGTACACTTCCATGTATTTTGTCACTAACGACCCGGGTTTCGCCTTTCGGCATCTTCAGGCATTCGAGCACACGGATGGACTCGAACTCAGTACTCAGTATAACAATTAGATATACAATTTGGATTATTGAGATTTTGTACACTTCCATGTAAATACATGGAAGTGTACAAAACCTCAATAATCCAAATTTGATATTGAAATTCCATCAAGCACCCTCAGTCGATGTCTTAAATTTTTTAGTCGTTAGAATTATTAATAATCATTACAAGATGGAGAGTAATGACAGCTGAGAAGTATTACGACGGGTGTTATTTATTATCCAAAAACGATGCGAGATATGAGTAATCCAACAGTACTCGCAGATAGGACATTGGAATGGCTCCCGCGGTCTGATACGAAAATAAAACAAAATGAGCAAGCGCCCTCTAAAAATATCCCAGTGACCACTTTCAGAACTCGTGAAACAAAATGAAAAAAAGAAAACAAAAACAAACGAATGCACGCGGTAGAAATATGCAGCGAGAATTTTCTTTTTTGGACTCTTTGGATGAAACCAGCCACCAATACCAATCGCGGTTGTTTTATTTCGTAAAGGAGAATTCAAAAAACAGCACACATATAATACAAAAACTTTAAGTTTGTTTATTAAATTTAGGTTGTTTCCCTTTTTACACATTTCCAAGATATCTATCTTAACACGCTCAGCTGTTGAATTCATCCAACAGATGATATTGACCTTGGCAGTACTCGCACCTTGAGTTTTCTGATATTTAAGTGTAGCTTTTACCGATTGACTCGTGTCGTGTCTACTAAAATATCGTTTGCCAGACCTAACCTGTCAAAACTTGGATCTGCGCAACGTTTTTATGAAATGTATATCCAAAAAAATATTAAAACAAATGTTAATAAACTCAGAACCAAGTGGTATAATATCAATTTAATTCATATCTCAAAATAAATTGACACTGAAAGTCACTTTTAGGATGTTAACTGTCAATTCGTGGTGGAGACATTATATTTAAAAGAATAAAACAAATTGTTTGTACTTCCACATGTTTATAATGATCAGGACCGGTTTCACTCATCACGAGCATTAGCACGAGACTTAAAGTTAGTTGACGTTAAAATTTTCCTACATTGACAATTGAGCTAAACATTAACAAAGTGAAATAGATTCATTCAAAAAACGATTACTTGTATTGTCCTGATGGTCACAATAAAATATTCAATCATAATTTACTGTATTGGCCGTGAAATGACATTATTAGTAAGATTAAAAAATCAACAAGAGAATAAATAATATGAAGTACTAGATTCCGACCAAGGCAGGATCTTTTACGAAGAATCTGCCGAACAACACTACCGGTAATAATGACTATTTTATATTATAGAAATTAATAACCAAACCATTCTAGCTTTTGTTATATAGGGATATAAATTACATACAACAAACATTTAGTTAAAAGTATGTACATATATCAAGCATGTTTCCTAAAATTGTTGTACATAGTTCACTGCAGTTCGCACATTATATCTTACAAATAAATACATAATAAAATGTAAATAACATTAGAGATAGTACCTATGTAGAAGTTTCGTAGTGAATTCCGCTAACGTTTTACGTTACATTAAGCTTTTAACATGGGTGTGGAAATAGATATGTTCCACAGATTACATTCATAAACAATCAATTGACACATCAATGGAAAATAAATCCTCTTCATTACAATAATTAATTATGGCTGGGATTTGGGCAGCCATCGTGATCTATATCGAGCAGTTAGGTCATCAATTATGTTATATTGCATTGTATTATATTATTATCACTGCGAAAAAAATACAATGCTCTTGTAGGTCCTTAAGTACTAATTTAAAATCTGCACACGCCAGACATAACAATGCATGTAACGCACACCTTATTATATATATGCAGGGCTATCACTATTCATCTTACAAGTGATTAATTTGTTTTCACTTGAAATAAAAATGATAAGCAATTATTTAGATCAGCAATTTTTGGAAAACAAATATTTTGTTTCGTACACTATAATACAGTATCCAATTTGGAAACATTTCAAAGAATTGTTCGAGATCTCATCGGTTTTTTCGACTTCCAATATAAATAAACACACTATGTTTGTGTTAGCTGTCAATTCTTGGGGAAAGGCTTTAGGGGAAAAACTGGTCCTGATAATTATAAAAAGTGGAAGTAGAACCAAATATAGTGTTTTTTTTAAATTCCAATATGCTCATTATATGATTCATCTTTGTAAATGTTTTTCCGCATAGGTACAAAATATAATATATTTATATGTACATTTGATAAAGAAAGTTCATTGTAATGCATCAGTTTAGTGACTTCTGCAGATATAGATAATGGAAATAAATATTTGACTTTGACGGAAGTAGTAATAGTACCTCATTATTAACAAACTTATTGCTTTTCTATAAAGACCAAACACATGATAGAACTTTTAGCTGGCGTAGAATCATTTATTTTTGAGAGAGATCATTAAAAATGTCAAAGCTGTTACCGGATAACTTACAGGCAGCTTTTTATACAGTTAACAAGGTAAAATCTTATTGAACAATAAAGATAGAATAGAATCATTTTCACAGTGCGGAATATACCGCCTCTCTTGTTAAGATATTGTCAAGCTTCCTATATGTGACAGACAGGTAGAAACTTTAATATTGGAGTTAAAGAACATATCAGATGTCTCAAAAATAACAATTTTTCAGAGTTTGCGAATCATTTAATTGAAAATGATCATACTTTTAATAAAAATAATAACGTAGAAATACTCCATCGTGTCAATAAATAAAGGAATTAAAATGAATAGCTTAGAATTTTTAGAAATCAATAAAACCATTAACAGTAATGGAGGATTAGTAAATAACACTTTAAACAGAACAGGCGGCTCGCCATTATTAAATTTATTCCCTTTGGGTTTTTCACATACAGGTGCCAGTAATTGATTTGTTTATAGTGTAACAATGTTTATAGCTTACCCCCTTCCACACGTCCAGTAGAATGTAAAAAAACCCACCTCCACCCTTTTAAGAATAAAGTCATTGTTTACATTAGAAATAAATAACCTTACAATACGGTTAGTCTGAAGATGCTTCTTAAAGAGGCGAAACGCGTCACGTTAGTGATAAACCAAGTGGAGTAACTAAGTTATCAATTTTTAATTTAATTTTATATTATTGCTTTTCATTTTATGCTTAAAATTTGTACAGCATTACTTAGAATATTTAGATTAACAAGGATATCAGATAATTGTTACAATATTACTGGATTATGTCTAAATTTGATCTAATCTATTTGCAAATGTTTAGTTAACCTTCATAATAGGCGAAATCTTGGAAGGTACTCTTGAAGTAACAATTTAGTGATTAATCAAGGTACAGTGACAACGGTCATATACTTTCTAATCTGTAGAGTAGACTATCTACCCATCTGGTCAATGGAAAATTAAGACTCCAGAACGACGATATTGTTCAAAACATGTACACTGTTTTTTGCGGAAAAATAAGAACGATGACAAATCATGCACATTTTTGCATGCCTTCTTGCCGAGCTGAACAATAAAAGCTGAAGGTTTTGAACGAATTGCTGTTTATTAATCGGTGTTTTGGGCGACAAATCATTCCAACCAACAAAGGAAAACAGCCAAATCGTTTAATTGCGTTGGCCTGTGTGGATTTATGCGCCATTGTCCGGCAAGAATGAAGCAGAGCCAGTGACTGTTCCACAGGGCGCACGTAGCATTATTAAAAAGGATTGTATTATCTTAATAACTACAATTAAAATGCTACCATTTACCATTAGTCCTGGAACGATCGTGGAATTAATTTGAACTCTGCAATTGGAGAAAATTATTTATTAAAGCGTATTTCTAACAAAACAATATTTTTCATGGAAAACTTTCTTATAATTACGTTTTCTTGTACTTTTAAACTATCATTACTTTTGTTTTTATGTAAATACATATTTGTGAATAAAAATTAAAGCTTCTTAGTTCATGGTGTTTCGAAAGTTGTGGTTTTTCATAATTTAACAACAACCTTGTAGAAAATAATCGCGATTTAATTATAAATACTTTTATAATATCTAGAAGTATTCCATTGCGTAAATAACGAGATTACTAGATATTAAGTGGAATGAACAAAGTTGTCGATTTTAATTCTCATATTTTTCTTTTTCTATTCGTGGCGAATTCACCTCCCGTAAGATGTATTTAAGTGTGAAAATAAAAACAAAATTGAAGGGCGCGCAGATGTCCCATAGAATGTATACAAATCCTTGACTGTTTTGAAAGGACGGATTGAGCAGTTAGACTCGAATATGTAATTAAGTTACTAGGGATATATATCTGTAACCATGTCCGCTTCCAAGGAGGAGCATATGGATTCCTAATATATTTTATCGGAACCGGTTTTTCGACGAGAAAAGCTTGTTCTTCAGTTGCTTAACCCCTCTTTTCCGAAGAGAGTAAGGAAAGAAGGATAGAGCTAGTACAGGATTGGTGATTAGTTAACCGCTCTCGATACGTCATGTATTTAGTATAGGGCGGGTGAGTAGAAATTGTCCGTACTGGGATTGGAACCCGTGAGCACCGAAGCCAACGGCGAACACCACGGGCCTGACTGACTAGTGATATACTATCAATACAACATTTATTTTTCTTTAAAGATATTGCCCATAATTCTGTCTTTTTACTCCACCATCCTATTGTGAAGTAATTTCATGCGTCAAAATACAATATTATAATATATTATGTACAATTATTTGTATTATGTACAAGTTGCGCCCACCGACGACGAGCGCCCACGAGCGCAACGACGCCATGCCCCTCTATCACGACAACATACATATAATTTTAAAAAGTATACTGTATAATTAATAAGTAATTATCAAAGTCGAATCATACATGGGTATAAACATACAATTTTAATGTGAAGATAATTCTGGCTGTAGATTATTGCAAACGTTGAGTGGCTAGGATTTGAAATATTAAAAATATACATTTTGTATGTATAGATTTAATTATTATTATAAAATTAAAGATGATAACTTAGTTATTCCACTTGGGTTATCGCTAACGTGTCGCGTTTCGCCTCTTTAAGAAGCATCTTCAGACTAACCATTTCGCAAGGCTATTCATCTCTAAGGTGAACAATGATTCTAATTCTTACATTAAAAATACAGAGTGGGGTGGGTTTTATTCCATTCTACTGGACGCGGGGAGGGGTAAGACATAAACACTGATAGACTATTTAAAAATCAATTAATGCTACATAGAGGAGAAAAACTCAAGGGAAATAAATTTAATAATGGTGAGCCGCCTATTCTATTTAAAATGTTATTTACTAATCCTCCGTAACTGTTTTATTAGTTTCTAAAAACTCTAAGCTATTAATTTTAATACCTCTTTAATTTACTCGGTGGAGTTAGTTACCGCCAAATCCATAGAAAATAGATTGAATTATACTTAAATGTAAATTTCTCAATAGAATTCAATAGGATCAGAATTTCGATCCGCGGTACAGAAGCGAAAAGGGCATACAATTTAAATAAATATAACATGCTTCCGAATGTTTTTTTTAAAACCCCTACTTTGACCACAGAAAGAGATCACAATAAGATTTACTAATACATAATTGATAACAAAGTTTCTGAGAAAAAAATGGGGGTTAATGACGTAATAATTTATCACCAAGATTTGAAATAATCTTCATTTCTCATCAACTGTCGTAAACGACATATTTGCATAGATTAGTTTTTCAACCGATGAGTCAAAAATATGAATGTCTATGGTGTATTCATCCTTTCCAAATTACGCTAACCGGTCATGAAAATGCGGCGTAGACAGAGCGATTAGTTTAATATCATTTCTAATAATTGTTATCCTTCTACAAAAGCCAAAAACCTGCTGTAAAAGGGAGTATGTGAAACTGACTTTCAAAACAGTTCTCGTTAAAAACTATAGAAATTCTCCATTCGAAGTCCATATATCATGCTTCACATTAGGATCGTACCAACATGGTTTCAAGAAATCTCTCACCACAAAATATCATAATTAGTTCTTCAACGTCATAAACATTTTTTACGCTTATATTTATGTAAGTTAAACTTAATCGAACCGCACGAAGCTTTCCGTATTGAGATGATTGCGAGAGGCATTGGCTTGCGAGTCACGTAGTTGAATTTGCATGCAAATAAATAAACAATGTTATGTTATGTGGTGTGGCAGAGTTGAGTGTATTAGGGAACGAGATACCTCCTCAGAATGAAGTCAAGCCAAGCGATTGCTGATTATGATTAGTGATTGGACTCGGCGAGGATATACGGTTTTTTCAGATTGTACATAACAACTAGCGACTATTCGACCACTATGTCACGGCCGCTGCATATTTAATACATCCCCTGTTACCAGCATCCCATTTTAAGACAATTCTAAAAAACGGTTTAAGTAGATAACGTCCGACATTTCAACGATTATTGACCAAAAACAGCGTAAATATGTATGCCTTTTCGAAAACCGCCTTCCTTTTTTTAGTACCAATACGTATATCTTAATTAAAATAGCCAAGATAAAGATATACTTTTTATTAATGTAATGCATGTAAAATAATTGGTAGTTAACACATTGAAAATGCTATCTAGATTATTATTATATTGAAGATACGGGTTTCAACGCATTTTGTCTAATTAGCATAATATTCAAGAATAAAGTTCGTACAGCTGAAACAATGTTTTCTCCCAGAGAAAATTTATGAATGTTTTAATTTAATTATTACTTTCGGATAAGGGTGGGCGACTGTACGGCGCAAAAAAATTGTTTATTTTCTATAAGATTACTGGCACAAAACAAGCACGCGGCATTTCATATTAACTTATTTAAATTTGGTGTATCCATCGAAAAATATGCAGAAAGAGCAGTAAAGATTAATTTGGTAAATGAACGATATCAGAATTCAAATTTTTTCAATTTTCTCTTGGATGCAAATAAAAGCTCCCAAAAGATTAACTTCGATGCGCTGAGTATTCGGTCGAGTGAGATTTTTTTTATAAATTTTTGTATGGCTTCGTGTACTAATTCGTATAAATCTTACCTAATACTAATCTATGTTACAAAATATGAACGCATCGCATGCATACCTAAACAATCAGTAGCGACCAGTTTATAGAAATAAGAAGCGCTCATTAAGAAATTGCTAGACCAATCAGGGTTTTAATTAAAGCTTTCCGCTGGTAAATTTGATACAATTAAGTTAAGGATACACATCCTTTCGTAGATAAATGCGAAGTTGACCGCTGACAGAAATAAGTTTAGTGCACTTATTTAATCTGGTTGAAGAATGTAAGCCGGTGACAGCAACCGTATCCGTGACGAACATTTATTCAGAAAGGAAATCTATTGATAGTGTACGATTCTTGGTTAATTACTAACAAAAACATTTCATGAAAATTTTCAAGATCCTATTAATCTGCGCTATGATTTAAGGCTGTTTACCCACCTTCATCTTTGTAATGTATAAGTTAATAATTCAAATTGATGTATATGATTAAATGAAAGTCTTATGGTAGTTAGTCTGAGGATGCTTTTAAAATATGCGAAACAGGTGAAACACTTGAAACAAAATCAGTTTAATATAAATTTTGATTTAATATTATCAAACTTGGAAATTTATTTACTTGTAACATTCTACTCTGATTTTATGAAAAACAGCACCGTATTTAAGTATATTACTAGGTCTTCTATGATTCGTTAAATATGACGTCGAAAAAATCCTCATAGAATTAAATACATTTTTCTAAAATGTCCGCTCTCAACGTGGAGTATATGGTTTCCTAATGGAGGTACCTCAACGGAATTTTCCTATTAGAACTGCTTGTTACTTAGTTTCTCAACCTCTCTTTTTTCGAAGAGAGTAGGATAAAAGAATAGGGATAGGACAGGACTAGTGGTTAGCTAATCGCTCTTTAGTTTTTAGAAAAAGACTACGAACATAAATCCATAAATCGATTGAAAAATCCCGAGACATCCGTAACCGTATTCAACGACGCTACCAACTGATCCACGGAGGCCGACAACTAGCGATAGAATACTGTTGTTTGATTGACAGATATCAGTTGCTTCTAGAATTATTTTTTCAGAGGTGAAGCGTTTCCAATGACTGATATCAATTTATATTTCGGAGAAGGAATAACGATAGGCTGATAATATAGATACAATTGTTAGGGCTCAAAATTGTTTTCCTATAGAGAGCAACACTCGTTCAGTATCAAGATATATTACAGTTTTCATGTAGTCTATGTGTAGTATGCCCGGAGGCAGCAGTATAACAGATTCCCAACTAGAACTTTTCCATGTAGCAAACGCATTATTACATGATTGGGATCATCCGCGGACCGCAGTAATAATTGGATGTAACGACTTGGCAAAGTGAATTTGCAATGGTCTGGCGAGGATGTATCCTTCAGATAACACGTGTGATAAGAATGATTTTATAAATCATAAAGAAATATTATGCGAATCGATTACTTAATCAATGTTTACATTCGCTAAGCCTATCATCACAATATATACGCAAACTGATAAAAAGTATTTGCGCCTAAGTTAATCTCACTCGTTATCTTATTTGCTTGCATGGCTTAAAAACAATCCAAATTGACTCCCTGAATAATGATTTTAATTATCTCAATACGAAAATATTACCGCAATCGTATATTATAGTTGTATTGAAACCACTAATCTAGATTACAATGGACAAATTTACTAAACTTGGCAGTGAACTGAGTGACAAAAATAAAATTGTAAAAGTTTGCTTTCGAACAAAAAATCTGCCAAGATTTTATTCCTGCATTCTAATTTGAGCAGCATATCTGATATATCCAAAGATAAGTCGTCAAGAATATTCAGTGTATCCGTCAATCTGGGCCAGTAGCTGTCAGCTTGTCACTTTGACGTTTGGTTGACATTAGTACTGGTCAGCTGTTGACGGGTAGCCATTTTTAACATGTGTATAACACAGAAAATATTAATATGAAGTCATCAACAGAGGAAAATTTCATTGGAAATCTGAGACGTTACTGTTACCATTTTTACAATATAATACTATTCTATTCATATGCATAAGCTCGGTGAATATTTTAACGTATTTTTAAAATATCACTTCCTAATGAAATCAAGTCCTAAAATTTCCTCATTTAAATGACAAGGAGATTAAATGCATATAACATATTGCTCCATAAATATTAAAATACCACGCATGATAATGTGAGATAAAGCAATAAGGGGTAAAATATTTTGGTACAGAATGTCACTTTGAAATATCTCACATAAAACAAATACCGGGGAGACTTTTCTACGCGAACATGCCATGAAAAGATTTTATCGACTTAGCTATTCTTGTAAATATGTGGACAGTCGGAACCCTCGTATCGAGAGCGGGGGCTTATTTCAAAGTAAGCAGTTTTGAGTACATATTTATTTGTACCCACCACTTTATCCGGTGAAATTAACAAACATAAGGAAGAGCAGTCAGCAATAATGAAAACAGTCTTTCATCCCCGATCCATTAAGCAGTCAGAAACGAAATGGTTTCCGTCTAAAACGCTTCGAGCTTTTCAATATGTGTTCACCGTCGTATAATAAATACTATTATATAAAGCTAATAAAACCTTCAATTTCAATGAAAAGTATCGAGCGAAATAGAGAAACAGAAATTTATTTAATTTAAAACATCGACTGAGGGTGCTTGATGGAATTTCAATATCAAATTTAATTGTTGAGATTTTATACATTCTCATGTATTTTGTCACTAACAAAACCCGGGTCGAAATTTTCATATTATATTTTAAATCCGACTGTGGGCGATGACTCATTCTGTTATATATTTTCGATAGATTCGGCAGTAGGTGAAATTCATTTTTAATGCAAAATTAACATTGATAATTTTGTTATTCCACTGGTCAATTTTAATTTAATATTGTAGGGTATAATTTCAAGAAAGAATTTTTCGTAATGGAAATAGTTTTGCTATACTTTTAATTAGAAAAAATCCACGAGAAAATCAAAGGTAAATTATTAACTAATTATCTGATATCTAATCACACGATTGTGAAGAGAAGGGCCTTACAGCAATGTGACATTAATATATCTATATATCCCGTCGGTACTGATTTATTAAACAAACATACACGTAAAAAAATTAGGTTTTCTTATGATTTTTTTAAATAACTTAAGCAACAGTTATCATAGTAGACAAATTACGTTTGGTTTACAATTTGGTATATTCTCTCTTTTGTAATTGGATAGCAAAGAATCTTTCAAATGCAACCTAGTTATATGTTAAAATACTTAATTTATTATATGGAAGCGCTGGAGGCTTCTCAAAATTTAATGAGCCATGATGATTAAAATACCACTGACACATAAATTTATCTTAAACGAATGGTTTGGTAATATAGGTATGTATTTCAATTATGAGATAATAAATCAAAGAAACACATATTGAAGTGCACCGATCGCTTGGCTGAGATGAAAAGTGAAACCAAGCAAGAATAAATTAACACTTGTTTTCAATAGTAACATTCGTGAATCGAAATGATAGCGGATAGCGAGTAATGTATAATTTATTAAAAATTCTTTTGTAAACATGCAAAGGAAAATTGTGCCTTATAATTGTGTGCCAACTATTTATACAAAAAATAATACACGAATAAAGATAATAAATAGCATTTAATTTAAGCGTGCACATCCGGAGGGAAAATATTTTTTTTTGCATTAGCTATGAAAATCGAGCTAAATATGCAAGGCAATCACTAATCAAACATAAATAAATTTAATGGATGTATGAAAAATTATCCATCAACCTATTAAGCTACTACTAAGATCAGAAAGCGCCCATAGCTTTTTATATCGTTACAAGAACTTGCAATGTTTCGCCAATCATGAAGTGAGCTATAAGTACTAATTGATTGCGGAAATTAACTCTATATATGCATTTTAAATACGAGAAACTTCGATATTATTTTATTACACGTAAAAAAATCAGATTGTGAATTGATTTAAGGAATAATTGTTTCTAATATTTTCGCACAATTTGGAACGACATATTTATCTCAAACAAACGTTTACAAACATCAAATCCTGGCACTGTCGCATCGATCATAGTGGCATATAATTATCGACTGTGGAAAGGAAAAAGGACGTAACCCACACACAAACAATATTGTGTATAGCCTAAACAAAACGTATATTAAATTGTATACATTGAGATTATCGAAAAAAACGTTTTGAAAAGACGGAGGGATAAGTCCTTTTGCCTTTCAAAGTCGATATATTATACATCTATATATAAATATCCTGCATAATCCTATATAAATACGCATGCATCCTGACAGTGTTGCTTTACGGTTGCGAGTCATGGCACCTCACCAAGGCACAGGGTAACCGTATACTGTGCTTTGAAAACAGATGTTTGCGGCGAATACTAGGGGTACGGTGGTTTGATTTTGTCAGGAACTCGGAGGTAAGAGAGCGGACGGACCAGCCTCTTATTACGTCCAAAATAAAAAAGCGACGATGGACCTGGCTAGGACACGTGCTGCGGATGCCCCAGGGGAGCCTGAATCCTGCCTGTCTCTTCTACCAACCAGGTGGATTCCGTCGCCCTGGAAGGCCGCTGATGACCATCCATAGGATGTATTCGGCGGAGCTACGGGACGCTGGGATGACCTGGGAGGAGGCGAGGAGGCTGGCGGGAGACAGAGTAGCTTGGAGGAACCGCGTGATGGCCATATGCTCCGAATAGGGAGCGGATATGGTTAAAAAAAAAAAAATATATAAATATAATGTATTAGCACATTTTGTGTGAGTTATACACAACATTTTTTGATGTGGGTTACGTCCTTTTTCCTTTCCAGTCGTTATGTTTTCATATATTAAATCTACGAAAGCAAAGTTTCGTTAATATATCTTATAGAACTTCAACGACTGGTAAAGTTGGTGTGAAATGAGGGGCCAACGAAAAAACTTTCTTTTGCCACTTTGAATAGAATCTAAAACTACAGTTAGACCATAGACACTATAGTCATAGTTACCCTATCATATTTATCTGTGCCAAAGAAATATGTCATGTTCATAATTACTCTCACTTTGAACGCAGGGTAATAGAGATTACATAAAATCTTAAAAAAGAGTCTAAGATCGCATCACGGCGAGGTCAATCAATTCAACTATGCCAATTTATAAGATTTAGTAACGAATTCTTCGGATATTTCCATACGTTTTAAAATAGCACCAAACTCTGGGTTACTATTCAAAAACTTATCCAACGAATAAAGACGCCGCTGTGGAAATTCTTCGAATGCTCTCCTATGAAATAATATCTGAAAAACGGTTCGACGTAAATAAATTTCCATCCGTTATGTAAGGTCGGTCTATTTCTGTAAGACTTTGTTTCTTGTTATGAAGCAGTCACGTTGAATGCAATGGCCGCCGGCAACTGGACCGATTGTAAAGTACACGGGATAATTTATCAACGGCGTAATCAGCTCTTTGAATCGGACCACTGGAGGGTGAAGCCCACCCCTCTTGTTTTGATTCAACGGATATTTATATGGTTCACGTGTTTTGGGGAACTCCGTTTATCTGACTTCTGGATATTATAAAATAACTCCTAGATTGAAGAAGACTATAAATAAAATTATTTTTAAAGTTAACAAAAACATAATAATGACACGCACACAAATTATATTTTAATCCGTTAAAAATTGCGATTATTAAAAACCTACAGGAGTGAAATATATCATTTGATCGACATTTCAATCATATAAATATGTATAATATTTTAAACGGAAAATGGCCGTTATTTCATAGACCAATGTCTTGCAGTTCAGATTCGGATTATCTTATGCATTACAAAGAAATTAACATAGGTTCAAATATTAATTTACTAATATATCGTTATAAACTACTACATAAGTCCTAAGGTACCGTGTAACGTACAACAGCTTTGAATATTAAATTGATAAACCAACAAACCGTGCTTTAATTAAAACCGATTTCATTTTTACATATAACCAAAAAAACTACTTACAATAAGGATACGAAACATGTAACTGATTTCAACATAGAATTATTGTGTGTAAAATTATACTTAGCATCTTATCAGTAGAGTCGACCCGACCCTTCCTGTTGATGAAAATGATAATATAAATTGACATTCTTTTTGATTTCGCAATCACAACTGAGAAAATAAACAAAGATGGAAACTTACCACGAGACAAGAGTTATTTATTCAATGGTCTTATCTAGTTGACACAAATTAATCAACTCAAACTAAGTAAATGAAACGTTTTCTTTCACGAATAGACTCTCTTCGTATCGTTTAAGTATATTTCGCTGCATGCAGGGCATCAAAAAGAAAGCATAATCTTTAAATAAAAAAATCATTTCAAACACCAAAAGATAGTTATATAAAAGAAAGATAGTCTTAATATGTTCATGCAATTAGAAATAATAATATATAAACAATATAGAAGAGATAATTGCGCACACAAAACCAGATATAGTCCACTGACAATAAATTAAATTGCTTTCTTGGTCTCGAATGTGTTTTTTTAATATTACTTCATAAAAACTTAATTCAAATTGTATGTCAGGAGAGTTCTGTCCGTCAAAAAGTTCTATTCAGAGAAATAATACATAGTACATGGTAGCGTATAGGGCGAGTGTTCCTAAAGTCAGCCGTCGCCAGTGGTCGGCCTTTTGAGCTTAGAACTTAAATAATAGTGGATACATTTAAAAAAAAAGATTTTTTTAATTTCGTGTAGGTAGTCTTGCCACTTGTCAATGTATATCTGCACTATACTGACCTATATGATGCAATAGGTAATGAAAAAAAGCACATTTTTACTTCGCACGTTTCGAAAAATTCATGTTGCATGGGGATCGCTAACAAAATATACTTTATATTGTCATGTTTTGCATCATTATGTTTTTTATTGTTCTGTCTACTCTCAGTAAATTCGTTCGCGATGTTTATGAAGTTTCATAGTGATGGCCGAACGCTGGGCAACGAAAGGTCGACCATTCGATTTTGGGGGCCGACCGCTGGGAGAATTGGAATTTGTTTGTAAACTTCTATTATTTTATGCTCAGTACAATATTAACTATTTTGGAGAAATAATACATATTTAGGTAGTACATCGTAACGTATACCGTTTTTTATTTTATCTACGCTTACAATGCGTTACATGCATTTCTTATATGTTGTCAGCTGCAAGTAATTATCATTTTGGCGACATTTAAAATACAAATTGTAGTCTGACAAATTCGATAACGATTTATATTTTTTAGAATAATTATTGTTAAACATAAAACTATTATACTAAGCATTACGTTAGCCATTTTTTAATATATTAATTCACAGTACTATTATAGGCCGCTGTTCACATTGGCGACCCATATATTACGCAGTTTCCTGATGATGTAAACTTTAACTCGCGTACGAAAATGTAACACCAAATTAACAAAAACGACACAGAGCAACAGCTTAATTCCACGATGAGGTAACAATTAATAAGGTACGCAAATTGAGAGGAACGACTCGGAATGCTGAGAGACGAGTCTTGTAAAGAGGATGTCGTGGGCTTTATCATACTTGATACAATAAGTCGTTGTCCAGTGGTTGGAAATAGTCTTGGTATTATTTTACACGGTAGCCAAATACTTCTTGCTCTCAAATAACGCCAATTACATTATGCAGGAAGCGATCGATGCCAACGGTACCAATAAAGGCGTAATATATCAATAAAAACAACTGTTGCGTAACCGAGCAAAGGAAGTCACTAATTGGACAGTTATCGGACACTAATAAGTAGATATGAATTATTACAGAATAAATCGAGATCAATAAAAAGCTTTAATATAATATTATAGATTACAAAGTCTTTATTTTCAATTTTTCTGGTCATAATTTTCAACACATTGGTCAGAATTTATATTAAATGGTCATAATGTGTCGGTCAGAATTACAGAGGGCAGAGTAAATAATTTATGGTCAGTATTTCTAACGTAACCTTTTATTATGACCGAATAATAATTTTATTTAGGCCGTTCATATTTTATTCTGACCATTTAATTTGTTGCCTTAAACAAACCAAAATACAATCCCTCGAAGTCTTCAATAATTATTTGTAGCTATAACACTGGCTATTTTTTTTGAATTACTACTTTATTAACAATAGACATAAAAAAACAATATAAAAACTCATCCCAGTTATGTTTACGTAATTAGTATGCATAACAAATACCTAATTGGGAGTAGCCATACTTTACAATCGGGATGTTTATTTTGAAATTATGAGCGACTAAAAGGGTTCGTATTCAATTCCTGACAAGGTTTTTCTTACGATTTAACATTTTAAATATTGAACATGAGTGTGTTTTACATTTTTTATCTTTGACTTGAACTAGGGTGACATTAGCCGACTTTAGGCACCGGCGATTCTACGCGCGATTGGAAAGTTTGTGTGCTTTAAAACGAGAAAGTGTGGAAGTAGCGTTTTCGTTTTAAAGCACACACACCACCCAATCGCACACGCAAACCCAAAGCGCCTGTGCATATTGAACATGAGTGTGTTTTACATTTTTTATCTTTGACTTGAACTAGGGTGACATTAGCCGACTTTAGGCACAGGCGATTCTACGCGCGATTGGAAAGTTTGTGTGCTTTAAAACGAGAAAGTGTGTAAGTAGCGTTTTCGTTTTAAAGCACACACACCACCTAATCGCACACGCAAACCCAAAGCGCCTGTGCATATATCCTGCTATTTAAAAAATAAATACGATTGATATCAAAACATATTTGGTGCCAGTTAATTAAATTCGAAATACAAATCAAAATATTGAAGTTCTACAATTTTAAGCATTATGACCAGTTCGACACAAGTCAAGAAAATGAAAATGCCTGAAACTTATACGGATTTTTTCATAAACTGGTTGATATATTATTATTATTCGTGTGTATTAATTAGGCGTATATAGGTATAAGTACAATGTTCTCAAAAAGCAAGAATGCCTCACACAAGCAAAAATTGTCACTGTTTTGATTTTGAAATATGTCGTGATTTTTAACAAATCAAGCTAAGAACTACTTTTGCTTTTTATTGATAAATACATCGCAATGAAGGGTGGGAAAAGGCATATTGAAGTGACAACATCGTATTAAGATGATAGCTAACAATCTGAAGTCTCTATTCATCAGTAATGAAGCAAATCAAAATCGTTGTCTGACATACTTAATAAGGTTATACCACTGAACTTCACATAATGATGCCAGATAGAAAAGCGACATAAAAATGCAGTCTAGATCCTATCCTCATACGAACTGGAGCCATGTCATAGTCTAACTGTGAGTTGGAAACGTGATCGGAAAACAAACACCGAAGTCGAATATCGAGACGCATTCTTCCTTATGGTGTTTGAACACGTCGCGCATACATATTTTTTATGTGATCATTGTCATGTATCGAAAATCCCAAAGTGGAATATGATTAGCCTAACAAATTTCCAATATAAAATTCGAGGTTGCGAATGAGATCAATACTATTTCAATATCGATCGGAATGCTTTTGTATTGCAAATGAACGAAATAATTATTATAATATATCCGCAATTAGAATCGTAATTTATAGCTACGTTAGTAATATAATTGTATAACAGTGCATGAATGCTCTGCGAGAATATACAAGAAGGATCCAAAACTATAATATTTCGAAAAGAGGTGAACCGTAGATGGATTTCACTAATACACCGATTAATTGAAGCGTTAATTACACTATAATGTTGTCGTATATTTTAAAGTCGCCCCTGTTGAGGAAAAAACGTCAAGGGTCAAAAATTCATGTTTTGAATTATTTATACGAACATAAATATTCCTTTTTCAAGCCGTTAAGTTCGCCAAAAGACATACACTCAGTGCAATTGACGTTTTCTTTAAAACCGTTTGTCAAATAGTCATACAGTAATGGAAAAATAACGCAATCTAACTTAAATAATCTCATAAATTGTTTTATTGAAAGTGATACATTCATTCACTAATTTTAAACAACCTACAATGGTATCCATATACCCTGGAAATATAGAGATTCGGGTATTTTAAAATTCAATAGCATGGTTATAAATAAATAAATTAAATTTTACAAAACGTAAGAATCATCTTATATAGCTTAATGAAAACAGTTAGTCCCTCTTGCGCGCCTCCCCCTGGATGAAGAAGTTTATAACCATTAATGTGATTCAGTAAAATAACGATAAAAACTATAGAAGCTTTACGGTTATGTCAACATCGGCGTTTCAATTGCTGTAGTGTTTTTGAATTTACTCCATAAGAAGGAAAGACAAAAACCTTACTATCACCAAGTGATCGAGGTGGAATATATATATTATTCTGTATTTAGAAATAAAAGACAGACATCAAAGCGCGAATGTCGCTCGACTCGTTCGGAATAATTTTATTGATGCAGGAAGCCGATCCACTCTGCAGTTTACTAGCAAGCTATTTTATTTATGCGCATTTTCACTCTACAAGTGAACTGCGGCAACTATAAACATATGTCTGACAAATGACAAGATAGAGTGGTCGGTCACATGTCAGATACCAGACAAAAAAAGTCGACGAGTAACAACGATAATACATGAAAAAATAACGTTTCTATTGGAGATACAAAAACCACGCAAATTCGCGACATGGCGTGGCCTACACACTCAAATCCATATGCCATTAAATGAACTCGGCCTTCTGTTACGAAAATATCCTTAAATTGTAGCCTTACAGAAGGCATGGAAAACCTTTCCTGTCTGGGGTCAAATGATCATCGTGTGTCAGTCGTGTCGGGAGTCGGACTATATTAAATGAATTAAAATAAATTCTTATACAATTTAGTTATCTAAATATAATGAAGGATATAAATTTAATCTATATATTACAAAATTAAGTGTGAAGATTGGCCTTGTGTTTGAACTAAGAGAATATCACTTTTGGCGTTGGTCTTCCTTTCGTGGTGCAATAACCAACTTCGTTGGTTTCGGTTACGGATCTCACGGGTTCGAATCCCAGTACGGACAGTTTCACAAATTAACTTTTCAATCGATTTATGGATTTCTGTTTCAAGACATGGATATTTGTGATCTCTAAAATTCCCTTCCGCCAATCATATCCTTAAAACGGGGCGTAACGAGTGCAATTAGCTAACCACTAATCCTGTCCTAAGTATATCCTTCTATCCCTACTCTCTTCGAAAAGGAGGTTGGGCAACTGAGTAGCAAGCAATTTTCGTAGAAAAAGTCTGTTGAGAGACCAAATTGGGAGCGGACATGGTTCAAAAATAGGAATATGAGGTGTAGTAATATTGCAATCATTTATCGAGTGGACTATGTACTCGTGATGCCCATGTTCTGTTTCTCATATATAACGCGAAGTACGGATAGGTATTATACCCATGTAATAAAATTATCAACAATTCGTATTGCTGATGATAATTCAGTATTTTTCAATTCGCGTACTCGTAAGAGGGTTTTCAAAATTGTCTTAGCACAAAATCTACCACCTGTATACTTTCAGTAGGAATGAACATTATCATCAATAGTTTGCCGAGTATTTAAAAACATTTACATGTGTCACATGTGGTATTACGTCTATTTTCCGAAAAATGTAATGGATTGATTGTCAATACAGAACTATTTTTTATAAACATTGAAAAGAACAGTGAAGTACCAAACTATAAATATTTGGTTTTTTTAATACCTGTAAATGAGTAAATATAATGAGTATTAATTGGAAAATTTTTATGGTTCAAGTTGTTGTGTTGAAGAGTTGAAGTATATGGTCGGAGATTCCATTAACGGAAACGGATGGAATGTAGATGATGTACAGCATAGCATAAATGATCACTTTCTTGTCACACAAACAAGTATTGCAAGTATATATCATAATTGCAATAGATGGAAGTAAAATTTCCAAGAAATAGAATAGCAGGCATATTTTGAATAACTGAAGAACAAGATGAAATCGAATATTTCTATAAGAAGTAAATAATACAGATTTTTTTAAAACAGAAAAGAATGATTTCTAATTTTAGATTTCTTTTTTTCTACGAACCTTTCGACTTCAACATAGGTAGGTAGGTACATCGGCATATTATGCACTCTCTTCGAGTGGAAAGTTATGTTGCTTACCTAGAATGAAAACGGAAAAATACAAATTAATTTTCAATTTAGAGTTCAATCTACTAGACATCTTCGACTAATTCTGAGTACATTCACTATAAGGTTAAAGAAAATAATAATGTTTTTTGATTCACAAGAATTATGTACATAATAAAGTTAAAGCTCTTAGTAGTATTAGTATGATGGCATTCTACTAGTTAATGTAATAAAATAATTCTTGTGGAACTAAACACATTACTATTATTTACATTATTATTTCATGAGTAAAACTATGACCTCCGACAGCTTTAAGTTATTGCATTAAAGAAACAGGCTACTTGTACTGAACTCAAAATGCTGCGCCATTATAACCATGTCATGTGATAACATCTTTTAATAAAATTCAAAACATATCATGTTCTTGACTGTCTGAATACACCTGTAAAGCTTTGGTAAGGTGATGCTATTTATAATGACAACTGCCAACTGACTGCGGGTATTAAAACATACAACTTGCATAAATCAATCAATTGTGTTATATTAGCTGATTTCATTCATATGATTACAAAATGTGACAAGCGCTTGTTTCTTTTGACCCTGCCGCTAACTGTGTATGCACTTGTAAAGTATATTACTTCTAATATTGTAATCGAATTTGGTTTACGAATGTAAATTTTTTAAAGAAAGCTTTAAGAAAAGAAATGATTTCTATTTATATTCGAGGTAAACATTTACCTTAAAACGTGCCTTCCCTTTGATTATGGATGGTGAAAACAATGAAAATTAATCACGATTATATTGTTGCGCAAAATATAATGAACAAAAATTAAAAACAATGTTTATATGTTGCTAGAGTGACTATGGCAAATGAAGTAAGTAACAAAAAACATAAAGGAAACACAGTGCATATCGCACGATACAAACATAATATAGAAAACAAAATGATACTTACATCGTCGTTTCCACGGCAAAACCACTTATTAGAAAAAAAATGGGGAATTAAGTTTTGAATGCCATTGTACGAAAAGCAATATTCTACATCACCTGGCAAAAACATGTGAATGGGGGACCAATAGGAAGACTCTCATTTCAATATTTCAAAACACTTGTTTACATATTAGTTTTTCTCTTTCCATTATGTTCTATTCCAGGAATTCTATAACTTTTAAAGTGGTGGTAATATAAATAATGATTTCTCTTCATATAAATAAAATATTTATTAATAACAAAAATATTAAATCTTGCTTTTTTAAGCTATATGTTTTTTGTTTCTCCTCAACAATGGCAAATATTCTGATAAGTGTGTTTTGCCGTGGAAACGACGATATATATAATATCAGTTTGTATAGACGACGGTGACACCCTTGAGAGTCAATGAACGACAATTTTATTCCTGGATAAATAGGGTTGAATCTACCAACCACGGTAATTTCGGCTATTGACCTGCACGCATTTTTCGATTATTTCGGTATGTGTTGTTACATAATGTTTCTAATATCTTAGAACAGAATATAAAATTACATGATATTTTCAATCTTATGAAAATTAAACGCGATATTATTATGCAATAAGTCAAGGAACATTCTAGTACAAAAGTTAATGTTTTTTAGGTACAGGCTATTTACAAACACTGTCCTCGCTCCGTTTTGATTATTTATTAATTTTCGCAAATATTCCTCACATGACATGTTCAGTGTTAGTAGAATCTCACGTAGTGGGTAAATATGAATAGTAGGCTGAACTCATCATTTCGGTACTACAACAAGCTACAGATCCACGTTATCCATGTCTATATTTTCTATTATATTCTATAATCATCTGACCTTCATCTAACATGTGTTTTCGATAATTATTTTTAAGAGTGAGAAGAGTTACCCATAGAATTTCTTCTGTGAATGTTATCGTTTCACTCATTCGAACCTCGAAGTTGACTCACAATCTTAAAATACGACTATCCTTTCTGCCACGGATAAGAACTAACAATTATGATTGTTTTATGAATATCAAGAATCTTTTTTGTAAATCTTTTGAGGCGCAAATTACAATGGCTATTAGATTAATCAACATATTACTTATAGAGATGGACAAGTACAGCAATAAAACTCAGTTTGTCGTTTTTGCACATTTCAAAAATATTTTTAATTTGCACTTATTTCATTTTGTTCAAACTATTCTAAGTATTTATAATACAAATATGAAGCAACGGCGACAACCGACAACGGCTATGTCATTTACTGCCGTGTTTTTTTTACTAGAATAATCTTCGTCAAACATAACACTTGAATTAAAGACACACGTTTATTTATTAGTGGTGTCTGTGTGGAAAAAAGGAACCTCGTTTATGAAATAAAATATCGAATATGTAAAATGTACTAACATAATAAATATATAACAATCTACTATAACTGAAAAGGGTTTTCAATATACTACAAACATTCATAAAAAATCAACTACATCTAGATACGTTGTTGAGTAGATACTAATACAATATTGTGTAGCTCATTCGCTGCCATGAATAGACTCAGATACTTAGAATATCGACATTAGCATTATTTTATTACGTAACTTTTAATGTGTTGCTAACGGCATAAGAGCGTGTCAAGGTTTGCATTTTGTGTACATATTAATCTCTACAAATAATATCAACAACCAAAGGATATGTTCACCCAAAGGAAATATTATCTTGTATAGGGTGTAATTATGTAAAATATTATGGAAGATGGTTTCGCCATCCAGCGGAAAGAATTGCAATACTGGCATCTTTGTTCAATCCAAAAATTAAAATAATATATTGAATTCCCAATTCTTCTCCAAGTTAAAATATTTATAATATTCCCATCACGTGCTTTCCATCAATCGGGAAAAATATTAATCCTGTTAATCTAAACGTAAACATTTAATATTTAAGACATCCTTCCGTTGTTCCCTGCGTTTATAAAATATCTAGATTATAATTATATCTTTAATCCCGAGCATTGTAGATTGCGGCACAAGAGAAAGAGACTAGATCCCGGGAATACAATTCCTAGCTTTCAAATTTTGGACAAAATCAAATTTCAGGTAGCACTACGACAGAATTTTAATTATTTTAATCTGGATTATCATAATGACAGTAGCTTTCCTGCGATTTTAAAATGACTGCATAATATATATGATATGACGACTGATATGATATAGATATATTATAAATCTTGCATTTAATTATGTAGACTTCAAAATGTAATTATTCTTTCTGTCAGATAAGATAACAGATGATAGATATGATAGCTACAATATCAACGTTAAGTAGTGTATTATCAGTATGTATTAGATACAGAGTAAATTATGTGCATATTACAGGAAAATTGCAATGCAATACAAATATATGACGTCTTGACAGTATAGAACAACGTCAGTTATCCAAACAAACTAATATTTCATTAGAAGAGAATGAATCAATAAATAGAATAATGAAATAGATAGAACATTCGTCTTCCACCAAAATGTGTGTTTTAATATCGCTGACGACTAGCTAGAACCTAGAACCTAGCTAGAAGCTAGAACCTTTGTAATAACACCCACCAGAAACTATACTTTAATACAGGCACGCGATTTCAGCTTGGTTCAGAGTCAGAGGGATGCGACAGTTGTCAGGTTGATTTTTTTTTGATTTCGTCTACATGTGCAAGCTAGTGCAGCATGGGATAAATGTAAGATTTTTTGTTCAAATTCAGTGGGTTGGGACAATTGCCCCCCCCCTCACCAAATAACGTCATTACTTTAATAGAACTACACAATTAATATTATATAATTAATGTAGCGAGTAATTTTTGCAATATTTGATGTGTCCTACAAAGATTATTTATTTTTTTATTATGAAAAAAAATGTTTCAGCCCTCCCTTCCCTGTTCGAGATTCTAATTATTAAATGACAAAAATGAATGGTGCGATTTTTCGGACGTGGGGAGGAGAATAGACACAAACAGTAATAGTACCAATTATCATAACACCGCTAATTACAAAATTAAATACTTTTTAAGTTGCGTTTAGAGGGGAAAATCCCATGCGAGCGATCTATGCATATCTTATACAAAAACCTTACGATACAGTTCGTCTAAAGATGCGAAACGCGTGTCACAATTAGTATTTTAATTTTATATTGTATCATTCTTACTAAGTTATATGGTTCGAAACGATTTCTCTATTTTAAAATAAAAAATATTGCCTTAATTTAAGCCCAAAATGAGAATAATGAGCACAATCCACCACATCGGTTCGTGTAATTGTAGCAACATTAAGAATGTCCGCTTTTTTCACCTGAAACAAGTATTAAGTGGAGCAAATCCATCCATCAAATTAATGAGACACCAGAGCCTGTGGAATTTTCAGCAAAAAGCTGCGTCATTTAGGTGCTCGTATAGCTTGTGAACTTGGCTCTGATCACTTATTATCTACCTGCTTATTTTTTATCGGTTTTTTGTTCATTATTCAATCATCGCATAGTTTTTTTCACTCACTTATGTATTATAAAATGGCTATATGGATTTCATTTTCATGTGAATTAGCAATGAAGTGTTGAACTCGATTTTTATTATAATTTACTTCGTAAGGTAGCACCGACGGAAATAATCAAATGTATAAGGGATTAAAAATATCGAACCAACAAAGAAAACACAATTCAAAATATATGTGAGAGTAGATAATACATGAATAAACGTTGCATCGAATTCGAAAAATATGCGATATGTTGACTCTTTACTTTATTGGCTATAAGTCCATAAAACGAATCGATTTATTTATACCTAACTTCACATTTGTTGTTGGGAAAGAAAAAAAAAATCAAAATAATCCATGACATATAAAAAAATTAGCATGCCAGTAATAAATGAAGAGGAAATTACTGCTAGATTATTATATTATCTTCTGTGTTGAGATAAATGTATTACCACTCTATATGTTGTTAATTAAAGTTAATTAATTAATTGCTTCCTTAATAAACAACCATTTATTAGATATAAAATCATAAAATAACTCAAATTAAAACATTATGATAGTTACTCGAATATTTGTTTCGATATGGATAAATGCAAGAATATAGTGATGTGTTTACTAAAACAAAAAAAAAACTATTTATGAATACTTTAATCAACAATGTGTGATAGCCGTTTCAATGAAAATGATTGTTAATTGAAATGAGTCAAGGCAACCTTTATGCTTTTAAAATAACAAAATCGCCAATTTCAAAACTTTGAATTACGCTGTCATAGTTTTTAAGTGATTGGTTTTCCCAAATAGCTATTAATAAGTGAGCCTATTTTAGATTTGACCGAAAGAGCAAGTTAGAAAGTTTATTTTAATCACCAATTAGATTATAAATGCCCGATTTCAGCTGAGCTGATTCACTGATTCGCCATTCAATCTAATGGTATATGTAATTCATTTCTTAGCCGCTGAGAGGGAACTGAAGTAAAATTAATCGGTGACACTTTAGTAGGGTGGTTTCACTGAAATGTCATTCTCAGCAATAATATTATCCCACGCTGCTCATCTGTTTGTGAAACATAAAAATCAACAAAGACTTGGGAATTCGCTAATTGTAGGGGCGGGACGTTTACCACGCAGACTTCTTGCAGTGGTATTGTTTCAAGTGATTTCAGAAAAAAGGTTAGAACTGTACGTAAAATGTTAATTAATTGTCTGCCAAATATGTAATGCAATGACAACTTTATTTTTGTAACCCTCTAAAATATATGAATTGAAGATTATATTATTTCTGATGAAAAATATTTTTTTAGTAAACGAATAATTTCGCCTTGATTTTTGACTTACTCATTATAGCCAAAAAAAATAGACACATCATTGATTTAAAAAGATAAAAGGGATAAATACTCTCCTGTTCGATATGCAATACGCATTATTCATTATTCCGATTCATAATTGCGCATATGCCGCCAAGCATGAGATCATCACAGAAAAATACACAACATTAAATTAATTCTTGAAATTCGTTATCTTCCATGCACTATGACATGTGTAATATATGGCCCGATAGCAGAAAACAAATGCGTTTCTCAGGGAGCCATGTGTGCATTGGAATATAATATGTACAAGCCGGCAGATGATGAATCTCGACTTAAGGCAGCGTTTCTCAATTTAATTTGGTCCCGAAACCCTTTTGTTTTTAGTAACTGAAGGAAATATATATTTTCATATTTTAGCGTATTACATTTTAAAAATGTATCACAGGCGAAACAAATTCCTAAATGGAAATCATATTTTTGATCAGCGTTCTTTTGAACGCAGGTATGTATAGAAGAAGAATCAAACGATAAATAAAATAGTTACGCAACAAAATTACCAAACTCAACTTAAACTCGTTATTTGTTTGTTGCGTTTACGGTTATTTACTAAATCAATCTTATTATTGAGATACCTTATTTTAAATTTCACAATAATTATATGAATAAAACAGTGAATCAAGCTAAAATCAGTCTGCGTGCATTTATATAAAATATTATTACATTATAAGAAAATCCGTTAAATATACCATAATAAAACCGAGCTAACCCATTGGTAAGCGAGTTATTTTTATTAAATTAGATTTTTTTGCATTATTTTTATTATTACTACACAAAATATATAGAAACATTTTTTTTTGTCATTGGTCAATTTGGGAAGAATATTACTAATTACTTAAAAAAGTGAATATTTTTTTAGAATTTTAAAACGAATTTTTTTAAATGTAAATGAAATAATTCATTATTGCTTTCAAATAATTATCTAGAATTTGAATTATTGAGATTTTGTACATTTCCATGTATTTTGTCACTCACGGACCCGGGTTTCGCCTTTCGGCATCCTCAGGCATTAGAGCACTGCAATGCCTGAAGTTGCCGAAAGGCGAAACCCGGGTCGTTAGTGACAAAATAAATGGAAATGTACAATATCTCAATAATTCAAATTTTATATTGAAACTCCATCAAGCACTCTCAGTCGATGTCTTAAATTATCTAGAAGCTTTTGCTTCAAGTCTGGCCATAGATCTTTATTGCATTATATGTCAGTATGTGATTTCTACTGACGTTTATTCCAGGAAAGGAGTCAAGCCGAAATGAATATTTACGCTTAATATAAAATATACAATATGGCTTCAAATTTTTACAAAATTCTTTGGCACATTTGAGACAATAATAAAAATAGTGTGATTGCCAAAAATCACTGACAGATATATTGTGCATTAACCATATCTAAAGAAATAATAATAATTCAATAAAAATATGAAGATTGCATTAGATCAGTGGATTCCAACCGGGGAGGCGCGGACTATCGCCAGGGAAGGTGCCAAAATTTTGCAATTAATTTTCATACCATAATATCCACAAATAAATAAAACTTCATATCGTAACATAACAGTAAAAATTCAGTGAAAGAATCTTTATTTTACTCGTTGACAAAATATACTCTTGGACGCAGCATTTTTGAACAGAAAATTCCGTATGTAATAAACAAATAAAAATAATCTCAGGATAATCATGAAACCTCAATGTCGAGACAGAAAGAAGAAATTGTTGTGAACAGTCACAAGATGCTGAATTATCATTTTGAGGTTGAAATTAATAAAAAAAAAAAACCTATTTAACATCGACAGTGAGCAGTTTGTGATTAAAAAATCTTGCAATTCTTTCAATAGAACACCAACTGGCAGATAATATAGATAATTTTGCCGACAATTTTACTGGCAAAACAAAGAAAAATAATTTTGTTGTAATTCTTTGATGTTTTTTTTGTGAATAGTTAATGTGTTAGTAAAATATGCTGAATATCTTGTCCTAAATTAATTTACAATTTTAATGTAAAATATATTAATGGATTGTTGTATATCAATAATTTTGTATTTTTTATATAAATATCAAAATTATTAAGACTAGATTTTTTGAAATATTTCAAGAACAAGCCTGCCTATTAAATATAACATTTGTAAATGACAGATTGTAAAAATATAGTATATAGTTTTCAAGAAATTATATCTGCATACAACAATTTCTCGCCTGCGGCGCAATATTCTGTGCCGTGATCGTTTATGATTTAAAATAAATAGTAAGTAATTTTAAAGACACCCTTAAGCCAACACAATTGTAAATATTAAATCTCAATTTTGGAGGAAAAATGGTGGGGGGAAGGCAAAACCTCTAGCTACGGCACAAAATATTGTTATTATTCTGTTAATTATATTCATCAATTTTTTTTAATTAAATTTTTATTATTTAAAACGCGTCTATATTATTATATCAATTAAAATTTAAGGCAGGGAGGCGCGGACTTTTTTTAGGGGTAGCGTTGTTGCAAAAACGTTGGAAATCGCTGCATTAGATAATAGATGACAAAATACGCCGCCTTACTACTCAAAAGGGTTAACAGTAATCTCATTTATAGTAAACACTTCATTTACGGTTAGCATACAAACAGTAGTAGTGTTACTTTATGAATCGAGTGACTAATTGGAAATTAACGATTGGCGCCTACTAAGTCAAATCGGAAGATAAACGAGAATAATTAAAATTTACCTAGTGCCCTAATTGAGTCATTCATTTAGAATGCAACATAATATCTAAGTGAATACTAATTTATAAATGACTCAATTGGCCATGATCGGGATCAACGGCATGTCATCAAATGACAAACGGTAAATAATTCTAATAGCCGGTCATCGCTTGTTATTGTTTTTAAAATGTATAAACAATAAATAACAGGAGGAAAACCCTAACAAAAAATGTTAATAAGCAAGATTGGAATTCTGATAGGGGATTATTTTTTCGAAAAAGGTCTTTAATTTGTCACTGCAATTTTAATATCATAATAATGACAACAAAGATACAATAGAATGCATAAAATATGTAAATATAAATGCGCATTGTCATTAGTGAATTCTCTAATAAGATTATTGACCCCTAATTCGAGTGGTTAATAGAGTACATAATTTGATTCCAGATTATTTCATAAATAATATATAATTAAAAAATTTCAATTAGCTATCACAGACGATTCTGTTAGATGTATTAGTTGTATTAGACTCGAAGATTATTTATTGAATTTATTTAGTTGAAAGGTGACAAATAGAGGATTTTCTCAGCGGTGACCGTAAGCTGCAAATTCTTCATAAATGTAACTTTTAATAAATGTCCCGTCGTATCATTCCTCACAATTAATTAACCATTAATTAGGCATTAGAACCAAAACCTACTACATATATTTATGCATGTTTACGATAATTGTCAGACACGGTTTGCAGGTTTATATTGAAAATGATATTCCACAAAGTAAATGCCCAATGCATCGAAAATTTAACTAGAGGTCGACTGCGATGACCAAATTTAAATATAAATTAATATCATGCACACAAAAAATCTAATTATTGAAAGATATATTTCATCTAATAATATAATGATCAAAAGATGAATATATACTTACCCAAATTGATAAAATGATACATCCCACATTGTGCATCAAACGATGCGCAATATAAACATAAAATTTATGCGTACATTCTATTGAATATAACAACAAAGAAACCAAATTCAAGCTGGTTGATTTCACAAGAAGAAAAGTGGTCCAACTCAGGTGGGAATTCGACAAAAGATTTCGCTTTTCACAAACATATTTGTCACGCAGATGAATTAACGAGGGAAGAGCAATGTTTCGACGTCACCGACCCATATCCTTTGTAACTTGTTTGAATCAAAATAAAAACGATCTTTGGTTGCAAATAAATAATCGCTGACTCAATGAAAGTGGGACACTTTCGTGTGGGGATGACTGTGCCGCAGACATATTCAAAACATCTGGATTATGATCTGGTGAGATGCGGCATTTACCCACACAATAAAAAGTGTGGTTAAATTATAAAGAGCATTCCTGAAAATTTTCTTTTTCTTAATTTATGAGGGGATTTTATTCAATTTCTATGGAATTTAAGTTAAGTTACTGAAAAAATACATACAGAATCAATCAAAAAAAATACTAAATACTTAAAAATACCATTCAATATCAATATTGTTTTGACGTGATTTAGAAGGTACTGAAAACCACGGAAAATAAAATCCTCAGATGTCCTCGTTCTTGGCGAATATTCTCGACTTACATCCACTAATGATACCAATATACCTATGTATACACAACAAAGTGATATATTATTTATATTAACGACATAAGTAAATAATCAAAGAAATATTACAAAAAAGCAGAATAATATGTTATGTCTATAAATCACACATTTAAAAAACACTATTATGGAATACGAATAGACGAAGCGTTGATACTAAATAACCGTGTTAGATGTGATAATTGTGCGGAACGCCAGATGGTTTTCACAGTTAGAATAACTAATATTGGCCGACATTAACATTGTTGTTGAGTGCAAACTTCTTACAGAGGTAGGCTTCTTCCATCGATAATTAGACTAATATAAAGTTAAATAAACAAAATTCGTTTGACAGAATGATAGTAAAATTATCTGATTAGAATGTTTTGAGTATTGATAACAGGCAGATAAGAGGTATTAAAGGCAAAGTTAGATAACGATATCTGATAAATAATATTTTAGAAGACGTCATAATTATTTATGGGCCAAATTGGTTTACACTTTGCATTATGGCTATACTCCATATATTTCTTGCATGACTTTATACAGAAATTTTAATCCATGTGTGTAGAAATACATATTTAATAAAAATACATGATTGGTAGTAGTGATTTACCCTTTTTAGTCTTCTTTTCGTGGTCCTTTTTCTCCTTTTCCTTTTCTTTTTTCTCCCTTTTTTCCCGCTCGGCCTTCTCCTTCTCCAGCCTCTTCAGTTCTTTTTTCAATTCCTTTTCGTTCTTCTTCGGATCTTTCGAGTCGTCAATCTTCTCCGACAATATGAACGCTTCGTTCCGATCAATCGTCGAATCGGGTTTGGGCTTCATTTTTACTCTCCCAACTTACTCACTTCACACACTCAAAGTGATCACAGACTTATCAGTTCACTGATTAAATCGGAAGGTATCACTTTCACCACTGTTAGATTGTCACTCTTTACGTAAATCTTTGTAAGACTTCAGTGTATGAATTTCTATATAAACAAATAAAGATTTATCAAGTCTGCTAAGATGAATTCCTCGTTCAAGGATTCTCTTCGTTAATATTAATTTATGTTTTCGGTGGAAATAAGATATAAGTAAAAACGTTATCAACAGTTATATAAAATTTTTATCGATTAACAAATTTAGCTACACAATTATTGGCAAATCGTCAAAGACATTTCAAGATAAATTAGCTACTTAAAACGATTTTATGTGTTACTGCGAAAACGGTACATTTAATCATTCGATCTGGCACCTCGAATTACAAATAAATTATTCGTCTACACTGCACAGTGATTATTCGCTATGGGCAGAAGTACAGCTTGGGCGAGATTACAAAAAATCGGATACAATCAAATAAATATTCCGTTTTTGAACGCGCGAAGTTCCACTCTGATAGTTGCGTCAATTTGGCCAAACTGAAATACAAGCTGAGCAAAAAAATATCCCACGAATCAGTGGTTTCAAATTTAAAAC
Source organism: Himalopsyche phryganea (assembly GCA_022494535.1). Taxonomy (NCBI): domain Eukaryota; kingdom Metazoa; phylum Arthropoda; class Insecta; order Trichoptera; family Rhyacophilidae; genus Himalopsyche; species Himalopsyche phryganea. Next base: position 3,733,641 of record JAGVSL010000035.1, on the reverse strand, counting down.
TGGCCAATCTGACAAAGTTTTTGATTAAATTAATAAATACACTTAATATGTACCTAATAGATATAAAAAGTTATATTGGAGAATATGAAAAGATAACGATATGACAACTTTGGTTTGAAAAGAAATTTTGTATGTTTAATATTGCGCAAAATCATTCATTACCATGAATGATTGATTGGACTACAAAAAAATGAAAAATTGGAGATTTCAGCACCATACAAGACGATAGGCAGATTTTTTGTAGTTTGTGAAATGGGATCTCTGGCGATGCAAATAATACGAGTGCAACGAAATATGGAATACATTAAACGACCTCCAATGATGACGATATAATATAACCATGTATATGATGAAGATAATGATAACATTGTATTATATTTACAATCGGAATATTTCAAAAATATGTATGTAAGAATAACATACTAATCTACATCTGCTTTATCCAGGGCAAGAAGCAGTAATGTTATCTAGCTTAGTATTGAAATGTGTACTGAGAAAGAACGAAGAATCCATCGGTTTGTTTGTTTATAGATTGCGTTACTGAATGATTTGTCTTTCTGTGTCTTTATAAAAGAATTATTATATCATATTTATTTATGCATGAAAAGCCTCTGCCTCATTATGGTAAGTTGAATTAGTAATGCACTGGCAGTATGGGCAGAGTCAAAGTAGAGACGGACAGCAGGTAACTTTCACCGGTCGCGGACGAATTATTTCATTACAGGAAATGAAATGATTATTTTTTTATTACCGTTGGACCACAATAGAATCTGATTTTGAATGAAAACTGAAACGGTTTATGGTCCATGACTCGTCCAGTAAAAAGCTGCCATCGAAATAACCGACGCTAAGCCCAAGCGCGCATTCATAGTTTTATTGTTCAACGATCTTAGGAGACTTAGGAGTACATTTGGACAAAACGAGAAAATAATTTTGAAAAAAAGGGGATCAATAATATTCTTCAATTCAATGTCAATGTCTAAATTTCGTAGCCGTCTACTGAATGCTGTTATTAATAAATAAAAGAATTATTTAAAGTAAACATATGAATACCTGTAAATCTTCTACATATGTTTATTACATTGCTTTCGAAAAATTACATTTTCACAACAACTGGTTCATTATTTTCCTTAAACAATAATTTATACAAACGAAAATTCCCAAATAATATTAAACGTGAAAAAAAACATTAAATATGATAACGACCAAGCAGGTTATGTTTTAATATTAGTATTTAAATTTTGTCCGATATATGCATTAGGCAATATAACTTGCAAATTAAGCATTATAAATACTATTGTTTAGTAAATTATTGAAAATATTTCAATAAAATAATAAATATATTCAGCAACAAAAACAAGTATACTTAAGAAGGTATGTATGCTTTGAATAAAGATGTTTTTTACGCGAATATACCGTTCTTTATTTTATTATCCACGTCATACCGCAAACCATAGTAAGTACGTGTTAAGCGTGCGAATAGGTAAAAAAAATATAGTTAGTTTCATACATGGATGTTTTTTATATGTAATTTTGAATAATCGCTGTATGTTGGAGAACATCCAATTAGCAGAAGAAATCGTAGACATAAAATATACGCCATTATCGGCATAACAATATTATTATCCTTCAAACGCGAAGTAATACGAATCATGATTGCGCTCGCTGTTTGTTTTCACAATATAAAAGCAGTGTTGAACACCACGCGGTGTCAGTTCATACACTTTTCGATCAGTCTAACACATTTTTTCATTTGTTCGATAAATATACGTAGACACCGACGTTGACCTTTGGACTACAGGCCCAACATAAACGATAGATACGCACTCGCAAATCGGGACGTCCGTCGTGTTAAAGACTTTATGTATTTTAATACCAAACAGGTGACATTTTCATCTCTACAAGTGTGGTATCAGTATCATTTCAATATGTAGTGTAGAGAATAATCTAACTTGTAACATGTTTTATTATAATATAAAGGGTACGTGATTATAACACACATGCCCGAGGCGACGCGGATTAAATTCGATGGAGAAATTCGCATTACGAAGTCTAAATGGGAAAAAAACTGAAAACCAGTTTTGTTACGTTATCTTCCGAGTGCTGTGATATAAGAACCTACGATCGAACGACCGCGGTTAACATGCACGTATCTTCATTCGCGACTATAATGTGTATATTATTATGTTACAACTTAAAGTTGAAACGAGTTATTTCACTTTCAAAAAAACGCAGACACTGCTGAATCAAATAATTACTAGGCAGGGTTCACTCATAACAGAATGAAAAGATCATATCGAAAACTATGAATGCGAGGGGTATCGATATTGACTGTTATTATTGAGGATGTCATAAATCGTACTCAAAAAGGAGCTTACAGCTATTATTATTAATTTTATAAGACAGAAATGATGAACGGTAGCTATTCTTTATAATTATTATGTCCAAGAAGAATAAAGCGAACGTTTTTTGTGTTGACGTGACTAGTTGAAAATTGACAGAGACTTAAAAATCGGCAACAAAATTTCAAAATATCATTGAAAAATAGAAATAGCTTTGAATCTTGATTGAAAGAGGAATGCAATCACGAGTGCCATTTCCTGTAACGGTGTTTGTAATATACGTGAAATTACTAAGGAGGTGTTATGATCAGTAAATTGAAATAGTTTACCCGTACACAATGCGTTTTTGACGAATCAAATGCAACAGATTCGGATATTCAAGCGTGTGAAAAAACACGCAATAGAAAGCGACCCATTATCCAACTGCTGAATGAAACACTTTTAATCTTTAGTGGCGGGAAAATGTCACGCTCAAATAAATTTGAGATTTTCAAGTCCAACGACGACAGAAGGGAACATCATTTGTTTTTATTTTATTATAACTTTTGCAAAGGCTTACTATTTACTAATTTAATGGAAAAAATAAAACTTATTTCGGATGAAATAACTCATGTATCGTATCGCATTTTAGTGAAACGAACGATTCTCCGAGATAGATTGAAATTTTCTCAACAGTGCTATAATGAGAAAAGGGCAATAACGTGTAGTCTGAAACCAAAGCCATTCGTGCTTGAATTTCCAATGTCCGGGAATATGACGAAATCACGTATCTAAACAAAAACCCATGAAGATTGAGAAAAAAATCTATGCATTGTGTATAAACAATAATAATACCATCTTGAAGAAAGAGGCGCACAAACACGTTGTGGTCTTTCATAATAAAGTTCCATGCTATTCTTTAACACGATGAACGCTCTGGACATGTTTACATGTCCAAGACTTTATCTCATATTTCCGGCCAAACTAGAAGGAAACACTTGTAGGTATATGCTTCAAAAAAATAGTTCAAACCTTTAGGTAGAGCGATTACGCAACAGACCATGAAAATGGCAAGTAGAACACAAGGAAATATATATTTTGTAAAGAACTTTCGATATTCAGTCTTTCGAACTTCAGCTTTGAACTTTTCTGCCTATGCGCAGCATTAATCGTCAGCCTTATGTATTACACATACCTATGCGGTTACGCGCTTGATTGTATGCGTGTTGGCGGTGTATGTGAAGACTGGTGGCAGCCATTTTGCTTGAAATGTCGTAAACTAAATATTTTTCAGCTTCTTTCCCTTTTTTCGATTTATTTTAGCGAGAATGCAACGAGTTTAGTTTACTTCTTGATGTATTTGGGATAACTAATATATATTTCACATAATTCTCCATTTTTTACTGTTGAAATTGATCTATTTTTAGCCATTGTGAGCGTTTTAACAGATCGATTGACTGATATAGATTCGTGCAAAAACGGTACTCTGCCTAGTTAAATCAATATACATAGCTAAATTTCTTAGAAGATCAAGAATTAATGCTTTCTCAAATAGCAGCAATCTCACAATGCAACGCAATTTGATTTCTGACTAATAAATATAGTTGACAAAAGAATACAAGATCCGAATTAAGTGCATAATCAATTTACGGGGTGGGGCGTCAACAATAAAAATATACAAAACACGAAATTCGGTGCTGTGGTTTTTGTTCAATGTTGGCAAATAGGTAAGTAAGTATAAATCATTATGTCATCATGGCATGACTCATGAATCATGCTCGCAAGTCCATGACGACTGTAACACACATATTGTGGACCGGATAATAATTCAGAAAACAGTAATTCTATTTTACAAAAAATAATGATATCTAAAACTGAGATCTGACAACGTGGGCTTGCCATTATTTATAGAGTGTGTCAGTTACTCGGTCAAAGAGTTGAAGTAAATAAACATGATGCATAATAATTAGCCAAGAAACCGAAAAATAAATACAGGTACTTCTTACTTCACGAACTATAAAAGCGGTCAACATTTTACTGGACCGAGTAGGTGAATGTCTCACAACTGGCAGTATTTTTATCTATCATCTTTAGAATTAAAAGCAAAAAGTGGGCGAGTGACGGTGACTTTAGCATTCCTCGGCTATTTAGTGCGAAAAAGAATATAATAATTGAATTTGATCTTCGAGATGAATAAAACAAATGAAGAATTTCGCTGTAGCATAAAATTTCTTCAAAAGAACAAAACTGTTTTCATCATCAAAAAGATTAAATAACTGAAAGAAAAACAAATTACAATAGCCGGAGTTTTGGATACGCACGATTTGTCAGGTTATTACAAAAGACGCTTTTGTTCCAGAACAAAACTTAGTATCTAATCAGAGAGAAATAACTAAATAACGGGTTGTATCTTGTTTTCTTGCAATGACACTACAGTCTAGCAAAGACAAAAGAAATAAAGTACATTCGAAAAGAATAATAGCCGTATTATTGTTTTACAAATATCGCCAGGTGCTACGTGCATAATGTGAAATTAAAAATGAGTAGCGCTGCATTGTAAATAAAAATGAGAACTGAATTTCAAACACGGTGGGATTTCTCATCAAGTCAATGAACTGAGAGAAAGAAATTGGCTACGGATTGCCAAAAAATAAAGATGTTTTTAAAACAATAAAGTATTCTTTAAGCTGTTGCAGTACGCCGTAGGTAAGAATCTTCTTTTCCAATATTAACATACATTAATTTGTTGATCAATAATGAACGCTTTTATCAAGGACAAATAGTTTTTACTAGTTGGACAAATTTCATTTGGCAACAAACACGGTGCACCAATTAGGCGGGCCCGTATCTTCATTCGAAATAATATTTAGCGTATAAGTTTATGTAAAGAAACACAGAATACCTCCGTGCAACGATAGTACTCATAGTGTGAGAATATTAAAGGAGCTTACGTTAATTTCTAAGAATTGTCAGCTTAGCGATAAAGAGCTACAGGTTCGATTATTTGCATGATCAAATATTGAGCGTTAATTTTCTTTAATTTTATAACCGATTCGAGATCTAAGGCAAAGGCGTATTATAAGCGTTGACATAATTATGTATATAAAATTTATATTGATTCTGACACTACGCCATTCCTCTAATCAATTCGAAGTATTTTAAGTTACAAAGGATAACGATTGCATATATGAAAATTCTCACACATCGTTTCAAATAAAATGGTTTTAATTGCATAAATTACTAAAATCATACTAGGAGGTGTAAGTAAACACCAAACAATTGCAGCATTCGAGCAATAATTCAAAACTAAAACTTTTGCAGAGCTTTAATAGATCGTTATCAATTGTACATACCACAACTGACTCATCGTTTTTGTTATCAAACACTAAAATGTATATAAAGATTTAAATGGGCGATTAGCATCATACAATTAAGAAACAAAAGTATTTACTATAACTAATATTTTCATTCAATTTCAAGGAAAGGAAACTTGGTCGTGTATTTAACGATACGCATGTCACCTGAATACGTGATAAGAGGCAAAAAGGAAATGATAAATAGTGTATCTACCAGCCATAATAGTATTCAATACCTGCACGTTCCACCACTGGAGTGCAACGAAGGTCACATCTCAATATAAAACAAATCAAAAAATAAAACAGTAACGTAATCGCCAAAAAATAAAGCAAATTATAACGAAATAATTACGAAAAGCCACTAATTTAATGATTGTTGAATGTTTTAAATTGTATAATAAGAGCCGGTTTTCGAAAGGCGATCGAAGCTTGAGGACATTAAAATGTTGAAAAATGCCATATGCATATCTAAAAATTTCTTTGAATTTCACAATGGTTAAGATAAAAAAAGTTCGGAAACATTATATTGGAAACGAATTTATTTTAAATTAATTAGTGTTTAATGATTATTATTTGAACGCTCACCTCTCGTAAAATATTTCACATGCTAACGAGATAAGAAAATTAAAAATACACGTCACGTAAAATTACGAATAATTCAATTTTTACAAAATGTCCTTCACAAATGATAGTACTTTAAAAAAGAATATTTGGAGTAGGAAGTGAATAAATTTAGTTATTAGGCTACAATTAAGATCTGAAAGACAATCATAATCAGTTAGTTGAATGTGAAAGTGCCAAATTTTCACAAATCTTTGGGTGCAGTCGTGTACTGTTGGTGCACCCATGGACAAAATTAAGTAAGTAGATATTATACATAAAAATAAATGCGTCACGAATAACTTATGATCAGGTTTGAAGGTTAGTAAAAACTACAGCGCGTAGACTTACAAAATATAACCTGTTTTATTAAAAATAGAATTGCTAAGCCATAAAACAAAAGCTTTTTTAATATTAAAACTTTTCTTCACAAATATAATTAACTAATTGATAGACAACTTTGTATAACAATAAAACCAAAGAATCACTTAAATCACTATATACAATTATTCACGTCAAATTTATTCAGTGTATTAAATTACAGCAAAAACGAAAAAAGCACAAGATGTCCATGGAAGTTATGAAAGTTCCACTTTTGAAGTAAAAATGTCCGATCGCACTGTTTTTTTTTTGTCGACGAAAATGAGTACAAAACTGACGTTTTCCAAGATGGAAGACGTGATTTTCCCTGACGATTTTGGAATCGGTAAGCGATGATGCCTTCTTAGCTATGAGTATGCTAGCTGTCACTTTCGGAACGCGTCGGATCGGACTGGCCGCAAAATTAAATAATAAACGTGTAGACCGGCAAATGGAGAATGGCGATCGCGGTCGGCTGTCAGATAATCTACCAAAATAGCTCGCAATGCCGTCTTTACTTGTTGGCACACAAATCGACAACCTTTCTCCCAATCAATCTACCAAACTCATACTTTTTTACAAAGAAAATCTATTCCACTGGCAAATTCTTAGAAAAACAACGAGACAGCTTATTATTGATTGGAAACAAAGCGCGGCAAAATTTGAAACTTGGCAATTTATTTAAATTAAAATTAACGACGAATGATGAATTTAAAACATTTAACAATCGCTGCGATTTAACTACTAAATTTTCTTAGTGCTGTTAAAAACCATTACCTATAATATTTAGACTACTTAGAAAGAGTCTGTAGACGGCTTTTGAATCGCTTGAAGACCCTGCCCGCCCCGTAGGTTCGGAGCGGTGTCACAAATATTACCTAGAGAAACTAAACTAATGAAGAAAGTTAGGAATCTAACTTAGACTAAAAATAGTTGTTCAAGACTTTCGCGCATTCATAGATTTCTCGTAATTATCGTTTTTTATTAGGTCCTTAGAAAAAGAATCGGGGATCCACTGTACATAATATATTATACCTATGCTATTACATAATTATATAACTGGTTGTCAATAGTGGTAAAGTGATAAAGGTGGGATTTTAAAATTTCCTTAAACATAATTTCTCATAACATAAAAAATTAACGGTCGCTTCCCACTGGTTTTTAATATTTCACAGTGCTCGATTCCAGTCGCGTTTGTTTCGTTCTTCGTAAACTAGGCTCTGTGGCCAACGCGATAAGATTGCCAACCACTACTTGTCAAGAGATAACGCTGAAAGTATGCGAAATCGAACTAAATAAATAATAATTAATAAATAACAAGTGCAAGGTGTATTTAGTTCACATATCATACCATTTAAATATGTGAGTATTCTTCAAATCATCTCGCGATTTACCCGAGGAGCACTCTCTTTTCTTGATCGTCGATATCGACGAATTGACAAAAAAAAAAAATTTTAAATATGTAACAAATGTGTCCTTGTTTCAATTGATTCAAGTTCTTCGTTGATCGAGCGAATTAAATTTTAGTGCTACAGTCAAAATTAGTATGAGAAAGTTCACATGGTCATTCAATGTATGTGAAGGAACATCCGAATCTATTTCTGTATTATGTTATTGTTCGGACAATAGTGATAAAATATTTAATAAATTTACAGATTTCGCAAACCGCTTCCGGTAATGTTATTACAACTTTATATTGTATAAGCAGAAATAAATAACGTACAACTGAGTAAAATAAAATTAGATCCGCAGCAAATGGAAAATTTTCATCGTCACGTTGCTATGCCATTTATAGGAAGATAATTATTGGACTCCAGAGGATTTAAAATTCAAGAAATATTGTCGATGAAAAAAAAACCCATAACCTATAATACCAAGCTCAACCCGCAGACCATATATTATTTCATGCTGGATCGTTTTAAAATGAGAAGAATGGCTAAACTTTTAATCATTGTCAGTGTTGCAAACGTAAAAAAAATCGTTGTATTCGTACCCAGTAGTTATAAAAAAGGCAAACAATAAATTTGGCAAATATTGTCTAGCCGATTACAATGGACGCAAAAGTGAAAGTAACTGTTCCGTTTCCGCCATGTCATGTTTTAGATTCCATTTTGGGAAAAGTTTTCATTTCATAAGCTGACGAATCGTATATTTCATTTGTTTTGTGGACGCCTCCGTCGCTCAGCCATCATGATAAAGAGTATTAAAAAATGATATTATCCAGGAAACGAATGCCTCTGTCGTTTATGGACGAGTGAACAGCGACACCGCTTAGCCACAGTCGTGGACGTGATAATATTTTTGCTGCCACATTATTAATTTAATGTCGAATATATTTCCAATAAGTCTTCCTGTCGATACTTTCACACGAGGAAGTGGTCTTGATAAAGCGACAACAAAATAGTAAATTGTTTAAGAAAAATATATTTTATAAGTAAACATTAACAACATAAAAAATGCGATTTATATCCGTTTACGAAATTGGCTGAAATCCGTTTATGTTTGCTGGAAGTAAAGACTGCAAATAAAGCATTGCGCTCGAAAATCTACACAACATGAAATTGGGTACCTTCCGCAACAATGTTGAAAAACGAATTAATCTTGTGAAAACGTCGACAGTCGGGGGAACATGTTCCTAAAAATAAACTTCACTTCCTTATATTATGTTAGAGCGGAAAATAACAACACCGATTGATGGGTGGGCGTGCTATTGATGAAAAAATACGAATTTCCTCAGCGTTTTGCATGCTTTATAAATAAATTATCTATCCGATACGCCTAATCGAACAGTTCCTTTCGAAGTTTGCATTAGAAAAGTAATAGGAATTGATTACAATCGAATTAATTTCGGCAGTAAAAGTTAAACGTATCAATTTTCACTTTACGTCCTTGCCTTTCCTTTGTACGAGTAAAATGATTTATCAACTGATATATTTGTTAGCTATAAAGCTATTATAATTAATTATCATTATAATAAATATACAGAAGTAACACTATCACTAGTATAATGTGCAATACCTATCTTTCATATTTTTTTGTGCATTATTTAAAATTAGTTATAAACCGCATTAACATACATTACAATATTTTTCAATTCTGTATGTTTAAAATGAAAGAAAATCTGATTAGTAGTAAGAAGAAATAATTTAAGCATGTATATGTAATATAGGCATAATACATTTAAATTATGTACCTATATTAGATTTGAACCGATTACAGTAGTAACTTGTTCAAACATATTATATTATATGCAACGCTAGCTGAATATTCGCTATCAAAAGACTATTGAATTATTATGTTTGTTCTCAGTCCAAGGGCAAATGAACCGAGACACAAACACATTTAAAGCAGTAGCCACACAAGGCAATACAACAACACATAATAATATGGCAACACTTTCAGCGAAATGACGTAACGTTGTAAAAATGCTCACATTTGAATGGGCGTTCGCGCAAAGGCCATGTGTGCCTCTACGTCTACAATACGCCGAACAAAAAAGTGTATGATGCCTCAAAGAAGTATGTAAATATGACAAAAGGAATAATTTGTATACATTCATAGACGCAGAATCCATACATCAAAACGTTGACATAATAAAACCCGACAAATTATAGACGAGTTGTTCGCAAACTATGCACTTTTTCATTACAGTAACGTAATAGAGTAAATTATATAATACTTTCTAATGGGAATGGACAAAAAAGAGTGTGATAATTAGATTCAATCGTTGTAAATTTAAAATTATGTAAAAACCAACCCCATTTTATTATATCCGATGTGATATTTTTTTGTAAAATATCAAAAACTCGTCGATATATGAAATTTAATTTTGGCACAGAATTCTGGTGATTGAATTCGCATGTAGATTATAGGTGGGCCAGTAAGGCACTGTGTCAGTGTCTATTTTCATGTAAATGTGTGGGTATGGTTCAGCAGTGGCGTACCTACGTATTTTCTTTTACAACTTTCATGTTGCCATTAGCACTGATTTGTGTTGACAGACCATTTTAGTATGCTGGTTCGAATATATCGTTTATACTGAGAAGACCCCGGATCGAAGAGAGGCGAGCGGCTGGTTATCCGGAGTCCTGGAAGGGCTGATCTCAGACAAACACCATTTCAGATCCGGTTTAAAAACTTATTTATTTTCCATTCAAGATGCAGTGGTTTAATATTACACAAATATAAAAATCTTAATACATAAAATTGATTCTACATTTACATTTACTTAGCAACTGAATTTACTTTAAGTTTTAATACAAATGGCACAACGAATTTAAATTAAATCCAATGCAAATCAAAACACAAAAACAAACAAACAGTTCACATCGTCACATCACCTTCGTCGCGACGAGACCTCGTTCGTCCGACTCGGCAGCTCGTCATCGACTGTCTACCAAAAATTCAAAAAAACTCCGTGCAAAGTTGGAGCTACCCTTTTCCGTAAAAATGGACTCGTCCAGCGGCCGAAGCCCGGGGGGCATTTTAAAGCCTGACAACAAGAAACAGCGTCTTCTGCGAAATATTGCTGTTTGCCGCAGGCCGATTTCAGTTCAGGACAGTAATGACACTTATACTTAAGAAAAACCAGGGTGTGTCAATACATATAGGGAAAATTTGTACAGATATTACAAAATTTTCAAATGCCTGCCTAAAAACTATTGATGAAAAATTCCCTCAATATTTAATTATTTTATACGTTTAAAACGGTCTGAGTTAAAAAAAATAAGACATAAATAATACAGTTAATAATCGAGAGTATTGTGGAAATGCTAAAAAGCACTTTGTATGTATTCCTGGTTTCTTTAACAAACAATGCAAAAAGTGGAAACTAAATATAAAAAAAATACATGGGTGAGCACAACAGTGAGATATACAAAAAAAATCGATATCAAAATTGGAAACGATTTGTATTTTACAAACCGTCGATACATTAGAAAACAAAAAAGATTATTTGATATATAAATAATGGTTGCTATAAAAATAAACTCAGATGAACGAAATTGATAAAACAGTGAAGAAATAAAGCCCACATGCATATAGACCGAGTCTCGGGCCACTACACCCTAGACATTCCCGGCAATAATTTGAAAACGCGTAACGCTGCTGCGTAATGGGATAATCGTATTATAACGTGATGTTATTCCGTAGCGGTTGGTGGCGGGTACAGATTTAAGTAGATTTTACGAAGATTCGGGTAGTTGGTATCTTTCAACTTAGCAGGTAATAAAATAATTTTACTTACGTTCCACAAGCACTTCCATATTGTGTACGAACTCGATCCTATGGATGCGGTTCTGACAGAAACACAAGATGTTGATAGATAGATACCATACTAGTTTACCTAATGTTTGTATTATTTAACGTTGAAAGACGATGAGCACAACATAAAGGGAATTGAAAGATAACGTTGTCACCTTGTTGCCTAACAGGTAGGGTAGGGTTACTTAGATGGCATCTAAAAGGAGAACAAGTCTCCCAATTCGACCAAAAATTAGTGTCCTCCATCCATTTGAGAATTACGATTTTCTATGTTAATATCACTGATTTCAACACATGGAATTCCATTTAAGCTGTTTGATTTCCCTATGAATAATAACTATTCAATGTAACTTCTATGTCGTAGTAAGTTTATATTATCTGAGATAGGCGGAATTGTGAGTATGTATAACTAACTCCATCTTTTCGTAATTTTATGATAAATACGAAAAAATATTCCAAGCGCTTAAGCGGGAACAACAGTTTAATGCGTCACAAATGCTCTACAATAATTATAATAAATTTAGGCGCCTATTAGACAAGTCTAATATACCTGAAATAAATGTGATGTATTATTATTATTTTCTGGTCCCAATAGTATAAGTTTGCTCATTTTATGGTCCTAGACTTACAGGTCCACAACTTCTCGTTTAAACGACATTCTGTTATATATATGTAAACACTGTTCATAAGAATAGTAAAAATGGTAGCCTTATGGAGAGTATAATCATTATTGATTGAAAAATGACATTAGAAAACTTTGTTTTTACTCTCTTGAAAAATCGTCTTTTTGGATATATGGACCTGATAGCTTAATATGTCATTTGAAGTTTCTTAGTAATAGGATTGACTTCGTTAACTGGTATTCATTCCACGCCTACCGTTATGTCCTCCATTGACATTTTCCATTTGGTAGCCCTACTAACAGGTGAGGGAGGTTACAGGCAATTATGGCACGATTTTTATAACACGTCTGGCAAAAAAATGGCAAACCACGCCAATGTGCGAGTGTGTACCAGACAGACAATAAAAATGACCCATTGTGTAACAAATATAATGGCTCTAGCCGAACATTGCATTTATGAAAATAACGTAAATTGGTTTGGCTACATTGTAGGCCACCGGGATTGTATAGTGTGGACGCAATTATTTTATGACATCATGTTAATGTAAACTATACTATCAAAGCTTTTTATTGAAGTCAATCTAATAATACACCTAATTATTTCGAATGAGCAAGCAATTGTTCGTTACAAAAAAAAAAAAAGACCGCGGCATTTTTTTATTTGGCAACATGAATTTCATTGAAGATAGTTCCGTGTGCACGCATAATTTTTTTCTCAATCCATTTATTGATTTGTATTAAACGCATGGATATCTGTGATGTTTTCATACCTTTCCACCCACCTCTATCAGATCCTGAAAATGGCACTAATTCCATCCTTTCTTTCCTTCAATCAACCAGTTCTCGCTAAAGACAACTTCTTTTGAGATGGTACATTAGAAGCTCACACGAATTAAAAATGTACAAATATATTAAAATAGCGTATAAATATAATAAAGGACGTATACTGCGTGATAAAAATGTTTTGGTCAATTTACCACGCTTAACTACATTGTCGCCATAATATTTTAATATGCTAGGTAGTAATGTAGGGCATCCAATCTCGGACCCTTTTCTGATCCAGGGATTTCGGGATTGACTTTTTCTCAATCCCGTGATCCCGGGATTGAAAAAAGGCCAGATTTTCAAATTTTAAATTGTCAAAAAAAAAATTGTAGGTAATATGTATCACGATAAGCCGTGTACATGAAGCCACGGAAAAAAATATAAAAATCCTCATACAAAATAAAAATAAAACCCCGTGAAAAGGGATTTGCAGTTCATACAAAATAGGAGGATAGGTATGTATGTTCCTAAAAACGTATAAAGAACATAATACCTAGGTCTTTTTATTAACTAGGTATCAGAATATAAATACAAAATATAATACAAAATTATAATAATTATAAGTGCAATCACACAAAAAATGTTTGTAAAATATGTAGGTACCTAGGTGTCTTTACAATTATGCAGAAAGTATTTGCATGCAGAATCTTGCGCGTTTATTTTCTTCGATTGTTAATAGCAAGTCGGTAATAATTTGCATTTTATATTTTACAGTTTATCGGAGATAAGAATAAGAATTTGCATTTTACTATAAATTATTTTTTACTATTTTATAGCGAATCCCGATATTAGTATTAAGTCAATCCCGGGATTACGGGATTGGAAGCCCTAGTAGTATGATCATTTTGTTTTGCAACGAATGTCTTATACTATGAAGCAAAATTGCAATTAATGATCTTGCAATGCATTGCTCAATATTAAAAATAAATTAAATATGAAAAAAATAGCGGTTGGCAGAGTAATTTACATGGATACCTAAATAAATTAAACTCTTTTCCTCAAAAATATGATTGCAATAATTCGGTATTTCATAAGAATTATCGATGACTGTAATTACTATTCAACAAAACAGCAATATCTTAAAAAGCCATTCTTGAATATATTTATGTACGCTGGCTGGCCTTGTAAAATTATCAATTTTACCCGGCCGACGAGCACCTTCCTTTATCGCCACTCCAAAGATAAGAAATTAATATAATATTGATTTAATTCAAAGACGTTTAACAAGTATTTGCAAGCATACTTTATTAGAAAATTCACCTGTTAAATCGTTTAAAATTATAACAAGTCACTGGTATGTATATTATACGGCAAAATTGCTTTGAGTAAAAAAGTTTCTAGAAAGTACAGCTGACCATTATAAATGATTGATGAACAATACAATATAACTTCGATATAACGGACTTACGCGGACGTGGGGGTATCCGTCATAATATGGTATTATCATACAGTTTGCTTGCTATATATTGCTCACATATACAAAACACCGACACTCCTGATTCGTTAACTGCCTACAAAGAGGATGTTTCTGTGCGAATACAAAACTTAACTTCACACGACTGGGCGTGGCTAACGCACATCAAATCATCGGCCACTACGCGTTAAAACTGCGGCTGTGTGATTACGTGCTCATCATGCGCAGAACATTTTTTACCAGCGGTGGCTCTTAAACATGTACATATAGCATTACAAGGATGTTTTCAAAAATGTTTAGCTTTGATTGGAAATTTTGCCAGTTATATCGATGTTTTACAGTAATATTTTTCGAGAAATAGCTGTAGAAAATATTTGTCATGAATGAAAAAATACCTCTAAATTTGATAACTAAAATGGCGTAAAGGATAATCAATTGAGCCCATGGAAACCAAGGAAGGTTATGATAATAATATACATACTATTTTTAAGAATAATGTAAAACTGCCTTACTCAATGCGATATCACGCAATACATTTACCAAGAAAAGAACTTTACCGATACATAATAATATAATAAAAAGTTAACAACTTGCATTCGAGTCTGGTCTTAATAGTTAACTAAAGTTTTAAAGAACAGTGGCTTGTCAATTATAACAAAAGGTATCGCTGAATTTAGATACGTAAAAATTGACGAGGGAGGTCTTTTAATTTATGCACGAAACCGCTATTTTTTCCGACTCGACTAAAGATGAGTCATTCAAATTTGTAGCTGTCAGGGCCTCTGACAACTTGATTTATTTACATGTTGTCGCGGATGACATATTATAAATATTAGTATTATTGTGGAGCTGTCAGTATGTAAAGTAGATGCGAGTCTGATGTGAGGTCTGCAGTAAGTAAGTAGCTCGTGGCGAGCACGGAGCGACTCTGAATAATAAATTCGATTGAATTAAATGCCCTGACACCCTGACCCGACACCTAACCCAGCGCCGTTTGTTTAAATTCTACCAGAGGAGGGAAACTAAGCGTAGCAAATTAGACAGATGAAATAATAATATATATATAACAAATTGGGAACAGGAATAACTTTAACTGATTTTCTTCTGGCCAATATGATACATGCAATTCAGGTAAAACATACATCGTATCAATTGTGTAGCTTAAACAATTATTCAAACAGTATTTTGCACCCCCAGTAAAATAGGGTTGTATATTAAAAAAATAATGAAGTTTATACAATACGATTACAAGATTTAAGTACGAATAAATGAATTTAATACTACCTTGTAGTGTGGCATTAGGATGGTTTCTCATCACTAACGTCACTTATACGTAGATACCAAACTAGCTTACAGGCACTCGCGAGAGTGAGTGTTTAATTTGTGTCAATAAGCTGCATAAGTGATACGAAGGAATGCCTTTTTTAACCTCGACCATTTAATATTTGACGCTACGCACACTCAAAAAATAACCAAATTAACGGAGCCGGAAGGAGAGGAATGACCAACTAAACCATCCAATTATGAGGCAGATTTCAATAATGTGCTTCCACCTCTGAACTTAAACATTAGCCCTATAATAATTGAATTATTATTCATCTACGGCTGGTGTCGGCAATCTCTGATAGGGAATGAGCGTTGTATTTTAATGTCCACAGATGGTGTCTCATTTTACTTACATTTGGACGGTTTCGATAGGCATTTATGAGAAAACACAACTTTTGTTTTTGTAATAATGAGGATACACAAAAGCAAAAATGGTAGAAACAATTAACGCCCTAGAATATACATAAATTTTAAGTTCATACACGTTTCCATTTTGCAATGATATTGAATAAAGCTTTTACAAAAAATTCATAAAGGATTAATAATTACTGTATTCAATGCCGATTTTCTACCATTAAGAAAACACTTTTTTGTCTGTTCTAGATTTTTCTTTAGGCTCGATTTTTCCGTGACGGGTTGTTTAGATTTATATTCCAAATGATCATAAGATTTACCCACGACCCAAAGAATTTCTGAGTATTGATAGAACCATGAATAGAAAAATATATAAGTGGGTGTGTTTTTTCATTATACGAATGTGACGACCTCAGCAGCGCATCATTTATAGATTCCTGTCACGACCGCTTGCTTGCCTTTTCAAAACTCAATTTCCTCCACAAAGGTAAAATGTATGAGTTATAAAAATGGCCGCGGACTTTATCAGTGAAGATAATCTCACGGTGTATCCGAAGGCTCGTGACTGCTCGCGAATGTTCGTCATCTTTCGTGACTCGAAGCAAAATTGTGAATCACAGCCAGATATGTGGAATACTGATTGTGGACGAAGATTTTTTCTTATTCGATCTTAGCTCATTGTTAGAGTATAATATAATACTAAAATTTGAACCGTTCAAATAGTGTACATTTCTATAAGTTTTTTCAGTAACGACCCGGCTTTCGCCTTTCGTCTTCTCGAGATATTCAAGTACCTGGAGCTACACCTTTGCCCTACAGACGTGCATACTGACCAAAAACAAAATATTTTATTCATTCAATACCACTCTCTCTATTGAGTACTATATTTCAACCGCCCCATGAACTTGTTAACCATGAAGTGTGGTGACCATGTTTGGGTGGCGTCAGTTTTTGGCTTTTCCCCACTCCCACTCTTCTTGAATTTGAAGAAATATGCATGTATCCTTTGCTACACTGGCTTGATTTATAGACGAAGTAAAAAATAACAAGGTGGCAACATTTGAGTTAGAAAAAAACTGAAATAACGTCCCTGCATACTGCCTTGCTATACATGTACCATATAAACCCAACACTCGGCTCTTATTGACTTCAATCGTCCTTAATAGAATTATTGGGTATGGACAAAAACCCCCTATAACTATAAGCCATGCTGTACGGCAGGTATTTTTGCAGACGAGTGGTCCATTGCATTTACTGCGACGTCATGAAATCGATATTTTGGGTTAATTACGATGAATTCTAGCATATTTTAATAATGTGTTATAGTGGGTAATTAAATGTAA
Organism: Himalopsyche phryganea; assembly: GCA_022494535.1. Taxonomy (NCBI): domain Eukaryota; kingdom Metazoa; phylum Arthropoda; class Insecta; order Trichoptera; family Rhyacophilidae; genus Himalopsyche; species Himalopsyche phryganea. The sequence goes on along the minus strand of JAGVSL010000035.1, from coordinate 3,715,858 downwards.
TATCTTTAATGTCAACAGGAATAAAGATATTTTAGATGGATTCGACGGTAACTTTGATGTTTTAATATTAAATTATGTTGATAACTTAGTTATGCCACTGGCTGTGTTACTAAATGTAACGCGTTTCTCTTCTTTAAGAAGCATCTTAATTAAAAATGAAGAGTAGCGTCGGTTTGTTTCCTTCTAATAGACGTGGGGACGGGGACCCAAACGATGATAGTTAGTTATGGTACGATATAGTTATTCTGAAGATGCTTCTTAAAGAAGCGAAACGCGATGCATCTAGTTTCACAGCCAGTGGAATAACTAAGTTATCAATTTTTATTTGATATTAGGAATAAAGTTGTGTACCTTATTTGAAAGAGTATAATTATAAAGCCTAGCCGTAATCAATGATTGTCATTAATCAACAATTCAAAGTGTGTATTTTGCGATAAATTACGATTCTAATAAATCTACTCTGCCACACATCGCATTTCGTGCCATTCACTACATATATTATGACGACTCTACGATATAATTTATTGTGACGATTTAATTATTACTTACCATGCATATATGTTGGTTTACGATGAATTGTAAATTATGTAATGATTATAGTAAAGAAACACTGAATAAACTCACAAGAAATCTTTTCAAATATATGTTATATTCGACGAAAAACGGAGTGGACAGACGATCTTCGTACAACCACCATACAATTTGTTGGTAGAGACTGGGACGCCTAGGACTACTCGTAAATTGTAAAATTTTTTATAGCACTGCTTGTAACTTAAGGTTGCTTTGGTATGGAACATTAGACTTTCAAGGTAATTCTCTACTCTGCAAGCTTGGCTCTCGATATAGACAGGCTCAGGAACATTGTACCGTTTGATGCAATTATAAAATACATGTCATTAACGAAGCCGTACATGCATGAAAAATAGGATTTAAAAAATGACAGGGGTTAAGTCGAAACGGCTTTCTTGTACCCGAAGACTAAATTATTATCTTACGTAAGTGCCAATGATGTCAATGTATTATTAGAAATAATCCTGTATGAAAAACATTATTTACGCAGAATGGAAGAGAGGTTAGGTACTCTCAAAAGAATGCCACATTTTTCTTTCGGTCGCAGCTATATTTATTTCTACTGGAACCAATAGCTGGTAGTCGAGGAAGACTGTGAGTCAATCATTGGATGTTTGCTTTTATTAGAAGCAGGGATTTGGCTATTTTCACCATAATGGAAGGAGTCGATAGATTATTATCATGTGAATGAATAATGGTTGAATTCCTCACATGCTAATCTCTTGGAATACAAATTTAAATGTCATAAGCGAATTTGCCAGTTGGTATTCGAACCCATTAAATAAAGTTATAACACATAAATATTATGACAAAAGCATCATAACTGAGTAATCACATGTGCGCTTCCGAATCTTTTGTTGAATACGTGTCTATTCATATATGACTTTGTATACAAGGGTATATGACTCGTTTAGCCCGTCATTTCCTACCAACTCAAAAAAACAGACTTAAAACCACATTATACTTAAATCTAAGCCAGATTAAATACATTTAATCTGTTCGTTGCCCACCCTGTTCACATACTGGATTAATAATTCGACACCACACGCCTACCCCGTGTATATAATAAATGTACGCATTACACGATTTACGACATATAAATGAATGATCTAATAATATTGTATTCTATTTTCATGTTATCAATGTACAATTTTATTTCAACGCTATCATTGCCTAATTAATTCTTAAAATTTTGGGCGTGAGAGGATTTATCATGTTAGGTGGCTGGGCAGGGAAATGGTTAAGATTTGAAGGGGATACGTTTCAAAAGGGTAATAAACAGTTTTCGCCTAATAATACGCGAGAGTGAGATAAAGCAGGACTCTAAAAATAGAAATCCCATTAAAAAGTTCATCGCCGCAATATTATGCACTTGAATAGAGGCCAGACTAAATATTTTAATTTTAATAGATGACGGACACTTTTACCTTTGATGGACTGAGTTAAAAATATTTACATAACGAACTCTATAGACTGCCGCGCGACGTTTTAAAAATTGCACACAAAAAATGAAAACAAGAGCTATTGGTATTATACGGAACAACACATAAGTCGACTAGACTTTTGATTTTTTAACTATCAATAGTCTATGCCATCTATGGTATACATTTCATAAATATTACGTAGTTTTTTTTGTACAAGTCGTATAGTATCAAAAGTAGAACTATGTACTATTTGAAGTTTCGAGATAACCACGAAAAACGTTTTGTTGGCTTTTTGCGTTTTTTGATGTTTTAAATTTGTATGAGCGGCCATATTGTGACTTCACTTAGGGTAACTCTGTGATTGGTCGAAGGTATGATTTACCAAACCGTTCACTTCTGTTTCCAAAGCTGCTAATTTTTCTGATTTTGGTAGCAAGCATCATTTTCTTTTATGTTTTTATACCACATGTACATGATCTTGACACCAAAATTTTATTTCTAACCCAACACTATGACCGGTAGAATAGTGTGGCAGCATTCCTTCAATTTCGACAAACATGGGATAGTTCTACTTTTGATACTATACGACTCAAATAATACATTACTTTTCTTATCTACACTATCAATAAACATGGAAAATTGCATTTTTTTAAAACCAAACTTTTAGATAAAATATAAGTCTACATTTACACGATTTCGAACGATACAGCGTTTTCAGGTAACCATTATACAGTTGTATATCATTATACAGTACATGTATTTAAGCCATTTAAGGTTATGTGCAATGGACGCGTTTACACTAAGCAGCCCTATTACTAAATGCATATTTCGGCGTCAATAACTTAAATTGAGCAATGCACCATGAGGAAGCTGGAATGTTTTAAAGATGATAAGTTGAAATAAACAAATAATCGAAAGAGCATCGGTAAATAAATGGGTTTGAAGACAGTGGCATGACTGTAGAGAATATTGCAGGAGACGCATAGTATAGTAAATGTGTGCGTTATGAGATCATGATAATTGGAAATGCAAGTTACAAGCAATCGGCCATGCCGGCTTCAACCATTACCACGCCAAGTGAATAAAATATGAAATTTCAAAAACTCAAGCTACAATATTTCGTAGTCAAAACGGCAAACTAATTATCTAACCAAGAATTGATGATATTATAAGGATTCGCAGTAACACAATTTTGGAACAACAAAAACCTAAGAATTAGGCACAAAATTAGAATCCTTAACAAACGTCAGAGACGAATGAAATTATCAAATTCGAAAACTAAGAATGTATAAATTAATTTCATTGAAATGTATGAAAACTAGAAGCTAAGTGATGGATAGAATATCACATCTACTTTTTAAAACATACCTAGGTATATAAAACTGATTCAATCCTCGTTAAGGATAAAAAATCTACTTAACTGGAGATTTGATATGATTTAATTTTGCAGTCGAAGACAACGATGTTCACAACAACGATGTTCACAACAACGTATTCACGGGTTCGAATCCCAATACGGATAGTTTCATAAATTGATTTTTCAATCGATCGAGCATGGTTTCTTAGCTATTTAATTGTTGAATTCTTCCAAAAGAATGTTGAATTAATTTATAAAATATTTTCATAATGTAAAATAATAATAAATTTATATAATTTGTCTTATCACATATCAATAGAATTATAATTCACGAGGCCAATCGCACGAACATAGCGTCGTCAAATAATAAACTCGTAGAAAAATCGGACAATTAAACGGGGGGGCACAGAGTCGGTCAGATAAAACGGTGCGCCACACGCGGACGAAATGTGGAAAGGTGTGAAGAGAAACGAAGCATGGTATCGCCGACGGCTTCCATTATCGTCGGGAAGAAAAAGGAACACCGTGGAATGCAAGTAAAATAATGAAAGAGTTCCCCAAACGAGTGGATGCGAAGGCAATCGTGACTTCTTTTGACCCGAAACATGACTCCATTGCATCGAATACATCAAAAAATCTCAATCATTAGTGAATTTTTTCTTACATTGTGAATAAGATGAATTAAACGTTCTATAATAGGAATATCGCACTCTGGGCAGTGAATGTGTATACTGAGAGTTAAGTACAGATAGAGAGCACATTTCAACACGAGTAGATATAATAATAAAACTAACGATAAATACGGGAGAACGAAGAATATGTGATCGGGGTTACACTGTATATACTTCCTACATATGTACATACATAATTATAATCTAGCTACGATAGAATGTCACCATCCTTATTTGGAAACATGAAAACTACCTTCTAAAGTGAAAGCATGTTATTTCTACTCGTTTTTTGCAGCCGAATTTCTTTTGTCGACGAGTGGACATTTACTACCAAGTGCATTATAATATATAATACAACTATTTATATTAGAATATAATCGTGTAAATTAAGCGTGTTCTTGATAATATGTACAGATGTCATTTGATTAAACTAATCTACAATGACTCAAGATGTCAATCATAAATGATGTTTCCTTGAGTGATTTGTGTGCACGGAGCCGTAAATTTGCAGTTGTGATCAAATTATTTATGCGCCGTGTCAATTAACTACTAGACTGATTGAAAATATTATTTATTTGTAAATTACAGTAATCAACCGTTGATTCATCAATTACTCGCAAATAATTCAGCCTCTAGGTATGTTGTTTATATCATCAAGCTATAACCAGCTGTATTTTTTAATCAAGTCATGAAAATCTACCTTCTATTCAAAAAAACAAACTTAACATTCAGTACCTAACTGTAGGTATGTGAATTTGTCACAGGTGTCATCAAACCTCAGATCGCAAGCCGTTTGCGGTGATACGTGGGGCGAAACAAACATATTTTCTGATTCATTGTTACTTTTTTTTTATTTGACACAATACAGAATATTATAATAGTCAATACGATGTGGCGAAAATGTATTGAAAAAATATTTATGTGAATAGTGATTTTCAATCACAAACCCAACAAACACATACAGTCAACTAGCCGATAAGAAATTGAAATAAAATGTTATAATATATACCAAGCATAGATAAATTTCCAAGAAAGATAATTTATGTTAGTGGACATCTAGTGCAATGTGCATATTTTTTTATTTTTTTACATTTGGTCAAAATGTATTATAGTTAAAGACTCAGTGATGAAGGAGTTTTAAAATATAATAAAAATAGTTCGAGAACAATGCCATGAAACATTCCAACACTTTTATAAATTGAAACAATGTTTTTTGTGTTGATGCAACTGAAAAAGGACGCACATAAATTTGGACACGGCATCAAATTATGTTTTCGAGACGTTTGAAACAGGATTGGTAAACAATCGGTAGATGGATAGGGTGGGATTGGATAATATAATATGTATAACAATTTGTTTCCGAAATAAAAATATGTTATTAAACAATGACAGGTAAATCATCATTAAAATTATTGCTATGATCCGATTTTTTATGTTTAAGGATGACAAAAAAAACTATGCTTCAAAGATACACATCTTACTTCTTCACTGTCAATATTTAAGGTGCTATGAACTTAGCATTCAAGGCTGACGACTGACGACGTTTATTATTACTATCAGTGTATTCATTTTATCGTAGAATACCCCGATGATGGATTCAGTAGACAATGTCGATTTTTTTTAACTCGATATTGCATTATTCGACAGCTCAGTATATGTTTTAAACGTATGCGGGCAAAATAAAAATATGCAATTTATGTTGATTTTGTAAAATGATACTCAAATAATGTTAATATAATAATCTGAACCGTGGTTCTATTTCCAGAGCGTAACTAGCAAGCGATAAGAGAACAATAATTTACTTTACAGGTGAAAAAACGTAATGAAGTGAAACAATTATTTGGACTCTTGAGTCAGGAACGAAAAAGTCAGTGCAGTGCAAATTAAAAGAAATGTACATAATTTGATTTTCTTTTAATTTACGAAAGCTACGAAAATTACGATTTGAACAAGAACTGGTTATAAGCCAGTCGATCAAACAATCTCAATAGATTGAGAGATGGTCAGGATGTGTTAATAAAGGAATAGTTGCTAGTTAGCTGCTCACGCTATACATCGTTTTCAGGATCTGACAATGTGAGTGAGAAGGGAAAAATCATCAACAATATCTATTTTTTCAAATACTGTTGTAAATCGACCAATTAAAAATCAATGCGTCAGCACGAGTCCATTCGGAGATCCGACCTTGTGTACACTAGGCTACGTTACCGACAATTACACAGAAATTTATTTCATTAAAAATCAAAATATTCAATAATATCCGATACCATGATTTAGTTTGGGTTTAAAAAAAAATGATAAAACGCACGCCAATGTACGCCATTAGACCATAAAGATTGAGCTCGATGAAAGAAAGCTTCGGATTCGAAATTCGTGCAATAGTCATTTGAGATGGATTCAAGAACGAAAACAAAAAGTCAGTTTCGAGTCGTGGTTCAATTTAACTCGAACTAGATTAACTACGCGAGATTCAAACCTTTCCTCGTACATTTAAGTGATAGTACAAGAGAGCAGTTATCTGAGTTGAAAATATATTTCGGCCTAGATAGTGATTAACGATGGACAGCCATTGGGTTTATTGGTGCCATTGACCTTGATTGTCCAAGATTAACCAGCCTATTTTAGTTTTATTGCATGTTCAATTATTATAAACTTGCACAAAATATATTATACTTTATTCGAAAAGTTACATGCAATAAGAAAGGTGTGCCAAAAACACTAATATATGACTTTATACTTTTTAGAGCGACATTCACTTAATAAAAAAATCATTACAATTCAAACAATTTAAGATGCTCATGATTAATTCGACAATTTAGTTTTGTTACTTAAAATTTATTTACCAATAAATGGAAACAGTTTTACGAAATAAAGGAAATGTCTATAATTTATTTATTTTCACTGATTTTCGACAGTGAAGGTAATTAGAAAAACATAAGCAAGTTATAAAAAAGCCTATTGTGGCAGTCAATGAGTTTTAGGGCACACAATAAAATCAACCCACCACAGCACACTATTAAAGACAATACATAAACAAAATGTTTTTGACACATACGAAAATAATGGTTTTATAAAATACACTGCGAAGGCCTTAGCATGAAAAACAATTTCTTACTCATTGAAAATGTTGCATTCAAACCAAGATTGAATTTATAGGTAAGTTATTGTGGCGCTAAACGCACGATCAGCTGACACACAAAATATAAACACCTTAACGAAACGTCACTTTGACAGATGCTGCGACAGACACGCGGTTGAACGTAATCAATATGCAGTCCGAAGCATGCACTTACGTCGACAAACGAGCTATTACTACGGAACAACTCGATACTAAAATGTAAAAGCACTCTCGCAGGTTCATAATATCACATCGAAGTGAGTAAAATACCGTTCGCCTGTTCTGTGCGCCTGGTAGATGAGCGCGAGAAACACCGTGAAGATGAACCGGTTTTTTCCGATTCCAGTAAAAGCCGCTCGGACAATAAATAATGCTGATGCGGAAAATTACTTTCCATGTCATTTTTTAAAAATTGTCTGATCGCTATTATACCAGTAACGTACTCGATAAAAAGTGTAATTTGTAATACACATTGGCGTTGCTCGCGTCTCAACGATACCAACATTATCAATAAGTCGGCGTACATTTTATATTCCCAGCGCGGTTTATTAAATTGAAATCATTGTTTTCTGTCTGTTTTTATATACATTAATACAAAAAAACGAAACAAATCACACAGTTGATGACTTACAAGTGAGAAATAATATACGATAAAAGTCAAAGAACTAGAGTTCTGCTGACTTTAAAATCATAAGACTTAATCGGGGTTTATATGATCGGACGAAATAGAAGAACAAATTCCTTTCACTATGCAAGTGTAAATTCATCCAGAAATCCACAAGACAAATAAACCCGAAATAAGTAATACAAAAACAACTCGTTCAATTCATCATCTATCAACTGTGTGATTAGTTTTATTTTACTCTCTCTGCGACCCTAAAAACCTCCGTAATAAATCGCAATTCGTTTCTCTTTTTCTCTCACTGATTTCGTCAAATATATGTTGAAAATTAAGAAATACCGAATATAATGAATAAATAATTAAGAAATACTAAATATAATGGATAACCGATACAGAAAGTGAGTATATTTCTAACTCAACCAAGAGACAAATATTATGGATGAACTTTAAGTTTATAGGTATACGATATATTGATTAACTGATTGAAAACAACACTGAATTCCGTTTGACATTAAAGTATTCTTTCGAGGAGAATATTTCGCGATAAATTGTTTCAAATAACAAAAAGTGCATGTACCTGCAGAACGCTTACACTCGACTAGGCCAAGTCGTTCACCTTGAAATTCATATTAAGTGGCAAAAAAACCGTTGGCTCTCTTAACTCAATGGAAGTATGTACGTACTTAAGAAGTATAATATAATAATTATCTATCAGCTGTCGTGTTTGTTATCCATAACTATTGTAAAAAAAACGAACTCCAAATGTGTTTCCTTATAGCATAGTTTCCCATAGCACGTTCCAGAATCCCGCTATAGGGACTACTGTACAAGAAATTGATGTTTCATTGTGATCTTGGAAGCCATTTTTATGTGTCAGATCCATGAGGACAAACAATGAAAAGAGTTCATAGTTTGAATAAGGTAACTATAAATTAATAAAAATAGAAATAAAAATGTATCTTCATCGTGATATCATAGGCCATAGACAAATTAGAGTTCAGCAAACTTTTAATAGCAGTCGTTGTCAGGTTATGTTTATTTATAAAATGTCTCGAGAGATGACATCACTATGAAATTTAAATAACGCCCACCAAAGCGTTTTTCATTTATCAAAAAATATAAAACACTAACAATTATCATAAATTAATTTTTTTTATCAAAATATTTATTCGATGCCATCATTTTCATCTGCCTTAAGAGAGTAGAAGACTTAAAAATAAAAAAAGTTTCAAAAACAAAAGTGTTTTTAAACACTTTTGTATAGTCCACCAGGGCTGCTAAAGATTTTTTAAATGCAAATTATTTTAGTATCCCGTAGTGCAATCGACTGGCGTAAAAACTAAATACATATTGAGAAAAAACAAAAAAAATATCAACGCAACCTGGCAAATATTTATGCACACAAAATTTATAATTGAGCTTCAGTCTCCTTAATGGTGTACTTATTTTCCATTACATCCAATTTCACTTAAAAGGTAAAAAGTTAATCAAATTGTGTCGACGTTAAAAGCTTTCAGAAAATATGCAAGCATGACGGAAATGAATGTTTCATAAAAAAAATACCCGCGTTGAAAAATCAATACGTGTTAGGGGACCGTTTCTAGCAATTTCTCTTCAAAATTAATTGATATTTTGAGAAGTTAAGTATGCGATGTACGAAGATGTCTTCCTTTCAACTCTTTCTAGTAATACGAGTTAAGCCATTACAAACAGATTTCGTTCAACAACTTGTGTACTCAAATATGCTTTTACAAGTTAATATACACACAGCAAGCTAGTATTTTTTTAACCACTGGACTCCTAATGGAGTTATCTCACCAGTTGTTCTACGAGGACTGCTTGGTGCTCAGTTCCTCAAACACTCTTTTTTTTTGATGACTTAAGGATAGATGCATAGGGCTAAGAAAGAACAAATTAGCTAAACGCTTCCGCTACGGCCAAGTTTTTAATAGATTAAAAAATCAATTAATGAAACTGCCCATAGTGGGAATCGAGCCCGTGAGCACCATAATTGAAGCCAACGTCGGTGACCACTCCGACCAAGAACCCTTACTATGGTAAAAATTCATTCTTTTACGAATAATGTATGGGAAAATGTATCGTGAATGTTTTGTTCAGAAATATTTTTTCGTCTCGTCCTCAGTTTTCTTACCCTGCTCATCAATCGTTACTCGTGAGTCTCCAATGGAGTCACAAACGAAACTTGCATAATACAAAATAACATAATTTTACATACGAACGCTTCTCTTTCCTACACATGCATTTAGCTTACATCATGAATGAAGATAATTAAAAAGGAGCCTTCGGAGAATGTTTGAAAGTGACGAGAGACAACGAGCTTCAAAGTTTTCAAATGTCATGTATCTTATGTAAGGACACGTTTTGACGTAAAAGGGTATTAAATACTCAGCAATACATATGATGCAATGAAAGCTTTTCATAAAAAAATTTTGTTGAATTGAAGTACATAAATACATCAGACAAATATTAATTAGCGAGGTGTACATTTTATAAAAGGGTTCGTATTGAAAGAAGTTTTGCAAACACAGTTGCGTCAAAATTAATCAAAATAAAACAAACAAGCCATTAAACGGTGTACTATCTCACATATTATAGTTATTATTTTGGCAATTGTCAAGTTGCCACAATTAATTTCGTTAAAATCGTCTTAATATAAGAGTTGTCATAATTAATTCGTCAAACTGTATCGATTATTTTACTGCACTTTTCGTAAATGGTTGCAAGCGAATTAATTTGCAAAGTATATATACACGACTCATTGATATTTGTAGCGACAAAAATAAATATGTGGTTATGCGAAGAATTGAATATTACGAGGGCATTTAATTTGTAGTAAATTAAAGTTCGCTATAACTGTTGATGAACATATTTTATAGCATCTTAAAACGAGGTAATACGTAATTTATATTATTCATCAACATTAATTACACCAAGATATGTCGAAAAAAATAATGACGACGTGCTGCATTAATACTCATATAATAAAAAATGTCCATTACAGGACTATAACAAACTCCTTTCTTTCACTAGTAAATTAAAAGTGGCATGGATGCAATGGACATTCTTGGACATCCGTAAATGGAAACACAGTGAGTGCAGTTATCAACCGGTGAATCGAACGTGCCCATAATTTTGTATTGACAATAAACAATTTTTTCGAACAAAAGAAATTACTGGCTCTTCAGCATTCGACATTTTTTTGCAATACTAGTTTCCTGTGAGTATTGACTACAATGCATAAAGAATTTGAACGGGAGTCATGAAGTAATATTATTGCACAGAGCAAAATACTATATGTACTTGTCTTAGAATCAATTCGTTCCATGGAAAATTAAAAAAAAGTGTTCAATTTTCTTAAAAGATCGATGAACTTTTATCAATATTAGAAAGACAATAGCGGCAAAATACATTGAAATATAATACTTTGATATCAATCTTTGTATTTTTATTTTTTTGATTATTTTGATCCATCGTGATATCGCACACCATAAATATTGACAATATACTTTAAAAAGATGAAACTAAGAATCAAAAAAAATTACACTGGTTTAGATGTAATGTGGAAAACTCAAAAGTATGATAATTTTTGAATTGTTCAAATTTTATATTAAAATGCCATCGAGCACCCTCAGTCTATATCTTAAATTAATAATACTTTTGACAAATCCAACTTCACCGCGATACAGTAAAAATCAAAGTTGCTGTACTTTGCAATAATTCAATGCATACAGTGAGCAAAACGGTATTTGGTTTTTTTAAATCACGTTAACAATACAGCTAAGCATTCACATGTATCGAATGGACCTTGAGAAGTAATGAAATAGGCCCCATCTAACAAATAAATAGTATTCAAAAATAAGGGGAATGTCTTCATTGGGAATCAACTAACTCCACTGAGCGAGTAGCATTTTTAACTAGAAAAAAACTGTGCTGTCTACCTATACTATCAATATAAGTGTGTAATATATAATTTGACTGATCTATTATGATTTCATATGACCTTAAACCAATTTAATAACGTTACAGGATGTCAATTAAATTAAAAATATTATCGATTGACCTTTATGCACCGAAATTCACAGCATGGCCGAATATTTATTGATAGCCAAAGAAGTCGAGTGTTGTGCAATAATGAAGATTGCGGTAGGTGCCTGGGTACACATAACGTTGCGTTACAAGCCGAGTGTGTCGAATCGCGAAGATAGCGAGGCGGGCGAATCGAGATGATGATGACCAACTTAGAAATTGGTGAAAAAAACGCCCGAGGCATACGGCGGCCGATGACTCACCTGCCAAATAATTTTTCACAGGTGTGTCAAACCAACCATTGAAATAGGTGTACATACTTGAAAACGTTTAGCACTTCTTTTGCAATATTTACGTTAAGTCTAACTTTAATCGTGATAAACATTTCCAAGTATGACATATCGTCGGCGATATAAACCTATTGGTTGGAGGGAGGGGACGTAAAAATCATAATTACTTTATAATGATTTTCTATCAAAAAAATCGTGTAATAATTATAGAATGCTGTTTGAAGTCTTAGACAATCATATTAAATAGGAGCATTATTTTGAAACAATATTTTTACGGAAATAATCTTCAACTGGTATTTAAATTCCATTTTCGGTAGTTCATGAATTATTATCTTGATTATCCAGATAGACGATATACAAGAGCAAAATATTATATATCGGCATTTAAAAAAAGGCAGTATAATTTATTTTATTAATGGCAGTCTTCTAGAAAGGAGGATCAAAAAATCTATGAACTTAAAGCCCCAAGAATTGATACGGGGTGTGACTAAATGAAGAACTAGCCTATTACAATTCTTTATTGTTCATAATATTGACTGAATCAGACAGCAGTTTATCCAGAATTTCAACTTACGCACTAAAATAAAACCAGCCAAAAGCCGTTGAGTTAATGAAATTTGGCAGACATATTTAACAAAATAATGAGACCGTGAATTGAGCAATAGATTTTTTTAAGCTTCGATCCCTCATTTTCAGTGATATCGATTACATCCTCAACAGAAGTATAAGCCAACACGTCACACATAAAGAAATGAAAAGGTTACTATTTTGAATAGCCATTCATCGACGGTAAGGACTTTTATCTGGTATAATAAGTCTAACTGACAATAAGTCATATGACGGTCCTGTGATCTAACAAAATGCACATCCCAAGTCGATACACTGATGACGTGGGGAGTTCCGTAACGGTATTTGATTTCATAAGGAGTGGTTGAACGCGATTCGCTCAACCGCTCCCCTAATATCTACTGATATCTCTTTTGAATATGTCAAATGAAAATAAATATATCGAGCACGGAAGTACTATACAATACATGCATGTGATAAAGATCGTATCATTAAACAATAGTAAATTACAGACTGGGAGTTGAACACGCCACCTTCCAGCGATTGACCTGACTTTCTAACGCACTTGAAAGGACCAGTTAAATCACTGAAATGTCTGATGGAATTAAACTCATTGTAAAATAAAAACCTATTCGAGCTGAACAATGTATGTATATTATTATTTAAACGTATTAAATAAACCCTACACTTATTTTGAGGTTTTCGCAGAGATCTGCTCATCTTCTATATCTTGGTTATAGCAATTGATTATTTGTTTAGAATATTATATAATCATTCGACATTAAGAAATCCGACAGAAGAATTATGTCGTAATCAATTAAAAATTGATATTTAAACATTAAAAAAACACCCCCAGGATGCCAGCCATTATGCCAAAGATGATCATAATTTGTCTTCAATGAAGAAGTTTTGAAGCAATTGTTTTTTTTCAGACTAACTTCGTTTGAAAACACCTTAGCACTTTGGAGTTGAAAAATAGCGGTACAGAAAAACGGAAAATTATTCCAAGAAAGTAAGCCAAGGAAAATACCAGAACAAAAGACACCAATGTAATGTGCAACTACACGTGAAGTCAATTAATACATTTAAGACTCAAAAATAAATTTTGGCACACAGTCACAGTATTTAATCTACATAGTGTTATCAAAAATTTTAATCTTGTTTACTTATTAGTCAGCTTGTTTTAAAAGCGTATCTTTGGAAAAACGACAAGCATCGACAAAGGGGGTCAATCGGATTCAGTCTTCTCAATGACAGAGCAAAGCATCAATCTGAGTTTTTAATCTAGTCCGGAAGCCGAGGTGTTATTGCTGAAGGTTCAACCGCACTGTTTATGCAGAGATTAAACTTCTTACGAAACAATCGCCGGCAGTGTTAGAGCGATTTTGTTTCGCCAACAATAAAATCGCATCGCAAAAAATCGCAATCATTTCGTTTTTGTGGCACGCCTCGCAACAAGACAATCCAACAAATGGCGATTGTTTTTTACATGTTTCTGATTGCGAATGATTGGGCAGCGCCATCCCGCCTTTGCGGCTTCCTCAGAGGCTGGACTCGGACTCTTAGCGTCGCAGCACCGATCTCCATAATCACAATACAACATTACCAGTTTTTGGCTATCGTTATTATATCACAGTAAGAAGCCGCAATACTCATTGCCAATGTTTGATAGTTTTGATTGGATGAGGTATAGCATAGCAAACTTAGCTGACCGCATAAATAGCAACACATCATGCCAATATTACGTTTGCAATTTTATCAAATTGTAGCGAACAAAAAACCTAACCTACTTATTTTCGTTACACCATGAAACATAAAAAAAAAACACCTTAAATAAAATAAATCCAACTGCTTTCTATTTCCATTTTCAAATCGGCAAGTATTAAATAATACATATTCATATTTAGACAGTATTCACAATGAGGTAATTTTTACAAGGGATTTTTTTGTATCAAAGATTTTTTATATACTTAGACTGACATCTTTTGGAATATGAGTCAATTAATTCTAGCAGAGAAAATTTTTCGTATCATAAAAACTGTGTATTCTAGCAGCTGATTATCACAAAAATTTAGATAAACATAAAAAAAAAAGTTAAGTCAGTCATGATTCTTCATAATAAATAACTAATTATGTGTGCTAATAGAAAACGGAGATGAGTCTGTAATCACTCCCGTTCAAGAATGCCAACAAAACGAACGAACACATTTAATAAAAAATCCTGATTCTTAATTGTTAAGAGGGCACGAAACAAATAATATCAAATTAATTCAAAATTCTTCGCTCATTTCACATAGAATTATTAATTCATATAAGACATACCTATTACGCAATACAAAAGTATTCCAACATTAGTTTTTATTATGCAGAGATTAAACTTCTTAGAATGCAGTCATTCAGTGGTACCCGGCGCCCCAAAGCCCGATGGATTGACTTGTCAGGTTCGGTGGAAGTAAGTGGCAACGCAAAGCTAGGAACCGAGACGAGTGGAGGGAGCTGGGAGAGTCCTTCATCCAGCAATGGATCGACCCCGGTTAAAAATGATATCAGGGCAAAAAAACAGAGATGTATTTAGACCTACAAGCATACTAATAATTTAGTCCAACTAATCTTCCTTAGATATTTTGGCAATTATCGTGCACTTAATTACATAGCTATATTTTATCATATGTCAATTATTATTTCACATTGTTTATTGGTAATCAATGTAGATACAATAGTAAATCTTTATACGTTGAATTTTAACTCTCGAGTGGTTACAGTGATGGAGCTGCGCGTAATAATAATTATGGTGATCAGCCAATGTATGCAAATGAAGTCATCTCATCGATCAAAGTATCCATCCACTATTATTGAATGAATAACGAAGTCATTGGTATGCAAAACAGCAGATGATCGTTACACGATCATTTATCGTTTATCAGTGATAAAAGTTTTAAGATCAACTCGACTGAAGAAGCGGTTCACGATAAATTATAACGGTTAACGATTATTACCTTTAATAATTATTTGTGGTCGTGCAACGCTCTACTTTTAGTTAACGTTTATTTTATTTGGAAAATAAACAATTTTAATTGTTTACATACTTTTCCGAATCTGAAAACGGCGCAAAAAGAGTATAATACGACATTCTTAACCATATGTATCCTGTCTTGACCGGCCCTTGTTTATGGATTTACTTGTTTAAATTAAAATATTTTACTGTTTATACTCTTAGCATGTAGCAACAACAAACCATGATTAATAATCTAGTGCTCCTGTGAATACCAGAAGTACAAAACACATCCCAAAAGAATATATTTACTTGGCTACTTACCAACTGTGTTTAATTGTTAAAGACGACTCAATAGCATCAAATCAATTACAAAATAATCAACATAGAGTAAGTCAACAGCTTATGAAAAATACTTCAGAATATTGTATTTTGATACGGTTGAACAATAGAGGCATTTATTAAATCAGGTTAATACTACAAAATAAAGTAGACATAGGTACAAGATTGGAACGATGGGTAAATACAATTAGACGCACCTGATAAAACCGGAGACGAGCTCGGCGGTAATAGCTGTTCAAACAACGGTCGACTTACCATCGCAATCAATACGAATAACAAACATAATTTATTATTATTTATGTATGAAGCTAGTTTCTTTTTTCAGTTCAATTCAAGTCGCAATCATGTAAAATGTGACGTGCAGTCTTTCATACATACAGTTTCGCTGCGTAGGCATATAACCTTACATAAATCTTTGTAATTTTATTTCATAGTGAATCCAAAACTTAGACTTAGAATTTTTAATTGAATAATTTAACCGAGTATGAATTCTGTCGTCCTGGAAGGCTGCTGATGAAACAACAACAAGTATAATAAAGAAGTTTACAATTGTACGTTAAAAAATAATTTCTACAGAATAACCAGAGTACCAGACACCTGGAATACTGTGCGAATAGAATGATAATCTGCAATCATAATTAGAAGTCAAAAGTATTCAAAAAATATGTCAACATGTGTGACCATTCCAACACAGAAACCTTGTATATTTTAAGTACATACGTTATTTCAAGAATCTAAAGTGGAGGATTACCAGCTTATGATATGTCAATGTTTGTCTACTGTTTTAACACTATCAGCTCCGGCCAAAATCAGGTAAAACCAACTCCTGTGCCCGGCCCATTTTTGAAGAATTATCGTTTTTATTAAGCGTTTACTAAAAGTGTTATAACTATGGAAAAACTGGATGAAATCAAATGAAACTTTTTGGAATTGTTTAATATATTTTAATATTTAATTTTTGTATGGTAAAATTGCCAACATTCCCCTTTGTGAATAGCCACACTCCTTTTCTTGTGCTTTGCACACACCATGCATGTTCTACAGGGCTTATTTTTTTTCTGTTGACTATATCGGTATCAATATGTGCTTAGACATATCCCCGAACAACCTGTCTTGTAGATCTTGAAAAACTCTAGCTCGGGTGGACTCGGTTTCACCGTAATATCGTCTCCAGAAGAGGAAATATAAAAAAACTAAAATTCGATAGAGATTTTAAGTCGATATAATCAAAACCTATTTTGGCAATAACACAAATTAAATGACTGTTTTGGAAAGTTTTAAGTCTTGACTATAATTAAAACCAAAATTCCGTTGTAATAAGTATCGCTTGATGACTCAAATACTACTGTTTTTGATGGGCTGGTCTATCACGTGAAAAACGGTTCCGGGACTCAAGCGATGGTCCACGTGAGAACATGGCTCCGCGATTCAATGTGTTAAGAAGTGCCTACCTATTATTCATTATTTGATTTAACTATATCGTTTCTCTAAGTGCTAATTTGTGAAATAGTGATACAAAATGTACAATATGAACAGAATATATAACGCTTCAGTGAACCAACAACTGCGGTGTTATAATATATAAGATGATGATCGTGAGAAGCGCCGTGCCGAGTGTGTGTGATGTAACAAAGCGGGTGGGAAGATTCCATGTTGAATGGTTTCATAAATCGTCTTCTTAATGGCCAGTAGGAAACTCAAGAGATTCGCAAACAGAGCACTACAAAACGAAGTCCTGCGAAGCGAATAGTGAGTCAAGACAGGCGGCCGTGTGAAAATGTAATAATAATCAGTTTTATTACAAAATTGAAATAATTACTTGGCAACACAAAAAAAATGCATTGACTAAAATACAGAAAGAACAGAAACCACGTCACAAAAATGCTTAATTACCCTTTTTTAATTGTTTTATAATGTATACCTGCACAAGAAACGTGGAAAATTATTACTTGAAATACTAGAAACGTTACGAAGCTGTGTGAGAGTAAATTATGGCAAACGGACTGTGTAGTATTACTAAAATTACTTGGCCGCCGCCGAATTTGGAACTAGAATTGTCAGTCTAGAATAAATTTTTCCAATTACCATTTTATGCGAAATAAATATATTGTCTACATTTAATAACCGTCGCTAAATTTCAGTTTTGGTCGAGTATGGCAATATTCCTAACGTGACTGTGGCACCCTCATAGCGACCAAGTTAAATTAGCACATCCATAGAATTTTCACATTTATTCTAAATTATACAGAGAGTAGGAAAAATGGCATTAGTCACCAAATCAAATAACAACAAGATAACGATTTTTTATCGACCCTTATTCAAACTTGATTACAATAAACTTTGTAACGATGAATTAGAATGATAAAATATTTTATTTTGGCAATTAGCTGTCACACACAAGAAATAAGTTACAATTTGTTTGCCTTTTTATATCCTATAAAATAAAATTGCTGACAGAAAACCTTGGTTCATCGTTTGTCTTTCATAATTTCAGAGCAGAAAATACTCGGTGACGGCTTCCTTGAGTACTGGGCATACTTGACGGCAGTGTTGCGATATGTCAAACACTTCCAGTGTACCGTGCACAAATATATCATTGTTAAAATATTACATTCACTTGAATTTAAAATATTTAAATGATCGGTAGAGCACTACAAATATTCCGTGCTCGGGTTCCACTACTACGAACTCCTGCTCCGAGTTCTGATATGAATTGTGATAAAAAATATTTGTTTGCAACAAAGAATTGAAAAGATTGTATTAAAAATGACAGATTTTATCTTTTAATCTTCAATAGTATAGTACACCCAGGGACCCCAGGGCCTCTCCTAAAATATTATCTTTCTAACAAATAAAAACTTGTGAGGCCAATCGCAACTACCTCATCCGACTAGATGAGGCCTGAAAATCCTTAGCGGATGGTGAAGGGTCAAACGTACTCTGGGAGGATAAGGTTTCACTGGTTGAATATAAAGCCAATCCGAAACGATTTCTTAAAAACAATATTCTCCACACGAAAGAGGTGACGAGTACTTGTTTGGGTGGAATTAAATTAAATTTAAAATTACCATATTGCATTCAGATGTGTTCTTATTGTCTAAGCGAGATACCGGGCATCGCACGACGTATAAAATGCAGTCGACTTGCGAAGCAGGGCAAATTATTCGGAGCGAGGGAGCGAAACATCATTTTGTTTACATACTACATACACTGATACAATAATAATATTTATGGATGACATTCATATATGTATACATTTCACATTCGCGCCTGCTTTAAAAAACGAGGGGACTATTAACTCTGCGAACGGAGCATCACAGTCGAGCGACGTTTCGGAAGGTTATGGGGAGGTCGCTCAAATTATAAACAAACAAAATAACGTTACAAATGGAAACAGATTTCATAGGTTATCGCTTCATAATGTAATATGACGATTTCAAACGAGAGATTATCAATTAAGTGGAAAATTATGAGTAAAGGAAATGTACATGTGCACAAACCACGGTAGGTATCTACAATACATTTGTCATACCTACTTAAATCGAAGTGTTACTCCCTTCGTATCAAAAATAAATCATTAATCGAATTCATGTCTTTTCATTTTAACTCTGGCATAGTTGAATCGTGGAAGCTTACAAACGTGTGAAATGGTGGTCGGCAACTCGGACTTGCCACTAGCCTTTCCATATTTCTAAAACGCGCGTCGCTTAAATATGTGTATTTTGATTTTATATTTTCATTACATATCACTACTTTCTCACCGAGCAAAGTAAAAATATAAGTCCTTTTGTCATAAGCAATCTATCCAGGGTGCTCGTATTAGTAAAAAAAAACGGTTGCCAACCACCGATGTAGAGAATGAAGGCAATCATATTGGGGAATTATAGATAATGAAGCAATAGCAGTTAAATATGGGTGTTGCAAAAAATGAAACCGCAAATTTAAAAAAATATTTCTGGATACATTGTTTACGCCACCTGTACAATAACCAAAGCAGTAATCTAGGTATTACCATCGGGTTCTTGCCAAAATTTTGTCACTGGAATATATGTTTGCGCACGTGTATAAACACCTATAAAGAAGAATATCCTGCGATATTGGGTTTCGGGGACAAATTTTCTTTTGCGTAAGTCGATGAATTTTCCATTGATAAGAAACGAAAAAAAAATAATATTTATTATTCAGGGCTGTTTATGGATTATTATCCAGTGTACTTAAATACATACGAAGCTAAATTCACGACCTTGTGTCAATTTTTTAAATTGTGAACACAACACTGTTTGGTACTTAGTTACCAACTTTCAGCAGTCACCTGACGATAAACACAATGGAACAAGCGCAGTAATACTTATGTCACCATGATTCCTTTACGAGGATAATAATTGAATAATTCAAAGAAAATAATATGTCAGTTGCACATCTTATATTATTATACGTTACTTACGCGTAATCACTAGAATTCTGGAAAAAATTCAGAACATTTCTACTTAACCGATAACTTAGATTGTCGATTGATCAGGAGGATGATAGCTCCGATAACGACGATATGAAATATTAAAAAATGTATTCATCAATGTGTGGTGGATAATAATGGAAAGATCGGAAAAACGGACCAAATAATATACGGTACTATTTTTAAACGCACA
This sequence comes from Himalopsyche phryganea, assembly GCA_022494535.1. Lineage (NCBI taxonomy): Eukaryota > Metazoa > Arthropoda > Insecta > Trichoptera > Rhyacophilidae > Himalopsyche > Himalopsyche phryganea. The sequence goes on along the minus strand of JAGVSL010000035.1, from coordinate 3,695,212 downwards.
TAAATCATGTTATGAAAAATACCCTAACCGCAGATTTTGAAACCTTTCCCGCCAAATTCACCGGAAAAAATTATAATTCACGAAGTTTCCGTCAGGGGCGCGACATTTGAGCGCAGATTTCGTAAACGATACAAATAGGAAAGAGGGAAATGAACGGAAAGCCAGGCAGATCAGTTGAAATTGGTGTAAGTGTGTGTGCACGTCGAGCGCACCCCAACTTTTGTTGGGCGAGAAGGGTGTGACGTCAGAATTAATTTTATTACATTGGCGGAGAAATAATATGAATAAGTTTAATGATTGCAATGCATGCCACACGTCGCTATTTGGAAGTTACGGATAGGTGAAACGGTTCGAGCAATTAATGGAATAAATTTTAAATAAATAAAATTGGCTGTATTTTCGTGTCCTTCGCAAAGCAGTTCAAGAAAAATGCTTACCAACAAAGCAAACCTAATGATTAAATCAGTTCTCTAAACCCCTTATTTCTCTATAGAGCTCTTGAGCGCAACTGGCATTTTTCGGTAAGAAAGTAGTTAAGTAATAGCGATATTACCACAACTAAATGTATGGGAAGCTATCCCGATTTTTATTATATAATAGGTAAAGCGGAAAGAAATGATATTTTTTTCACACACATTTAAGAAAACTATACATTATTCTGTAAAATAATTCCCACCGTTACCTGTAGCCTTTCTCCACAGATTGGGCAATTTCTCAAGTCCTCTTCTGTAAAACTCTCGTGGTTTTTCGTTGAAAATGATTCCAATTTTACTGTGATTTCAGTCGTTGCAATAGCGGTGAGATCCGTTCCCGAGAGACCTGCTACTTCACATTCTCCTCGCTGAAAAAGCTGAATGGCGGGCTGCGCAATGTCCTCGTCTAAAAAACCGATCAACGATTTGCCAACGAGATGAAACGAAATCCGAGCAGGCCGAATCGAAACGAGATACCTGTGTCAGCGGAAACGGAATGAAACGCGAGACGAACAGGTAAATGGACACCCGGAGTTTGTCAATGACTGAAGAGTAGTGCTCATGTCGTGTTGTCTCCCGTCTTATGCATTTAAATTTCGCAAAATGGAATGGAATGAAAGGTGACACTTGCGCCGATCTGACAGATCGCAATGTCAGACACAATGAAAATATATATATATATCTTTGATTTCCGAAGCGTATCGAAACGCCAGCCGCTGTTTAGAATGTAAACTGGTAGGTTTATATTTAGGTATATTTATATTACAAGTTTATTGACCTGTTTTCAGTTCCGTATTGCATTCTGCAAAACGATTTACGACAGGTGGATTCGACGAAGCCAGATTGAAAGTACACGTGAAAACAATAATATCTAGGTACAAGTTTATACTGAAGCAGTAAGTTAACACTGGTTCATAACGTCTGTGGATAAAGGGTAAATCTAGGTAGGTCACACTTTTATGGTGAACATTAATTCTATTCTGGGTTAAAGTAATTTTATCAGGACTAAATTGTCTGTCATCATTTCACTGTTGTATGCATGTAAACCTGCTTAAAACAATTAATCACGCAAAATTCGATAAGGATATTAAACATGAAATACCGTCAATAATTGAACAGCGTTTTCTATATAATATTCAATAGTTTGACACAATACAGTTAGTAATCAAAAGTTGTATATTTTAGACATACAGCTTTATACTTCGATTCATCCGTGCACGGTAACAATTGGCACGCTATGATTTTCCGGAAAATGACTTCCGTTTTAAGAACCGGCAAGCATTATTTGCTAAGTGAGTGCCTTTTTGTTTGTTTTGTTGTTAAGTAATGTTATCAATAAATCCTTGAAAGTTATCGCGAGCAACAATATACAATGGAAAATGGTTAACAGGTAGCCGCCAAATAAATAGAACATAGCGTGTTTAAATTAGCGTACGCCTTTCACACAAGGCAGAGCGGTTTTCATAATACACTCGTTATTGATTTACCAATGATTTGTCAGCATGTTTTGACCAAATTTGCCTCGTGACAAAAAACTTTTTTCTACAAAATAAAATTCCCGAATGTCTATTGCCGTTACATGTCGTTTCAGTTGGGCCCGCGGGCCAAACCAGATCCTGTGAAGACCTTTAATTTCTAAAACACGCATCGGTTAAAAGGTCTCAATGAAATTATTAATTTTGTACCTATATGCCATTATTACATCTAACTGTTAAGCGAAGGCCTTCATTATCAAGATATAAAATTTATGTTCGTTAATTTTTATATTATCAATCATAAGCGGCTGTTTCCAGCAAGATACGAACGGTTTTTACCTGAATAATTTATAATATTTAGATCGTCGATTAGAAATATCAAGAAGTCTATTCTTACAGCCATTTCGTCTACTCATGAAATTTTTGAATACGGAAACGGTGACTTCCATGGTTACGAATATGAATTGCTCTGTGAGTAAGAGGCGCGTGACATTCTGACGATATGCCCGATCCACGTGTCTACTAGCCTCGGTGGTCAATTGGGATCAGTGCACCAACGAATTCGGCAAAGATATTGGATATTGGTTTTAATAATTACCGGCCAATTCACAGCCATTCAGGAGAGCCGTTGAACTAAACTAAATGAATAAATTAAGAATACATATTTTATACTTAAATGGTTTTTTGTCCGTGACTTTCATATCTGGAGAGAAGCAAATTTCCGAAGGTGAAGCTATATAAGAAATCGCGAAGGACCTACTGAATCATATTTCCATTCTCATTGTGCTTTTCTTTTTAGTGTGGTAGGTATGTACTTCTACGATGAAGAAATACTTATTAGTGGGTAGTCATTATTACTTACGGGACTTTTTCATATACGAAATCGGCACCTAGAGGCGGTTCTGACAATTAAAAATAAAGTATAAATTATGAACTATTAGAATCTTATGCTGACAAACAAAACAAAATCGAACTATTAGCCTTGATAATATGGACTATATTGTATATTTTGATATTGATGCTTGTAGCTTAGTTGCTAACATGTCAATAAGTAGAAACTTGACCAACTCAATGAAAAAATAAAGACCACCGACACATACGTCATTCTTTTACCTTTTTACCAATAGTTTGTGGGCTACCTTACGAACATTATGTAATACTAAATGAAGGTAAAACTCACTGTGTCAATCATAAGTTGATTAGACAGTTAGTTATCAATCATTTTGCTTTAGAAAAGATTTCTTTAAAGGTAGGTATGATGTTGTAATACAAATAACACTATAAGAAGTTTTAGAAAGAAAACCCAAATGCCAAACTTAAGTCAGTAAGGTAAATCGAAGTCAATTAGACACGAAATAGTATATACATGTACAGTATAAAAATATACGATATTATTATCAAATTAATGTAAGGCGGTCGGGGTCGGCCTCCAAAGTTGGCATACTCGAACCTTATCAAGTTTTATCGCATTTATATTATGTAAATATGGATGTTTATTTCTGGCAAGAGCTGCATGACATTATTCTTGCTTTTTTCGGGGTGTCGCATCATTGGTGAAATATTCAACCCTTATGACATTATCGACGCATACTTACAAGTTAAAAGGCGTTTTTCACACGAAAAATCAATAGTTATGAAATAAAGAGCGACTGGAGACTCGCAAGTTTCAACATTATGTCATAAGATTTATAAAATAATATAAGATTAAGAGGCACACAGAGAAATAACAAAGTTATAATATTAAAAAAAGAAACAATGCCTGCACTCACCCATTTCTGCGATGGCGATATTAATCCAGAGTAAAACAATCAGATGAGATTCATATATCACCACATCACCTTCTCACCATGTTATGTTTATTTAAGTTAAGGACACAAAATGAGTTTTAATTACAATAAGCGCGGTTGTCAACTACGAATGAACGCACTGTCGCGATAAATAGAAAAAAAAGATGGGCGAGCCCATACTTGTTTGCACAAATCATCAATAGATGCTGCGCCACAAACGTCAGTCTGGGCATACGTTTCTTATTTGATGCTGACTGCTAATACTGGCGTCATCTAGCTGTCATATACGAAAGTAGCTATTTATTTAGAAAAATAAACTTATTATTCAAATGGCTACCTACCGACAACTTTTGCAGCCATTTAAAAATAAATTAAATATTATTTATCATTTACAAGTATTCCCCCCCCTGTTAATAGCGACAAAAAAACTTTGGACATAGTTGTGATAAGCGAAATTTCGTAAGGGATCTTAAATAATACAATTTAAAATAGGACACATGTAATATAACAACAGGTAACTAATAAAAAAATATTATTGATTACAAAATAAACGTCATACATAAAATAAAAGTAGGTAACTTGCAAAAATAATCTTCATTTTGTTCCAAGTTCAAACACACGAGCTGGACGGCCAGTGGGATTATTTTCATAAAGAGATTTTTCGTTTTCTGTTTCAAGGCATGGATGTGTATGATATTTAGAATGACCCACCATTTTTTTTTTTTTTTTTTTTTAAATGCCCTAGGGTACTCAACGTTGTACCCACCACCACCCACTACGGCTTCACACTCTTACAGAGTGTATTCCGCAGCGTAACAACGTTATGCGTGTTTCAAATGTTTGCCAGGAATGTCTGAGGAGAAATTCCTCAAGACTTGGTTGCATGCACTCTAGTGTGCAGTAGGTTATGTTTAAAATAAGTGTTAAAAAAAAAGAAAAGGTAAAACAAGGGGTTTAATGTGTTAAGGAATTGCGTTCCAATCGCTTTCCATAAGACGCCGTAAACTCTTTAAATGCCTTGTAATTTGTCAGAGATGCAACCAAGTCGGCATGACCGACGGGGCCGACAGATCCGACTGATAGTCGTATCGTCTTGAGCAATTTTTCCCGTTCGTTGTTCATGTCTGGACATTCCCAAAGGATGTGATCAGCATCCTGGATCATATTGCCACATTTGCATAGTGGACTATCTACCAACCGGCCAAGCTGGAAGAGCTTGGCAGCGAAGTGACCATGGCCAGTTATGAATTGGCTGGTCCAGAAATCAGGAGTCAAAACTTTGGTTATCTCCATTCGCCACTTTATTTTCGGAAAAAATTTATAAGTATGCCTGCCCTTAGAAGAGTTATCCCATCGATTCTGCCATACCCGCATTGCAGCATCCATTGCTACACTACGAGATGCAATTTTATGAACATTAGGAATGTATGGATTTAGTCGAGGAGGAGGCAGTAAAGGAATCCCCCCATCTCAGATTCAAAACCCTTATGTAGCATTACTGTTGCACCTCTTATTTGAATATGTAGATCTAGCGGAAGTATACCAGCCAGGACAGGCAATGCATCTGTTGAAGTAGTTCTGTATGCTTTAGTTAGGGCTATCAACGCACTCACGTTGGCCGCTTAGAAGGATTTTCTGGATGAACAGAAGGTCGCATCGCTTGTACCATGTACTAGCAGCGTAGCCGGCAATTCCCATGTAAATGGATTCGTAAGCGATTTTAAGAGCACTAGCCCTCAGGCCCCAGTTACTACCAGCTAAACGGGAGATTCGGTAGAAAGCAGTGGTAGCCTTGCTTACCGATGTTTTGGCATGGTATGCAAATGAAAGTCTGTCATCCAGAATTATTCCAAGGTAAGTGACCCTTTCAGAAACTTTTATCGTGGTACTTCCCATGCGGATAGTGGGAGGCCTATGTCTACTGAGTGCAACACCACCCTTAAGGAGGATAGCTTCAGTTTTCCTGGGAGCAAATGACAGCTTATTGGTGATACCCCAAGCTGAAATGGATGAAAGCGCCTCTTTTGCTGTTTTTTCTAGTGCTGCGCGACTGTTCGCACTTACCAGGAGTAAGGCATCATCTGCGTAAGCAAAAATGTTGCAGTCAGGTGGAAGAGAGATCGATAGAAGATCATCGAATAAAATATTCCATAACAAAGGGCCAAGAACGGAGCCTTGTGGACAGCCCATTGTGGTGTTCCGTTTTAATATAGTTTGACCAGTTTCATAAAGAACCGATCTGCCATTGAAGTAGCTTTGGATTAGAGCATATATATTTCCAGGGATTAATCTCAGTCTAAGTTTCAGCAGAATAAGTGGCCAAGAAGCACTGTCAAAAGCTCCAGCAATATCCAAAAATATCCCCAGAACATATTTGTTCGAAGAAGATTTCGCAGTGGCAAGTACAGTGCGGATTGCATCTTCTGTAGACTTGCCTGGTCTGAACCCAAATTGATTTTTAGATAGTGGTGCTATCTCAGCCAGATGGGCCTCAATTCTGGAACACATGAGTCTTTCCAAAATTTTGCCAAAAATTGGCAGAAGTGTTAAGGGTCGATAGGCTTTTGGGTCTGACGGCAACCGATTGCCAGATTTTGGAATGACTATAAGTATCCCTGTTTTCCAGCAGTCGGGAAAAATGCCACTAGTGAAGCATTGACATAGAAGTTTTGTTATTTCTGGCGCAGCGAGAGCCCAGGATCGTCTAACAAGAGTGTTATCGATACAATCTGGACCTGGAGCTTTGCCAGATTTTAACGACTGGATGATTTTACCAATCTCCTCCTCAGAGGGCAGTGTTGAGTGGGCGGTATCAAGCGGAAGAGTGGCTAAAGCGCGGGCTTGTTTTAGATGCTCATTATCTGAGGATGAATCATCTTGAAGAATGAGCGCGTCCAGCAACACTTTTGCGGTTTCTGATTGGGTGCTGGTAAAACCATCTCCGTGAGGTCGTTCGATACCGCAAACAATCTCATTCGGCCTGCAATCGAGCTTCATTGCCCGATATGGGGGACCCCAAGGATTCCAGCCTCCCAGCGAAGAGACAAAGCTTCTCCAATGGTCCCTTTTGGCCCGAAGTATAGCATTTCGGTAACGGCATCGTGCTGATCTATGCGTAGCTGTCAAGAGATCAATTGTGACCCACCATTTATCCAATCTTAAAAACGGGGCGTAAAGAAAACGTCCAACTAACCACTAGTCATGTCCTAAGGCAGTGGTTTCCAACCGTGGAGGCGCCAAGATTTTGTAATTAAAATATAATTTTCATACCAATATATCTAGAAATAAATAAAACTTCATATCGTAATATAACAACAAAAATTCAATGAATGCATGTTTATTTTACTCATTAGCAAAATATACTCTTAGTGGATTAATTTTTTAAAATTAATAGGAAATTCCATAGGTAATAAACAAATAAAAATAATCTAAAGATAATCATAAAGCCTAAATGTCGAGGCCGAAAGAAAAAATTGTTGTGATGTTCACAACAATTTTTTCTTTGCTGATGCTGAAGTATGAATTGTGGTTGAAATTAATAAAAAAACTATTTAACATCGACAGTGAGCAATTTGCGATCAAAAAATCTTGCAATACTTTCAATAGAAAGGAAAAATATTTTTTTTACCATTTTTTCATGTTTTTTTTTGCAAATAGATAATGTGGTGTTAGTAAAATCATGCGAGTAAAACCAATGTACTCTGCAACAGAGCCCGGAGCACGACATCAAGAGAGTCAACGGCTTCAGGTACTTGGTGGTACACATCACGGGAGATGGTAATCCACGTAAAGAGCTCGCAATCCGATTAAGGATAGCTAGCTGGAGCAACTTTTAACTCAATGCGGAAAGTCTAGGACTCACAGTTGTACTCAGTCAGAACCAAGTGCCACTTATTCAACACATGCATCCTGACGGTGTTGCTTTACGGTTGCGAGTCATGGCACCTCACCAAGGCACAGGGTAAACATATACTGTGCTTTGAAACAGATGTTTGCAGCGAATACTAGGGGTACGGTAGTTTGATTTTGTCAGGAACTTGGAGGTAAGAGAGCGCACGGACCAGCCTCTTATTACGTCCAAAATAAAAAAACGACGATGGACCTGGCTTGGGCACGAGCTGCGGATGCCCCAGGGGAGCCTGAATCCTGCCTGTCTCTACCTTTATTTTAAATTATTTTAAACCTTTATTTTAAATTGTTATAATAATATAGACACGTTGTAAATATTAAAAACAAGATTATTCTATAACAGTGGACATAGTTAAAAAGTCAAAATAGGTTTTAATTTCAGTTCTCCGGATGTATTTCTGCCGAGAAGAAGAGTTAGATGATATTTAGCCCTGAAGCAGTCACCTCTTGAATTGAAATAAATGTGTGAGTTGGTGTTTGTTTCCAATAGATTCCCATTTCATCATAAAATATTTTATCGGAAACAATATTAAAATTTGATTACGAATTCACACTCGCTGGGGTCACAATGAACAAGTGATACCAATACATTATAAACCATTAAATTTTAACCTATCTTTCTCCTAATTTTGTTGTTTTCGAGTTTTCCAACGTTGGCTATATTACTTATATGGGAGCATTTACATTTTTTAAATCATATCCTCTACTAATGAGAATCGTATAATCTTTTAATGGAGCTTCTATAAAGTTTTTAAAGAAACCTTGTGGCTAGTCTGTCTCTTAACCTCTCGCTTCATATAATGTTAAGAAAGAAGAAAGGACTAACAGTTACCTAATCAGTCTCTGACATTTATTTTCGGATTAGATGTAGGGGGTGTGTGAAAACATTAGACATCCACGAGTTTGGGATAAAATTCAATAATCAAATGAGAAATATAAACGTTCCCATTCAGAGTATCACCTTGAACATGCAACTAAGTCAAAAAAAGACCCAAGAACATTGATAATCTGAATATGGAACTAGCTAACTTATTTAAATAAGTAATATTTTAAAAATAAAACACAATTCATTTGTACTACTTCCACTTTTTAAGGCAAAAGAATAAATTAAACCGTTTGTCCCATGTCGATAATGCTGAAAGTATTATAGTAGACGATAAAATAACTTTTGCTGAACGTATAGTAACACAACTTCTATTAATTTTGATTTAAATGAAATAAATGTATTGAATAAAAGCTTAAAACATTCTCCTAATATTAAACTAACCTCTAAAAATTTAGAAAACCTTGCCATTGATGCTGAATTTACCATTAGATCGGATAGGGCAACGAAATATTTATGCTCAACCATTTTAAAGAAAGAAACATGTAATAACGTTAACTTATTTGAAAGGCGTGCATTAAAATCAATTCAGTCGAAATTGAAAGTTAATAATTTGGTGATTTCTAAAGCGAATAAGGGAAACACAAATTATTAACAGTGTCTTTTCAAAATAATTATTATAATATCATATAAGGTATATATTACAATGTATTGAAGCAAACTATAAAAAAATATGTGATCATCGAGTTTGTCGGCACCCTCTCAGCATGTTCTAGTCGGCTTAAATAGGTATATGAAGAAAACAACATTGGGAGCAAATTCTTGAAAACGAACATTAGAAATGAATACAAAACTACCGATAACAAGATAGAGGTTCAAGTCTAGATTCATTGTTGGAGGAGTTCTGTACAGTAGTTGAATTTCTGATATTACTAACTGAAATTTCAAAAAATACCTCAAAAGAAAATATTTATTTCATTGGGGATGTGGGAGGATTAAAAACCAGAGTTTCAATAAAACATAAATCTTTTAATAATCGTAAATACTATTTCAGTATATTTCTGTGAATAACATTCCAATTGTGAATTTATCAATAACAATATCCATTTTACAAATATAGTTTAATTATGTTATTATAATCAAAGCTCTAAATATTAAATAGGCGAGTTAAATTTTAATAAATTGATTGTTTCGAAATGGTTTTTACAATTTCGTCTAAATTGATTAAACAGATCAAAGTGCAAAGATTAATAAAAAAAAAAACATTAATTAATTATTATATTAGCCTCAATTGATACTTTGTTTAAACAGAAAAATATCCCAATAAACTCGTACAGATGCCTGCACCCAAGATGTTTAGCATCAGCAATATGAATAAATTTTATAATTCTTATCAAAATAAAACACTTCATGTTTCGATCGCTACACACCAATATTTCTTTTTACTTCATGTTAAATAAATTTCAGTGTAAACGATTGGATTTGATTTATTAAGTGTTCAAGAGTGCATCTTTTGAGTAAAAAAAACTTGGTTGTGTAGTGATTCCAACACTAATAGAAAGAAATGATTTTTAATAGCATCACTTATTTCATACTACCAGAAATTTCATGGTTGACAGATGAAAAATATTTCTTTAATACGAAGATTCCATTTGACAAGAATAGTATTGATATCTACGCATTGTAATTTTCTATGACATGAAACTATGACCTGCTACAAATATTCAAATAACAAAAATAAATAAAACATGTTCAGAAAATATAACTTTGACTATGATAAGCTTTAGAACAATGTGGAATAATTCGATGACTAGTGATAAAGAACTACAGATCACACCACTGATAAATAAACAAATAATTCAATATTATGTATCTATTATTTGAGTAGCATCACTCATGAAATTTAAGCAAACATAACTAAACAATGGTCTTAAAATGTTTATTTCTTGAAATGAAGTGCGTGGTACACAGGATGGAACTATCAAAAACTGGTATTCGAGATATGTTGAAATGTTTTACACTCAATTAGTTATCTTTATAGCTGACCAGATTTTTATATATACTCATATTTTATTAAATTTAAGGCCATTATTTAGGAATGATATATGCTTATTATAATTTTTACATACACGGTAACAATTTGAAAATAAGTGAATTTTAACAAGCGTAATTTACTCTTCAATTTATACATATAACAATTAATTTAATATAACATAAGGATAGTATTATCTCATTTTTTTATTTCAATAATTGAAATCAATTCGAGATAGTCCTACGTTCGAAAAGATTTAATATTCTATAATTTAATACTAAACGCAATTCATCAATATGGGTTCACCGATACTTAATTTGAGATATAACACAGATTCATTATAATGAAATGAAATAGTTCATCACTTTACCGAGGAACAAAAAATGAGATTTTTTAATAAAAATATGGATATACTTATATATGTGTATCATTATTTTTCAACTTTTCAAATAAAGTAGTATTTACGAATCCAAAATCTTCATCAAAAGGGGATTTGTCAAAAATCATAATTGAAAATATATTGTTCATAAGGATTCAATCTGTAAGGAAGAGTCAAATTTGCAAATTCGATTATAGTACTTCATAATAAAAGATAAAATATTCTTCAAAAATAAACAGGCACTATCGAAATATTATGAAAACAATTTTCATTACAGCCAATTATTGCAGAGATGATTCAATCATTTTTTAAGAGGTCAAACTTAACAACACATTAAGTAGGCTTTAATCACTACCGGTTCCGCCTTTTCACGGGTTAGTGACACAAGTGAGTGGTAAAGTAATTATAAGACAATAGTTGTGACCGAACAATTTTCTAATGCAGTTAGTGATATTGCAATAATTTTTTTGAGAAACATCAAATATATATTGCTTAAAATTAATATAATACAAGTCTGACACCCCGAGTGACATCAATGTGTTACCAATCCACCAAAGAAAATGTAAAGTTCGCAGTGATCACGAAACCTGACGGATGTTGGTTTTCATCGGCAATGTAACATGTGTGGTGCTAGTCATGGATATATATTACAATACACTGTTGCACTATGCAATTAAAGTGTCAAGTAATGTAGTTTCTATTCTATGTACATCCATGTTTCGTGTGAATAATAATTGCCATTAAAAATGTGACTATTATTCTTACTTCAGTGTCTTTTTTTACCGATGCTAAAAAATATTCTGTGTCGAGACAGCAAAAACTTTTGGAATGTACTTGGTAAAAATATAATGTATATAGATTTAAAAAAAAAAACCTACCAAAACAAATCATTATACTGTCAAAAATAACCAAAATATTATTATTGTATTAAGTAAATATTTTAGACGGTAAACTGTGATACATCTATGCAAGAAGAAGCAGTCTTAAATGTTGTTAAAAATATTTCATTTTACTGTAATAATACCACAGATCGGAGAGTATGACCTCATTTCAGAACTAATAATTTCAAATACGATCATTTGCTGAGAAAATTGCAAATAAATAAGTAAACAGATGTTGTATGCACGGCACGGTTATAAAATGGTATCACATATTATGAGAGCAATTCATTGAAGATAACATGTCATCAAGTGTCCCACAAACCATGTCGAGGGTAATATTACCTTGATCCGATACGGTAACAATACAAGAGCACTCAACTTAATACAAAAACATTTTTAAAAATCAACAAGAATATTAACAAATGACCATTGTTATAAATTATTATGCTAGATATAAATAAATATAGAAACATATTTTCACAACACAAACAATTTTAACACTATGAAAATATATTTGAGAAGATGCCGTTGAATTAGTGGTGAAGGTTTACGGGTGGAAACTGGTTTAAGTTTGCTTTAAAATTGTTTTCAAATTTCATTATTCTTCATCTGTTTCACCGTCGCTGGAGAAGTCATGAAGTTGAGTAGGCAACCGCGGGGGATACGGTCCAGTTGTCTGTTGTCTGCAAGAAGCGATACAAAATATGAGTATTTTTAAATAAGAAACAATAGACATTGTTGGTGGCGGTTTTTCAAACAGTCAGACATGCACTAGCGTTTTTATAGAAACATGAAGAATAGCCTACAAGGCACTTGGTTCTTAAATCGCTTTAACCTGTTGAAAATGTTAGCTTGCATTTGATGTCATTTTTTGCTATATTCTCAAAACTATGGCACTATTTATACTGGTTTACATGGCTTGTACATTGTTATCAATTTAATTTTTTTTTATACATTTTATTGTTTATTGACAGAAATAACAGTTTGATTTAATGTTTTCATAGTTTATTTGTAATACTGATCAAGTTATATCGGCCAAAGAGTCAAAGCTTTTTTACAGGCTCACAAACCAAAATGGATTTTTTAAGTAAAACGTTTGTACTTCGCAAAGCATTATAATAACAAAGATATTCACTCTGTTACTACAATTTTTGTTTTGTTTCTGGTTTTATGTTAAGCAATTACAATCATTATAAAAGTATTTTATTGTTAAAATGAATCAAAGGTTGTGGGAATGTGTGGTTAAAATTAAGATGATATTTACGCAATTCTTCTATAGTGGTTGAGCCACTCTTCTAGCATCTGCGCCACTAACAAAGGCTTTTGTCGGATTCTCTGGCGAGCCACTAACAGTCCGCCTCCTGCTCCAGCACCTGTGCTGCAAGTCGACATCCACTGCTGAAGGATTTCTTCTTCATGGCCCAGCTAATAGAAAAAGTCAATTCCATTTATGATATTATCAGATTTTTATTTATTAATTGAGTAGTCTCAATGTATATAACTATAAAAGGATATCTTTATTATGCAATTAAGGGGAAAATGGTAAGGTCTAAAAACGCTTTTTCGTTAAATCAACTGGCATTTTTGTTGAATTGCAACAAACCTCATCACAAGTAAGAAAATGTACTGGAAGGAGCTTTCCCTCTGAATCTGTCAAAGGAAGAAAAATTTCATCTTGGACATCCTCTTCTTCTTCTCGAGTATTACCTGATCTGTAATATAATGATTGGAAAATAATTAGCATTTTAATTAAACACGTGTGAGATATACAGTGAAAAATCAATAAAAAAAAAACACTCAATGCAACCAGCAACTATCAGCATTATGATATTTTCTATATTTTTAATGTAAGAATTAAAATCATTGTTTACCTTAGAAATAAATAACCTTGCGAAATGGTTAGTTTGAAGATGCTTCTTGAAGAGGTGAAACGCGTCACGTTATTGATAAACCAAGTGGAATAACTAAGTTATCAATTTTAATTTTATATTAACATTACGATAATTACTTAATCAGAGAAATATGCAATTTTTGAGAATTAATTTATATTATTATGCAGTTATAATATATATTCAAAATATGCTTTAAAAAAAAGTAAGCTTCAAATAACAACTTGAAACGCAAAACTATTATCGTAAATAACGTCACATCCTCGCACTAGGTAAAATTCTCGTAATAATTAAGGGATTACATTATAACCCACAATATAAATCAATTTTACGATTCATCAGCCCGAGGGTGCTTCTCAAAGAAATGAAACGCACGTGGAATAACAAGGCTATAAATGTAATTTTATATTAAATATAGATCACTCGACAAACAGCAATATCAAAATTGATCAAGCAACCTCAGTCGATATCTTAAATTAAAAACAGCAATATGTTATAAACCACTAACAATGGTTGATTATGACATATTGCTGTTAATCGCAAGATATGATGCAGATCACTGGTATGGTTGAAATATAAAGAAGTAAAAGAGTACACACCTGCAAATATACGCGGCAGTATTTCCAGAAGCCTGAGAATAGGGTTCAATGGGAACCAAAGCGGAAAAATGTCCTCTAGTGTAGCCCAAACATATAGGTGACTTAGAACAGAATGTGTGTTCCCATAAAAGAGGTAAGTACACGCCTGGAAAAAAAGCGCAAAAATGAGATTAATAACATATACATTTTTTCTAGAGATTCAATGGTTTTAGCAAGAGGGTGTTAATTAGTAAATTATAATATATCTACTGTGTGGTTTAAAATATTTGATTGTTTGTCAAATTATAATGGCAATAATATGTAGATGTTCTTACCTTGAAAACAGGCATATCCTAGTGCTTCACCCCGAAAAGAGTTCACGACATCAACAGCATAAACAACTAGCGGACGCCTAGCAACGTGAGCGAGGGCAAAGACGTGAAGATGATTTAAAGATCGTCCAGGCTGAGCGGCCGAATGAAGTGCGCGACCCCATTCACTCTCTAACTGTCTCTCGTCCACAGCGAAACCCAGGCTGGCCGCCTGCAATAACTCTTGAGATCGCCAGCGCCCATAGAAGCTGAAAATTCAAATATTAATGTAAAGAAGATTTTAAAATTTGCAAGAATCTGGTTCGTAATTCAAACGCAGAAACTTAGTTACACAACCTAGAGAAAACAAAGTTATCTATTTTAACTCCTTGCACTAAAACAACGAGTTACACTCGTAGTCGTATTTATCGGGCGTAAAGATATAAATCAAAAGTATTCAAAAAGTTCAAGGGAAATGTGTTGAAACTGTATTAAAAATGAATTTCCACAAAGTAACCACTGAACATAAAAAGTCATAGGTTTTGTTTATTACAATGGCCTTCCATTAAGGGACAAGAAGAGTAAACAACATTGAATAAGGTTTTGATAACTTACGCTCTACCGGCATGATGCAAAGTATCTGCAAGTGCCCTTCTTAAAGTGTTGTCTCGATCGAAAACACCCCAAGTGGCTTGCAACACAGCATCCAATAGACAGTCTCCCGCCGAACGATTCCATAATGCGTACAAACGAGATCCTAAATATTATACATAATATATCAAAGAAGAATGAAAAAAGTATAAAGAGAATGAATAATGAATGCTGCAAGCTATTTTAAAACTTTCATTTGTGAAGGGTTCGAAATAGTTTCCGAATAATTAAAATATTTTAACTGATTTTCATTGTCGAACGAGGTATTCTAAAATGGAAGAGTATATAACTTCAACACAGAACTGTGTTATCTGTATGTAGTTTGTTATTTCAAATGAAACTGAAAAGTCAAATATTTAAATAGCTCTCCTACACAATAAGTGATATATAAGTGAACCTAGTTCTGTATTCAGCTGACAATGTAAAAGTAGCTGAATAAAAATGACAGCTGACAAGAGGAAAAATGAATTTGATAGTGTCAGTTATTTTACTTTAATTATAAAGACAGCGCACCTAATCTGACAGTGAGTTCTAGGCTCCAATTGATGACAGCGTGATCGCCTTCGAGTTGCTGTTGGGCGTCTCTGTCTAACAGTTCTTCAAAAAGCTGCTCTTGTATTGGTTGAGGTAGTTCTTCCACGTCTATAAGCAATTGAAAATATTTCAATTATAATAATTAAAACTTTGTATAATATATTCTGAAAAATATTGGAATTGAAAAATAGTTAATTTTCTTGATCTATTTTTGTAGGTTTGACTTTATAGACCCCCGATAAAATTTTATTAATCAGCATTCATAATATCTTATGTGCTGATTAACACAGAGCAGTACGATGTGGTTTTAAAATTATAACTGTGATAAAACCATTTGCAAAATATATTCAATTTTAAAACATGTGAACATTTTTGAAAAAATATGAATCAATGATGTGCATTTTAACAATTTCTGCACACAGAAGTATAGGGCCATGATGCACATTATCACCGCATTGATTGTATCATAACCGCAATTCTTCGTTTTTTAAGGTACCCTAAAAAAACGATAGATGCGGGAAGTCTTGAATTATTGTCATTCTCTCAGTTAGTCATAACTTTCTTCATAGAGGGCCTTTTAGTTGAAAGGCACAATAAATTCATGATGCGAAATACGAAGCAAAAATTAACACTGACTGACTCGGCGACAACATAACAGTTTGTACATAGGCGCTTAGTAGTGGAGTCGTGTGTACTTCTGAGCGGGATGACAAATGTACGACAAAAACAATCAATCAACGAATGAGAAAACGATAGATCAGAGTACCACTGTATAACTAATATTTTAATTTGAATAGTTCAAATCAAGGTCGATTTCATTACAGTTATCAAATCTTAGGAGATTTTGTACTATTAAATCACCTGCAGGTAAGCAGAAAGTCGTGATGTCCTGCATGTAACGACAAGGGAATCCTTTCTTATGCCGGATACTAGCCGCAACGTGCCGGCGAATGGCTCCGGCCAGATCAGGTGCCACATATGACGGTGCTCTTTTTATTCCCGGACCGCCTCCTGAGATGCCAGATAGTAAAGACGACAGAATTTCTTCTCTCTGAAACCTATGAAAATGAAAAAGAATATATAAGGTTTGTTTTATAAAATATATCAGATTACGAAAAATCATTTGAAATTTTAACCTGATGGCAAGATGTATAAGTGTATAGCCTGCATCAAAGGCTGAGGACCTGTTGAGTAAATTGACTTCGGAAGATGTCAACTGACGGGCGGGATCTCCTCCGCTAGAAAGGTACTGTTCAACTGGAACGATGTCTCCGTCCACGACACCTGAAACATCATGAATTAATATAAATATGCAAGGAAATTTACCATGTATACAGTAATCTGTTCTGTTCTAAATTATATTGTATGCACACCGATTAATAAAATTCAGGCTAATAGGTTCAGATTAGTCACTACAGTTTCTATAAATATTTACTGAATGAATTAGGGCAAAGCCCCAAAATTAACCTTTACACACCATTTATGTATGAGGATTAAAGCTGTGAGGTTGATTTATATTATTGACAGACATTTACATCAAAATGTGGGAAACTATAATAATATATAGAACACATTTCTTTTGTACTGATTCTAGAACTTTATGTAATGGTCAGAACATGATCTCCCATTGGCTTCCGATGAGAAAAACCGGTTCTGATCATTACATAAAATTGTATTTTTATAAATATAATGCCTTTTCATCAAGAATTGACGATTAACACTTTGAAAGTGGTGGGAAACTATGCTTTATAAGAAAAAAAATTAGCCACTCACAATGAAAGTTTCCTAAATATATTTGTTTCGTCAAATAATAGGTATAATTTTGAGATTCTATTGTTTTCCTTCCTTGGCATTAGGTAAAGGCTTAAATAAAAAAAAACCAATGCTTTTCAATAGAATTAGAAGTTAATCAAAATTGAAAAAATCATGCAAATCAGGATTCTGTATTATATTAAGCATAAGTTTGAGAAATGAGATAACAATAAAATGGTTACATAATACCAGATCCTGATTTGGACAGTTTTATCCAATCTGATTTGCCTCTACTGAAGACAATGGATTTTGGACTTAAGCTTTTACTACCAAGTTCAAATATAATTAATTTTACAAAATAATCATAACATTTGGGAAAAATTTTGAGCAGAAAGAGACGAGTTAATGACATATACCCCATATTTCACACATTAAAGAAATACTAAATCAATTTAAAACTTGTTATGTACAATTCAATAGAATTAATTAAGCAGGATCAATTTTTGTTGACTTTCATTTCTCTGTGAAACATTTTTCTCAAATATAGATAAGAGTCATACCAACAATACGGTTGTGAAAAAGGTTCAATGTAAAAAAAATAACATCATAGTACAATGTAAAAGTAATAAACAATAATAGACTCTGTGTAATATTTTTTAATCATACTCTTACCTAAGCAGGCTTGAAGCCAAGCCCAGTCAGTCTGACGATGTCGCTTGCGCCGATTGTTTGAATCCACATCATGACCCGGACTATTCATACTAACCAGATCATTTATACCTAAAGCAGAATGACACAAAATCATTTCAAGAAAAAAACGTGATAATAATTTGTAATTGTCAATTACTAGGTAATATTTTCGAACACATATATTCAATTCAATCAACAATATACCCAATGGTTGGGGAATCAAACATCTATTCAAACTTCGAGAATTACAGTGACTGGGTTTTCTAGTTAATCACTTACCAAATGGTGACCGTGAAACAATATGTTTAGTGGAGTCATAAGCCGCCAAATGTTGCAAGTCTTTTTCCCTTTCCCTATCCCTGTCTCTGTCAGTGGTATGCGGCGACAATTGCGATTGGTGAGAATGCGTTTGCGGCTGATGTAGAGGAGATTGTCCTCTGGCTGAGGCACACATTGCACATTTCACAGATTTGGGCCAGTTCTCGAATGTACAAGTCTGAAATTTAAAAAATGTTTTCTCACCAACAACTTCAATACTTATTCTACCTTGTGTATCATAAGTTTCCTCCTTATAAATAACGATTTTATAGAGCAGAGGTGCCCGTTAGATAGATTGTCAATGATGCTACTTTTTTAAAAAAATTAAATGGTCACTAATTATCCGAAAGGTAGTTCACATGATATTTATCAGAAACTTACTGTGCAGGCCCACTTTCCAGCTTTGGCGAGAGATGTAGATAGGGTAGGTGTATTATTGGGGAAACTGCTATCGGCTTCTGCCTGTGGTTGATCATCTTGAGGTAGCGAGCGAGAGATACTCAGCGGGGCCAATTGCTCTTCTATGCTCTGCACTGTTATTTCTTTGTCTGCAATGATTTCCATACAGATTACACTCAGAATAAATAGTCATGGTGATTAGTGAGAGAATTAACAGAATATATCCATAATACTAAGAGCAAAGATCTGAAACAGTACCTTTCTGAATGGAATAAGGTCTACGTTGGAAGGAATCGTCATCATGCAGTTGAGGCAGTGGACAGGCACAGTCAATGCTTTCAGTGTCTGTCACCCTTCCTTCTTCTGCCTCCTGCAGTCTGAAGATGTCTTCGTTCAGCAGTGGTTTTACGGCTCGGCACATTGTACACTAAAAATATTGAGGAATTGATAATAACGTTATGAGTGCAGTGGTGCCCAAAAGAGGATGAGCGAATGGCTTGATGACATTATAATGAGATTCATGAGATGGCTTTCATCCCACTCATATTTGCGTGGGTTTGAAGTAATATTAGTATATTAGATATTCTTATATTGAATATGAGAGATATATAACATATTTGAGAAGAGTTTTTCACATTGTCTCAATTATAAGTTAGCAAAATCATAGCCTTTGAATGAATAATTCTCATTATCAAAAATGAGTCAAGGTGATATTTTTCTGTAGTATAAAAACACGAAAAAATCAATGTGTTTAAAATGAATATTTTTGTTACAGAAATTTATGATATTATTGTTATTGCATAGTTGCTACTAAATATTTATATGTGCTGCTGGTGGTTTTTGTAGTGTTTGTTTTTTTTTGTAATTTTTTGCATATTAATAAATTTACTATAATGGTCTAATTAAATTATTATTTATTAAATAAATATTAGGTAAGTTTGAAGACACCTTTAATTCAAAGTCCAATTTGCCCATACTTAAAAATATCAAATCAAAACATTTACTAAAATAGTCGAGGAGAATTTTTTCCAGATGCAACATGTTTTTTTTTAATTTCCTCTCATATTCATTTTACAAGATATATTTTTTATGTCGAATTGATGCTAATGTATTATCTTGTCTGCTATTCATTTTTATTGTTTTGCTCGAGATATATGAAATACAGGTTTTCCTCAAAGGCAGTTCTAATGAAATAGAAGCGTTTTGAAAAGATGTTCTTTGTTTACTAATTTAAAACAACAAATAATACAAAAAAAAAAATGTTGTTAGTTCAATTATAAACAAATATAAAAATTTGAAAACCTTTAGAGACAGAGGAAAGTTTTCATAAGTGCAATAGTCGCAGTTCCATTTTTTCCCAGTAACAGCTTCACATGATGCAACCGGCGAGTGGGGAGATAGCTGAGACTGTGGAGAGTTGGGGTAATTCGGAGTCGACGGTGATGTAGCACTCGCATTTGTCAATATTGAATCCTGGCCCTGCAGTAAAATGATTATGAAGTTTGTGATTTATGCTTAACAATTAGGCCAAATAACTTAAATTCTATTCGAAACAAAATTACATAACCGAGTTAGTAGCCCCCGTCTATGAGTCAGCAGTCCGCAACTTTTCACTAACATTATAACTGATCCAGCCTCTTCTTAGAATTCGGATAATCCGGGATCTACTGTATTGTGAAATGTAATGGAGATTCAAATCTCATCGATTATGGCTTTTCATTGGATACGGTGCTTTAAATGAATTGGAGATGCTCTTTTCATAAAAATTGACTACCTATGCAATTTCAATTTTTTTTTTATCTATATGAAGATCACTAGCTATCAAATATTAAACTAGCGAGCTGGTTCTTGCTTTTCAGTCAAACTGAATATTGCTGTGAGACAGATATACACTGTCAATAAGCACCCATAAAAAATATGGCTGTTACCTGGCTGAATTGTGGATTACTTTCGCTGATTCCCTGGTGCGTGGTCGACGCAGACATCTGATGTTGTATTGGAGACTGATTGATAATATCGGGGGTTTCTTTTTTGATTTGCTGTTTGTTTTTATTTGTTTGATGCATCTCATCACTCATTATACAACTCGAGAATCCGAACAGCTCAACTCTCGTCACAATGTGTTCGATGCGTATGTTTTATTTGTATAATATTCACAATCGGTTTCAATTTTGAAAGGATATTTTAATGCGCTTTATTATGGACAATTCAATTTCACAGCATGTTTCTTCATACTCAACTGATAATGTCTCGTCTGATAATTTTAATATTAATTCAAAAAAGACAATCCTTAATGAAGATGTAAAAATATGTAGAATGGAATGAATACTTCTGAATAAAGTAAATTTGAAGTGTCAGTGAAATAATTGGGTCGTAATGAATGCGGATTATTAAATTTTTAGCAGATTTTTCTTTAATGTCATACCATTATGCCAATTATTTTTATGGTAGAGGTGATTATTAGATTTAGAAATTTCGAAGTATCCAGTTTATCTGAAATTTTAAAAAAATTGGAATAATAATATTAACCATTTGAATACCTGACAGATTATTTAGAATTAAAATAAGTCCCTTTCTTTCACATCCTAACTGAGGGATATATCTAATGAAAAAATACATAAGTTGAGTTCAATATTATCAATAGTGTTAGCTGTCTGACAGTAAAGGAGCCCAAAAACAAAATGTGTGAAATAGACACATGAATGTCTATATACAAAACTATGCTGATTTTTGTTCTACTCGCTTTCCATGTTTCAAGTAACCATAGTTGGTGTTATTTCCATGATCATAAAATATTTTAGATATCTGTGCTTAATATATTAAGTTAAAATTTTCAGTACAACAACCCACAACAAATGGAATAAGTGTCCAAATCTAAAAATTTACTTTTATTTATTAGAATTAAGGAAAAATATTTTGAGAAAATACCTCTGTTGATAATATAAATAAATGTTAACGCTTGAGCATTCACGTTGTATTCATTTGCATAGTCGAGCATTCAAAATCCCGTATGAACACATTTATATATTGATTTTAGAATTTATGGATTTGTGAACAATGCCACGGATTACTGTGATTTTTTCATTCAGTCCCACCCATTCTATCCGATCCTGAAAACGGAGTGGAGAGAGTGGCTAGTTAACTACTAGTTGTCTCGTTACACCAACCTAACCCTCTATAAAGAACAAGAACATAACTCTGATATATGAAGATTTTTATTTTTAAAATATGAAAAAATTCTAATATTATTTCAAATATAAAATTACTAAAAAATAATAGAATATTATTACGACTAACCAATAGCACACAGATACAAAAAAAAATGTTGTAGATTCTTTTAAAAGCCCTAATTAAAAAATTATCACATTTTTCTACAAATTCTTAAACTAGATTTTGGATTGAAAAATCCAATTTAATAAAATTAGCTTATATACCAATAGAGACATGTATACAAAGCACACTAGAGCAGCAAAAAAAGCGGCAAGTGAACAAAGTTTCTAATTTTCATCGTTATTTCCTCACATGAATCAGTCAGTCTTATTGAGAAGAGTAGGGTCAGAAAAGTATTTTGCTAGTTACCGAACTAGCAAAACACTCTATTCATCATTTTCAGAAGGTTACGAGAGGTGAAACACCACGGTCTGATATGTTTATGGATAGATCATAATACTGATTGACATATTCGATCATTTGAGAATTCAAATCTCAGATCACAGAAAAGAAGTCTAGAGTGTTACCACTCAGCAAAATATGCAAGGTATTAATTAACAGCACTATTACATATGTAATACAGTATGTTGCTAATTAAAACTTTTCGTTTATAGTCTAGCTACTGCCAAAAGCCTGAAGTGTGATTTAAGGTATATGTCATTATATTTGATTGGGAGAAGATTGGATACAGTCCAATATTGGGAAACAGGTTTATTGCTTTTTTTGCAAAATTTCAAATAAAAATTAAGAAATCAAAGGAAATATTAAAAATAAAATTGAAAGTATAGAAGAATTTATAGACTATATTTTATGTTGCTTAAAAAACATATCTAGTACTAACTTTACAGAATCCGGATTAGCAATTGGTGATAAATATTAAAATTGAGATTACTCAGAGATTTATTTCAGTTATTACTATTGCAATAATCAACCAATACTACGAAAGATGAAGGGTAATTATTGTTGGTATAGCCCGGATATGATTCAATAATATAAGTTATGGAACTAAGGCAGAAATTTTTCATTCATTACAATTGATTTTTACATTTTATTACGATATTTTCGATTATGGTATTGATAAATTTTAAGTATGTCTTAAAATCGTAATTAAAAAATACAGTAATCATCTCGCAGAAAGAAGGATTAGGAATAACTGCAACGCTTTGACGTTTCAGTGAACAAACCTTTGAAGAATTATTTACAAAAGGAATACCAGTCCTGGTTGTGAGACAAAAAGAAAGCTTGCATAAAAAAATATGCAGAATGTGCATTAGCTGCTTGGAAGAAAATCCCACTGACAATAGTGGAACACTCTCTTAACCACTCAACCGCTTACTTGTTCACCCCACATGCTAACAGCATACCGGTGGTCAACTATATCTTCACTATCAAGAAATATTAATTTTCACTTTCTTTCAATATCGAGGGTATACTGACATAAGGTATTAAAACAAAAAAACATATTCTGGGATAATCACATTTAAAAAATTTTTTTTTCAAAGTACAATTTATTGTTTGTTATTTAAAAAGATTTTTTGTACATCATAAAGAATAATCTATTTTGCATATAAATCATAAGGTTTGGTATCAATGTTTGTGGTCATCAAAGGTGTCATTTGTGGAATACCACTCGACATTAATTTCTAAGTTTCGTAAGGACTGTTTGTGACTAGCGGGATATAACATTTAAATTCTGTTCTAAAATTAATTCTAAGGCTATATTATAAATTTTTGTGACAACTAAATGAAGATTTCTAAAAACGTGCTAGAAGCTAAATGTGTTAGGGTAATTTTACATGTGAATTTTTTCATTCAGAAAAACATTTATATTTGTATTTAGAAATTTGCTAGCGTATAGGACATAATTAAACACGTGACTTATAGTTGCTACAGGGTTAAGAAATGTTATTTCACTAACACTCTTGATGGCACAGGAAACAATATTTCATGGTTGACATGTGATTCAGAAAGCTCAGCGACTACACCATATCACACATCAACGAAAATATGTTGGTATGTGTAAAAAATATGTACACTATTGTAAATATATGCTCCAAAGCAATGTAACGAAGGCTTTGCCGATTTTTAATAAAAATAAAGACAAAGGAAAGTGGGTAGGGATGCTGGAAACAGTTTAAGAATATGCTTACTTCCATTTAGTTGAGCATTAAAATATTAGGCCAGTCCTATTACTTACGTGGAAAATAATGAAGTTTACTTCAGTACAAATTATATTTACAAACAATTCAGCAGGTACATGTAGGTACGCATGATAAACAATAATAGATTTTTAATAGTGAATTGACAATGGTTACATTTCACATCGACTTTCAAGTATTAGTATTCGACTAATGTGATTGAGGCGGTGTTTATGTTGTGTTCCTAAACTCATTACACAATAGAATATATGTATTGTAAGGTCAAAATAAGAAAAAAAATAAGCCAGTTACCTGGCTCTCCATCAAAATGTTTCAGTTGCCAAATATTTCGCAACTTCCCTATTGCGTTCGTGAACTTCAAATTGCATTTTCAACTAACACATATCACTGAAAACTGAACACCTCCTCGTTCCAATGTTTTAGAACTCGAATGCGAAGAACTATTTTCCCCGATGCTTTGACAAATTTGTGTCATTCGTAAACGAAAACATAGGCACATTCTATTTTGATAAGTGGCAGAAGTCACTCGTCTACGTAGTTGCCATATGCGAAATTGTGTATTTAGACAGTGCTGCCCTGAAATATACGTAGTAGCATCAGGTATGCTGGACGTGATAATATATAGCACTAATAGCAGCCTCTACAAAATATAGAGGGCTTTGGATTGTATCATAATACGATAATATTATCCAAAGCCCCTTATACTGTATAGGTTGCTATTTATTATCACGTCTAGCATACAATATTATTATGACAGTGGCGTAACAAACGACCAAATCTTATAGCTTTACGTTATCGTGTAAGAATATTTCGGTACTTGTTAAATATATGAACGAATTGGTAAGCCGCTGTGACAAAACACGAATTGTCTTGGCGCGCATGCGCTGTAATGGTAAAATTATGCGTTTGGCGGTAGGTAGTATCATGATTTCAAATAGAAATAATTAACGCATTAGGTACCCTTTATTCCTTCTATAAATTTAAAATATTATATGTGGCTTTAATGTCTATTATTAGTATAATATCTATGGTCGCTGCTTAAGTTAGAAGCATAGATAATATATAGATAATACAATAGGTTGGAAGTGAGGCGTTTTGAGGTTAAATTTGAACTAACTTGAAATTGTTTTCATGTGTTGTGTCAAAAGTCAATCTGTAATTCGGACCCTTTTTTTATAATAAGCTGTTTTTCACAATACCTTAAAATGTTAAGACGTCAAGCTCGTTTGCGTAGGGAATATTTGTATAGGAAAGCCGTAGAGGATAAACACAAAAATATACAATCGAAAAAGGATAGAATAAAACGAAGTTTAGAAGAAAATATTCCTATTCATGGCGACTTACAAAAAACGGCTTTGAAATTACAAAAGAAAATAGAGTGGGAAGATCAAGGTGAGGATCACTCGGTTAAATTATACTACAAAGTTGTAATACATTTGGATAATCAGTTGGCATTTAGAAATATCATCATTGAATTAAAATAATTATCGTCATTTTGATAAACAAAATGTATTAAAACAAATTTCAGGTCCAGAGTTAGCAGCTGCCATCGGAGGAATAGGGGGTGGAGCAAATACTTTAAATTCCCAAGATGACGAGTACCGGTGGGCAGGAGTACAGGATCCCAAAATCATGATCACCACATCTCGAGAACCTAGTGCCAGACTTAAAATGTTTGCTAAAGAACTCAGGTGAGCTGAATCACTATTCTACACATAAATTTTTCTGGGTATTCTAGTAATTTATTGTATTTCAAAATATTTTTTTAAGTGATTCTTAGTTGGATGAAAACTCAGTTCGGCTTCCTGCATATTACTAGAGCTTAGTATGATTTTCCTCTATGTTTTCAATTGAAGCGTCACTACACTAACACATTTTGGATGTTTGGGAGGTGGGCACTCCTATTTTCATATTTCATAAAAAAATGTTTTACACAGCTATCTAAATTATATGACATGTTCAGCCCCTCCCCCTCTTAAAAACTAATAATATATTAATGTTCGCAAGTTAAATTTTGTTCTCATTAACACATACATAAAATATGTTTTTGATTTTGTGAGATCACATTTGAAAATAAAATCGCACTTATCTAATCCTGATTTTCAAAGTATTGCTAAAATGACTCATTTTCCAGGCTAATTTTTCCCAACTCTCAAAGAATGAACCGTGGCAAATATGAGATGAAGCAGTTGATTCATGCATGCCGAGCAAACGAAGTTACCGACTTTATTGTTGTTCATGAGCACAGAGGCATTCCGTCCAGTCTTGTAAGTTTTCATATATTTTTGGTTTGAATGAGTTATTTAGGATTTTTTCAGTAACTTCACATTTATAATTTATTGCTTGCATCATACTGATTATTACAATCAGAATAGTTTTTATACCTTTATAGGAATTACCCTCTGCGAAAGGAGGTTAATTAATTTACACTTCATGTACCCCCTGGAAATGCTATAAACAGACAGTCTTATTTGGCCAGGTTTATTTTTGTGAAACAAAGTCATGAAAGCATATCATTTATATTTATGTTAATTTTATTCCCAGATTGTGTGTCACCTACCATACGGCCCCACAGCTTTTTTCCAAATGTCTGATGTGATAATGCGCCATGATGTACCTGAAATGGCACCAATGTCTGAGCAATACCCACATCTTTTATTCCACAACTTCAAGACCGATCTGGGAGTGAGGGCATCCAATATTCTCAAGTACTTGTTTCCGGTCCCCAAAGAAGATTCAAAGCGAGTTATCACTTTCGCTAATCATGATGACTATATTTGCTTTAGGCATCACACATACAAGAAGGTTAGAATAGAACATTTTGTTTATCTATTTTACTGCTGTAGTGACACTGTGTTAAAAGCATCAATTGGTGCAAACTAATAATATATAATAATACCATATGGAAGTCAATGACTTGGTAAACATCAAAAATTTCAATTTGCTTCCATCGTAGATGCAGATTATGCAGTCTTACTCAGGTGCCAGTTATTATGAATGAGATATATAGTTTTAGCTCATCGAAGAGTGTTTCTTAACTTTGTTGAAACCATCGCCCCTTACTCATAATTAAATGATTCACCACCCTCCAAGTAAAGACAAAATGACAGCATTGTAAATGATTGACATGCAGAAGCACATATAGACTACACTGCTATACTATAGATCAGCGCCCCCCAAATGCTAAAAATATAAAAACATTCTGGGTTTTTTAAAACGACTTCAAAAAACTGGTCTTAGATATTTCAACTTGCGTACCTAAGTCATCCATGCGCTTAAAAATATGTATTTTCATAATGTAACCGGTAAATAAAATAAATAAATATTCTTGTAGTATGAAACATTTATCTGATTGTAAAATTATTACAATTTGAATATCTCATTAATATGTATATGTAAAGTTGTTCATTACAAATCATTTCAGGTTGACAGAAATATAGAACTACAAGAAGTGGGTCCTAGATTCCAGTTGAAGTTATATGAAATTAAACTCGGCACTCTAGATGCAGTAGAAGCCGCTGATAAAGAATGGGTTCTTCGTCCTTATATGAACACTGCTGTGAAGAGAAGATTCCTCAGTCAAGAAGACGGTTGGCAATTTGAGGACGATATTAATTGAGTTCTGTATTTTTTTTTTTAATAAAAATGAAGTAATTAAGTAATTATTGTTTTATTTAGAGCCCCGTCCACATATGACATTACGCTAGACCATCTCAACCTTATTTTGCCCACCGCCCACTTTGAGAATATTTTTTTTTCTAGAGCCCCCCAATTTTTTTTATTTACTAGTAATATTATATAGTCGTAAGATAGGATATGACTCCTATCCTATTTTTGAGTTTAAAGAAGAATGTTTCAATAAGAACAATTAAACGCATACTTCCCGAACTACTACCGAAATATGTAAATTTTTTCACACGTAATAAAGTTGATTACTATACATACAATAACAAAAATTAACCAATATTAAAGTTTAATTTGCTTTATTAGTAAATACACGATGAGCGTGTTTTTTTTTGTCTTTTCTAGACTATATTTTTTTCACCTGCCCTCGCCCTCACAAGGGGGCGTTATCACCCAGGTTGAGAACCTATGCGCTAGAGCGTCAAAATCGTGTGACGTCATATATGGACGCCCCCAAATTACATTTTCATCATTTAGATATGTTATGAATAAAATTTACTCTCGCAATAGCTGCTCGCTCGATCAGAAATTTACAAATTGTTTTAAAAAATGGACCTACACCTAAGGAGTTATTGCAGTGGATTTCTGTATCTCATTTTTCGTTTCTTGTGTTGAATGTTAGTTTTCAATCGTTTTCTAGAATAATTATTGTGCTTTTTTAGTAGTCCTGTCATATCATCTAAACGCTTATTTAATATTTCCATATGTGAACTCAATGCCTCTGCACATTCATTGAAAATTTCTTTTTTCCAAAGGCTAAGTTTTTCTTGATCGATCAATACAGGATCGTCGGAATTTTGGTGCGGGTTATTTATTTTAGACAGATGTTTGAAAATTTTTGTTGCAAACTGTTCACTTATGCTAGTGTTTTCCCACTTCCAAACTCCAATTCTACCCGGATGCAATGTCAGTTGGCTAAACCTTTCTTTGGGAATGTTTTTAGAAATAAATTTTGGCAATACTCTCCGCACAATATTAAATGCAAAACCATCTAAAGTACCCAAAAAGTGAACTTGTTGCAGTAATCTCTGTTTTTTGCCTTCAACTTTCAAGTCCTTAGTTCCGCTAATAGCCAATGCCATGAGAAGATTTATCAGTACTATAGAAACGCTGCCGATGTAGGCCAAGAAAACAATGCGCACTGTAATCCAAAATAAGTCAAATGGCTTATCTTCGAATAGATTCGAGTAATCAAATTCAGACGTCATCATAACAATCGTTTTGACTATTGAGTCTTGCCATGTGTCAAATGGTGCGTTTCCGCTGAATAAAATCCAAAAGGCCAATGAAAAACCTACGATTGGAAACCAGCCGAATAGGATCATGACCTGAAAATGAAACATGCTTATATGTATAAAATCTTTTAGGTACATCATCGCTGCATATGCAATAAATGTGAAATTTCATAATTTTTCTATTGTGAGAAAATACCGAGCTATAATTAATGCCATATTGAATAAATAACATTAAATTTCACAATAATCTTCAGTAGTCCATGTCAAATGGAATCTTTTCAAGCTCACTATTTCACCATAATTGCATATTGTCCATTGTTTGGACTTAGTTACAATGAATGTGACCAACTTTGATTTTTATTGCGACATGAAGGAGGTGGGTTTTGAAGTCATTATAAAGTATAAAAAAGACTTTACTAAAATATTATTTTATCCACATTCAATCTACTCACACTCGTTTACAGTTTTTAGAATGAGGTCCAGGTTGCATAGAAGTCATTGAATACGCTTATAATGGTGATTGTCTACAATTTGGATGTATGATTCTTTGCAGTAATTTAAACTATTTAGGTCCCAGATGCTTTAGTTAGAGATTGGATTTGACTGATATAAGATAATTTTTTATATAGTGAAATATAAACCATTCATTATCGAAACACAATTAAAACAGCTGTAAGAATAACCTCTAGGATCAGGACGAGTTAGCAGTAACGCAATGAAAAGAATCAAATTGGTATTGGAAGAACAGATTTATGAATCATTAAAGAAAGTATGTGAGTTTTATTCCATATGAATTATTGGTCAATAAATTGAATTCAAAGATGGTGGTCATGAATTATGTACTGTCTGATTCACTGACAATTATTGAAGGTCACTGTATTAATCCATATATGATCATCAAATGTTGTATGTAGTTATGATAACAAGAGCGAATTATCAATATGAATTTACAATAATACGAATAACACTACTAACTTAAATATTATTAATGTAATTGTGCAGGTTTAAGAGATGCAAATCAATTAAATATTTAAGAAAATCACCTTTGCCACCCTAGCAGCTACTCTCGTGAACATTTGAAAATAGAAACCGCCAATTAGTCTGGAAAATTGAATTCCGAGTTGGGTCCAGGCAGCAAGAATAGCGAGGGCAGCTAGAGCACGAGAGAAGTCTGTTCCACGATCGATGACAGCACGGCAATCGAGTAAAAGCCACAGTGCGAGGAATAAAAATACCACTTTTGCTATGCACTCCAACTCTGTCAAATATCGAATTGACTTAGATTCCTTTATCAGCGAAGATTCCTGCAATGATCGATGTCATTAATGTATGGCTTCTAAGTTAATTTTCAGTTTTGCATATAAATGCATTACTTGCCAATCATGTTGACTCATAATGTAGGGTATGTGGTTTTCTAATGGAGCATCTTAAAAAAAGTTGTTTTCACGAGAACTTATTCAATTGCATGAATTCTCTTAATAATAAAAATCGTTCTACTTAAGGTTCACTGTTGTCCAAGTTTGTGGGAGGAAATGCAAATATTGAAGATTGATAAGAATAGACATTTAACTCCATAAAAGTGATTAAATATAAATATAGATATTCATTTATTAAATACAAATGCGTCGATTGATTGAAAAATCAATGTATGAAATTCGGGAATTGAACCCCTGAACACTGAAACTGAGTAGGACGAACGTCCTAAAGCATTGGCCACTCGGCTGCAGGACTGGCAAATATTTAGTATATATAAATTGCGATTTTAATATATGTATATTTTCTGTTACTAAAATTACTATTTCTACTTGATATATTCTTTTAATTTATTATTGATGGAACTTACCATTATAGTGATCAAAATGATATTTATCCAGCAACATATTTCCCAAGCGATGGAATTTTCATTGTTATCGTACATGTCAATGACAAGACACGTAATGAAAAACAGGAAAGTGGCATACATTGCAACGATACCAAAAAAAAACTTCCTTAGTCTTCTCCACTCTAAATGTAAAAAACTTTCTACAAGAGGATGCAGCAGGAGTTGATCAAACCCGAGTTCTTTTCCAAACATTTTCTCAAAAATGTTCATACGCCCTTTATTATGGGGAGTAAATAGTGAGTAATTTAAAGTAACCACGCATCTTGCATCATCCAAGTTGAACTCATTCTTAACAATGTGCATATCGAAAAGCTCCTTGAGATATTCCCTAGGGTGTCGCCAACTTTTAGAGATTATTTCCACTATTGAATTCCTTTTTCCACGTACGCATATCTCTTCAGAGAGGTCTGCGCCTTTTAAGAGAAATAATGTAGAAGTTTCTCGGTGACCGTTTATTATTGCCCTGTGGAACGGCGTCAGCTCTTCACCGTCCGTAGCATGTATCATGGGTCTATTTATCGTAAACATCATCCGAACTACGTTAACACTGTCATTGATAGCCGCCATATGTAGGATTGTAAAACCATGAAAGCTGCCCTCTGCTCCGAGAGTATACAAATTAGCTCCAGCTTCAAAAAGAAGTTTTAAGCATTTGTAGCTGTTATTGAACGATGCCCAGTGTAAAGGAGACAGTCCATCGTTATCTTTCTTACTAATGAACTCCGCACTTTTCTCGAAAAGCTTAGTAGTTTCGAGAAGTTCCGCAAGTACCAGGTGGTCACCGTTTTTGGCTGCTTGATGCAACACATTCTGCCCATTGTGGAGCTCCACATCAAATGCGGCTCCTTGATGTAGCAAAACTCGTACGCAAGACGCGGCACCAGTCTGCACCGCTCTATGTAAGGGGGTGAATCCGGAATAATTCTTCGTATCTATCGATAAGTGTCTGGCTCTAAAACTGGCAATTAACATGTTCACTAATGATTGATTTCCTATTCCTGCTGCTAAATGTAGAGCTGTATTACCATTCCCGTATTTTCTGTCAATATTCGCGTTCATCTTGGTTAATGCATTTAGAATGACGCGAACACCCGGTGTCCAACTATTTATTATTGCTAGATTAAGAACAGACTGTAACATGTCGACATTGATGTCGGAAGCTTCAGCCAAATGTTGAAGAGCAGTAATCTTTTGATACTTTACAGCGTAATGTATGGGCGCTTCTTTGGAAACATCAACCTTTTGAGAATCAAAGCCAATGTCGAGAAGAAGTTTTGTTGCCTCTCCATTCTCCATTAAAGCAGTTTTGTGAAGGGCAGTGCGTTGCTTTCCCGAAGGTATGTAATAGCCTTTGCAAAGTCTCCGCTTTGATGTTGTGTTTTGCCTTTTTCCATGCTCTATAAGCATTTTGATGGATTCCACATACCTGTGTGATATAAATAGTATTTTAAGTACTGATGTAAACTCCGCTAAAATTTTTCTACATGTTTCAGGCTTGAATGTTTGATAAATTAATGACAACCCATTGCTTCCTAACACCATTAAATTGACAGGTGAACATATTTCTGCCTTCTTCATTTAATTTGACTTTTAACCAATTATCATTTGATTTATTTTTAAATATAAAATTATGATATAATATAAACATAACAATATGAATAAATAAATACATTACCACAAATATACATTAATTTTTTTTTTTTTTTAACATTTAAACAAATTTGTCACCCAGAATGAAAAAAATTTCCTCCATCCCCCTGGATACCTCGAGTGTATTCATAACGGCGACTGCATTCCCTCGTTGGATTTCTATGCTTGTTCGCTGTCTAAGGTATTCACCTGAGTGGCACTCACCCGTCCTGTCCATCATCCTTCGACCAATTTCTGCCACCGTCCTCAAAGCAGAGGGTCCCCAGGGACAGAACGTCTCAAAACCCAAGGGACAGAAAATGAAATTTGGCGAGAGACAGTCGTATTTTCTGCATTTGGTGGTTTCAGCCGTGAGAGCCGCTGAGCCCGACGACTCAACGGATTTATTCACGCGAGTTACCGCGATTGTATCCACCACAGTGGCATCCCAGACCATGCATCGCCCCTCTCTCCAGGGGATCATCGTAATGCCGTCGGACCTCCTGCCATCCTGGCGGCAAACCCCCAGAGGTTCCAGTCTCGATGGGACCCCTGATGAAACCAGAGAGCGGCAGATCAGGTCATTAATGGCAGAGTGCCGACTGTGTCTTTCGGCGCTCTTCTGACAGCTCAATCCGTGCCGCCCCATGCGGTCCGCCAACTTCCCACAGGTGCACCTGTGCTCGTGACACAATGCTGAACCAAGCCAGAGAGCAACCGAAATTCGCAGGGCATCATCGCTCAGAAGCGTTCCGAGACTGGGCGATGGAAGAGCATTTAGCCACAACCCCGACTCATTCAGCTAAGCTGCCATGAACCGAGCAGTCTCCGTGAGGATCACTGAGCGATAAAAGAATTTCTTTTTTTTTTAATTTCAATCATCGAGATATCCCACTCTTTTTGGATAGATGGCTTGTCCGGTGCAGGCATACTTGTAATTTTGCACCAATTTTGTTTTGCGGCACTGACTATGTTTTCCCAATCGGTATCCGGCAGTATGGTCGGATATCGATTTAATTGTACAACAAAATCATAAAAAACACATTATTTTGTGACCTTAATAAACACGGTTTTTCAATTTAAAAACGTTGAAAAAGATAGAAATATGATTTTTACTTAGTCATAACTTTGTCGACCTCTATGATCTAGTGGTAAGAACTTTGTCCTAGCAATCAGGTTTGGGTTATGATTCATGTCCGAGCACGGTCAATATTATATTTTTTCAATCTAAAATTTGTGATCTTGGAAATGAGTGACCTATACAAATTCTCGTATGATTGTCCAATTTTCAAAATATTTGGGGCATTGTCTATCAGCTTCAATGCCAAATATTTTTTTTAAATATAAATCAAAAAGAATTAAAGAAAACCTGACAATTCATGGCTAGGTGAGTTAATATTGAAATTTAAATAGAAAAACCATATTCTAACGATTTTACCCCAACAGCTTAAGAATAATGAATAGTTTATATGAATAGTTTTTGGTTTCGACATTAATTCAATTTCAGGCTTTGAATTTATATTAGCGAAATTTGTAGGTATTTGATTTGTAGAAGGTAAATTTTAAATATTGTTTAATTAACCTTTCATCCATAGTGAGATCTTCATCATTCAAAGCAGATCCGCAAGCGTTCATAGTAGATGGGCAAAATTGGGCATCATCCTGATATGCCTTCGCTTTACAGGTACAAATTCTAGCTCCCGCCTCTAACAAGTATCGAGCGCAATCTAAGTTTAGTTGCGCCAGGGCCAGTTGTAATGCTGTCGCCTTACATTTTACATTGCTTACCTAGAAATTTTTTTTTGAGGTTAATTTAGCCTTCTTTCTGAGGTTAACATAAAAAATATTTTAATATTTAAATTTGAGATGTTGATGTAACAGCAATTTGAAAATTTATGAATAAAGGTTATAATTTGTTTTGTAACAATAATTACTGAGAATGTAGTGCCAACGCAGTTATGTAGATGCGACGAATCTAGCCATAAGGGATCTGGTGAATCAGGCATGCCTTCCGCAGCTTCTATGAATTTTTTTCGTTCTGCTGCACTTAGAAGAGCACATTTAAGAAGAATGAGCAAACACGTGGACCTTCCACGCCATGCAGCAAAATGTAATGGGGTACGCCCTAAGAAATCTCTTCTGAATGGATTTGCCCCATGTCGTAATAGCAGAGCCAGTACTTGGTGAGATCCAAAGTAAGCAGCCATGTGGCAGATGGATATTCGACGCAGATAACATGTTGTGTTGGGATTTGCTCCTGAATCAAGGTTGCTGTAAAAAACATACCATCTGTAATAAGGCAATCAAAAATGTCATCTGAGAGAAAGAGTTCGCAAAAGATATCATCAACCAACAAAATGCAAACATTGGTATTTAACTTGTACTTACTATTTGGCTGATTTAACAAGGTCCTGTTTGATACACTTAAAAAGTTCAGTATTGTAAATTGCTGTTTTTGAATTGCCCTCGTTGATTCCATTATCTGATATCATTTCTTCATTGTCGGAAAAATCTTCTTCAGCTAATGGGATGGATAATTCTGCCTTTGAAATATAGATGTCATTGTCTTTTTCGATATTTTCATTTTTCCTAAATGTAAAATCTTTTGCAAACTCTCCACGGAAATAATTACCAGTATTGTTCTTAGAATATATATAACCCATTTCTATGTCAGTGTTCTTATTATTCTTCACTTTGAGCAGAAACTCTGTTTCTGATTCATCACTCTCCATTGTCGAAGTTTATTAATAAAATTATGTTAAATTAATTATACTCTTTTGGTCCAATCCTTCATTAGCACGAAACACTTCACATTGTAAAGGTCAGTATATTTTATTACGTCTCTTGGATACCTGTATTTACACAATATAATAATTACAAAACGAAATATAGTGTTCACAGCTTGCACACATACTAATAAATAATGTTAAATTACATTAAAATTATCAATTATATACAGGATACATTGCGATAGTGGTCAGTATTTATCACTGTCTGTCATGCAATGCTCTCGAAATATAAAAAGTATTCTCTTTAATAATAAAGTGTCTGGTAGAAGTATATTATGACCACAAGCATTACATTTAACAAGTTAATGCAGTTGTCTCAAAAGAATTCAGTATTCTGACTATATTTATATAACATCTATATTTATAGGGGGAAAATATTTATAATCAAATTCACTCTTATACCTATATGCATATACCTTTCAGGACACTATCGACACGGGCTGTGAGTAGGGAAAAACTTTCCGACATCAAATTCACTTTACTCTCTAAGCTGACTGATTTTTTTCCCACGCTCAACCCATTTTTTGAATTTTCCCATCGTCACTTCATAGTAAGGATATTCATGTACAAACACAAATAAAAAAGAATTCGGAGAGAAAGAGTTGAAATGTCCATTCAGAAAATAAAATCAAGTTGGGGTGCACCCATGCACTGCCTTGAATAATGAGTGACCAATGCACTCATTGGTTTCTCTTTTCTTGTAGGCCAACGATACAGTTTAACTGGCAAGAAAGACAATAGCGACATTATCGTCTGTCTCTATCTATATTCTATAAGCTGTTCATTGGATATCTGTCACAATGCTGTTGTATTCGAATAATTTGAATATACGTCAAGCATTACCGGAATATTAAAAAACTTATTTCTTTGGCAGGCACTTTAAATACTATGCTTCGCGGGCACTTGGGTTCGCACGAGCTACGGGTTGCTAACCACTGCACTAGAGCAGTGGTCGCCAACCAGTGGTCAGCGGAGTTGTTTCAGTGACGGCATTGGAACTAAGAACACCGCTGCACTAGCGGATAAGCATACACATACAAGCAATTTGGTATGGTGATTGTATATACTCATCTAAAAGAATTAATTGAGACATTAACGTTATAAAATTACCACATCAACATTCGATCCCTTGTAACCTTGTGGATGGTCATCCATTGAATCTTCTTGCTTTATCGATCCTCCATCTATTATTATTATTGATTATATCAATGATGAGCAACACGCGGTCCTTGGGTCATTTAATTGTGGCCCGTAGAGTTGTTCACTTAACTAAATCGATATTTGTTTTTTGCAACCACATTTTTACTTCTAAAATTATTTTGAATTTAGTAGTACACTTTACTTCTCCTCCGATTTTATTTATTTTGTAATATTTTCTCGATTATCGGGTAATGAGAACAATAAACAAACGGCTTGCACCTAGATAAAGACCAGTGGTGACGGTCGAGTCGTTTTTTCAAATGCCTCAGGGTTTATTAATGTGGAACCGAATAAGAAATACTTTATTATTTAAGAGATAGTAAATGAGAGAGAGACAATGACAATATCTTTCATCCGGGTGGGTTATTGAATTTTCAGTTTTGTCTTGCTAGAAAAAAAGGTTGCTCATCACTAGGTTATATTATGTACAAATTTTTCCGCGGAACCAAACATCTTGCGCTTAGTTGCGCAATTTTAGTTACGCCACTATGAGTTTTTTACAATTTTAGTTATTATGTTTGATAAAACCTATTCTACCGTCAAAAAAAGAAATTTATCGATAAACAGTATATTTTGAGCAATTGAATATAAATTGTGTTTTTAACAATAGGATTTTTTATTAAATTGTTATTTAGTGTTTTGATTTATCATAACATCGTTAAAGAATCTGTGAAAATAAATGAAATCGTGTGAGAGAGGTGCTACTCGACGGGGAGGTGGAGCGTCAACACACTTTGACTGCCCCAGGTCCGGCGTAGTGACAAGGATAATTCACAGGTTCCTTCGTCCTCTATTAAAACCTGCCCGTCAGTTTACTTTCTCTTTAATTGCAGTTAGTTTATACTAATAAATTCCTCGAAGGCAGTAACAGATACACAAACAGAGTTTAAAATACACAATTTCAATTTAAAAACGCAGCAAGTGGTTTTACGATAGGGTTGTAATTTCGAACTAAGCTGTGGCTTTGTCGGCGACCGACAGCCAACCCTCGGGTAGGCCGAGTGACAAGTGACCGTTTCCCTAAACGTCGCACCCTTTTTGTTTACTGCTAACGGTAAACAAACAAATTTGACAAATTATTTTTGAACGCCTTAGCAGAGATATTACATATTAAATTTGCATGAATAAGAAAAGTCTGTAGACGGTTTTTGAAGACCCCTGTCCGTCCCGTAAGTACGGGGCGGTGTCACGTGGTTTATCTTTTTTTGTCTAGAATGTACCGTTTGACATCAGTGTCTTTTTACTTATTTACACTTCTATGGTCTTGTTGATTTTTTCGTAGAACTAGCAATGATAACACAATACAATTTGTGTGGCATGCTGTACGTGTTTTGAATAGCTGAACAAAAACTACGTAGAGTATTAATTTGTTAGGCTATGTATTACGAATGTATTTTTCTACACGATGAGGATTCTAAACACTAGTTTAACAATACGTACATCTGTATGTTAACATAATAATTATAAACTGTTATTCACACACCCATCAACCACATTCACTGGGAATATTTTTACACATTATCTATTCGCTTCAGAAATAACAGAACACTCAAAAAAATATAGTTTTAAACAAAAAATAGCACGGATCGTTGTTTCTAGTATTAATAAAAATTAAAAAGCGAATATAATTTGTCAGTTCGACAGAATAAGTTTCAAGGATAACCGCATCAAACAAGACAACAGTGGCGCAGTGCGTCGGTAGTTAGTTTATTAAACTAGTATAATGTGTATTATGAAACATTCCAATTGTTAAAAAGTAGTTTATATTATCTAAAAATAATTTGTGAATTTCAATACGCGGTTAGAAAAAAACTAGAATATTTATTTTCCTAAACTCATTGCCGGAATATCCTCGTTCAATAAAATATAGACTTTCAACGACAACATAAATCTCTGAAGACAATCATTTTGCAAACCTGCATTATGTGTATAAATATTGCATAATCGAGTATATCCGGTGAATTGATAATGAAACGTCATCGGCATAGAAACCAGAGGATTTATCAAAGGTCAATAACAATATTGGTGTCAGCAACTTTGTAATTTTAAAATCGTTATAATAAATGCTTACGCTGCTGGATATTACACTAAAAAAAGTTCGAGTTCCAGTATTAGCAGTCAAATCGGATTCATCGCATGCAACTATTAAAATTCATTGTCTAGATAATTTAAAGTGAATATTGCAAATATATACCGCATTGACATTTTCATTATTAAATTTAAAATGTTTCGTGACGTAAAACATTGAGTAAAATGTACTCTTAACAAGATTGAGAACGCCACTGCTTTAGGCAATTAAAATACCGAGGCGAAACCTACAATGATTCATTTCTTATCATATCACCTTGTTTGATTTAAGGCATAGATTAAATGTACAAAAATCTAAATTTCCTAATAATTATGGGTATGCTGTTAACACAAAATGATAAAAAAATCGTTTCTAATGAAAAATCATTTGTCATTGTAAATAAACAATTCCACGATCCGTGGTAAAACTGGTGAAGCCTGTATGGCATAATATTATTTTTCATATTTTCCCTCAATATCGAATCTTAAAAACCTAATTTTTTGATTCACGAGGCCTTCAGATTTTTTTAGTCTTTCGATGAGGCAACCTGGGCTTGTGGGAAAATTTGAAGTGACCGTCATAATAAAATACTACTTAATAATTGTAGCATGGCAGCATATAATTACTTTTTTTTCATTGTCATTTTCCTCACTGGTGAGAGTCACGGCGTAAATAAAAAAGGTATTACAATGAATAGTATAGGTATTAGAATTAGAAAGAACTCTAAAGTTTCTAGAAATCAATAAAACCATAAAACTTTAAACAGAACAGGCGGTTCACCGTTATTAAATTTATTTCCCTTGGGTTTTTCACCTCCATGTACCAGTAATTGATTTGTAAATAGTGTAACAGTGTTTATGTCTTACCCCCCTCCGCACGTCCAGTAGAATGGAATAAAACCCACCGCCACTCTTTTAAGAATTAGAATCATTGTTTACCTTAGGAATAAATAACCTTGCCATATGGTTAGTCTGAAGATGCTTCTTAAAGACGCGAAACGCGTCACGTCAGTGATAAACCAAGTGGAATAACTAAGTTATCAATTTTAATTTTATGATAGTTGCAAGACAAATGATAAAATATGAAAAATGAATCAGTAATATAATTCGTAAACGAATGCTCCACTTCATTTTAGTTAGTTCATTTTCACCGATTATCTTATCCGTGAAATCCCAATAAACGTATAAATGGAAAATAAAGGTTTAAAAGATTCAATCAAAATAATTATTTTAAATTATATAACATGTTTGATTTATTAGCGTTCAAAGTTAAAATATTATATCGTCGTTTTTCTGAAAGAAGACACTAACTGAAAAATACCAGTTTTGAGTAGTAGTAGTAACTTTGAAGTGTGTCAAATGTTTGAAATGTTATAAATTTTTCATTTTGTTTGTTTGTATAAAACTGTTTTTAAGTAAAAGTATAATTTATAAAAATAAATTGGTTTTTCCATAAGGTAGAGTTTGAAATAAGCAACATATTGGTATAACTAACAGAATTGACATTTTTTCGATTTAGTGTTTTCTTCCAGAACAGCGACGATATCTTTAATGTCCTTTTCGTGCTCGAGCCGCTAGACGTTATTGCGATTATTTCAGATTGATTCAATGATTTTAGCACGTATCAATAAGAATATAATATAGGTATAACGATCGAATATTTTTAAGTAAACTAATTTTCTTTCTCTTCGTTACAATACGTACAATTTGACTAATTGTACTTGATGTGTAATCGAATCAAAGTGTTTCTAGAAAAAAATAATTGACATTTGTATGTTAGGTACTACAATAATTATATATTATATTATAATGAACCTTTTTACGGTCGAACTCAATTATTCATATATAAAACGTACTCAAGTAATATATTTAAAGGTAATTAATTTACTTTTAAAGTAAAAGTGTAACGTAATTGCTAAAAATTAAAATAAAATATTTATTTTCCCTACATGAAAAAAATAGATGAAATATTATCAGTATGTCAAACAAGAAAATATTCCTGCACTCTAGTCATCTTTTAAGAGCACGTATGCTGATATAGATCAATCATCTCGTAAAAAATATGACTTGGTATTATGCAAAAATCCACTATTACTAAAACTATTAGGGAATTTTGGAAATAATAGTTAATATAAAAATAATCATAACTTTGTGATTAAATTTTATATTCCACATCGACTAATAACCAAATATTTTATGATGCGAATGATGCGATATAAATTTTTTTTATATGCTGAACGTACATTTCAAAACGAACACTATTTTTGATACAGTGAAACCTTTGATAACGGTTTATCATTTCATTGGTTTGATACCGGTTTCGTTAGTTTATAAATCGAGACTTATTAAAACTGTTTGGAATCATTGGCGATTTCCGAGCATAGTGTTTTATTACTTTTTATATGTAATATGCGTGTTAAAGATTATTCATAAGAATGAAACATTTGTAGGGTTGTTCTTTACGTCAACTTTACTAGAAATCAGCGACTGGATCAAATTGGCAACAGGTTGTATATTCAGTATTTCCATATGCTGTAGTGGTATGTTAAAAAAAACGTTGCTAAAGAATTAATGGAAATTCTTAACGAGATAGAGCGCCATTTTTACTATTTGGGCATGAAAAAACTATACAAACAGTAAACAGCACTTCATGTTACGATTGGTATTACATTTTATATATTTCACTTTATATTTTGATAGTATACGCAGTAGAGATGATATCATGAAATAATCAACCTTTCTTGTCCATGAGGGTTGTCACCAACAAGCTTTACAACAACTTTAGTTATAATTACGCAGACTTTCATAATCTGTATAACATCAATAGCGTCTCAGCACTTATCAGACATAAATAAAATACTTACTGATATGCCACAAATGTCTAACACTACAGGGTCCGACACATGTTCTGAAAGTAAAATTTATCTCACGTCTGAGAGTTGAACGACCCGTTGCAAAATTGAACAAGCTGAGAAAGATTATGACAATATAGGATAAAGTTTGCGATTTGATCGACGTAATACTGAAAACTGAAAACTTCTCAGTAAGAATTATATTTTGTTGCGTGGCCAATTTCATTAGCGTGGTTATAAATTTATTCTACGTTTTCAGTACAATTCTCACGTAGCCCGACGGAAAATATATAAAGGAAACCGTTTATTTCAAATATTTTATATCATATCAGTATTTCGTGAACATGCGTTGGATATGTTTCCTGATATATATTTACCGAAATTGCCAGTAGAAGGTAATTATGATATTATCTTTTTTACTCAATTTATTTATTTAATCAAAGAATTTGATGTGTTAATTAATCTTGTATGTTTAAGTAAGTCACTTGGTTGTCAGTTCCTAAATCTTTCTCATCTGAAAAGGTACGGAAAGAAGAATGGTGCCAATCCATAAATCTATAAAAAATAATATATTATGAATGTTTCCATTCGGAAGCTTAGAATCTCGACACGCAACTGTCAATTCAATACGACAAAATGTGAAATCGAAACAATGTATGAATAAACCAAATAATTTATGATGGAATGACATTACCAAACATATCATATCAGATTATCATTCTTTTAAATACACTGATTTGAATATATACAGCCAAGGTATCCTTTTGTATATGATTGTATCACTTGGACTGAATTGTATATCAATACTTTTTTTTAAACCATTTCCGTTCCCTATTCGGAGCATATGGCCATCACGCGGTTCCTCCAAGCTTCTCTGTCTCCCGCCAGTCTCCTCGTTTCCTCCCAGGTCATTCCAGCGTCGCGTAGCTCTGTCGAATACATCCTATGGATGGTCATCAGCGGCCTTCCAGGGCGACTGAATCCATCTGGTTGGTAGAAGAGACAGGCAGGATTCAGGCTCTCCTAAGGCATCCGCAGCACATGTGTAGAGTAGGTTCATCGTCGCTTTTTTATTTTGGACGTAATAAGAGGCTGGTCCGTCCGCTCTCTTACCTCCGAGTTCCTGACAAAATAAAACCACCGTACCCCTAGTATTCGGCGCAAACATCTGTTTTAAAAGCACAGTATACGATTACCCTGTGCCTTGGTGATGTGCCGTGACTCGAAACCGTAAAGCAACACCGTCAGGATGCATGCGTTGAATAAGTGGCACTTGGTTCTGACCGAGTACAACCGTGAGTCCCAGACTTTCCGCATTGAGTTAAAGGTTGCTCCAGCTATCCCTAATCGGATTGAGAGCTCTTTACGTGGGTTGCCATCTCCCGTGATGTGTAACCCAAGTACCTGAAGCCGTCGACTCTCTCGATGTCTTCCCCCGCGGTCGTCAAAGGGTAGTCTGGGTCCGGACAGAAACTGTTGGAGAGCACATTGGTTTTACTCGCATTGACTTTGAGGCCAATACGATTCGATACTGCTCTGCAGCTCAGCTCAGATTGTCCCTGTTCACGCAGAAAACTTCTGATATTGTCGATAAATATCCCGATTAATAGAGAGCAGTATCAACAATACTGGATTGAGATAGAAGAAAAACGATATTGGCTCGACTTGTGGATATACAGACGCAGGTGGAGTTGGCTCAACAAAAAGCCTGCAATGCTGCAATGACAGAAGGCAACGGGACACCACTGACAATAACAGTTATTTGTTGTAAAAGCAACATGCAATGAGAGACATCCTGTTATTTCATCAACGTTCTATGGAATATAAAAAAATAAAATATACTTTTTAATATGAAAATTGTGTTAGGTAAAGATATTATAAAAATCTTTTTAGCTGGACCAGTTTTTAATGCACACAATTCACAGAAAACCCGAATTCACTCCTTGTGGCCTATTTGATGTTAACAATACACTTATTTTCAATGTAAGGAAATATTTTATTTATTAAATTTCAGCTTAAATGATAAAAGTTGCAATAGATATAAAAAAAAATGATAACATTAATTCAAATTTTCACTATAATTGTACAATAACAAGAGACTACAGCGAAATAATTTTAATTGTTTTTAATTCAAAAATAATCGCTTTCAAACACTTTATAGACTAATATTTATCGTATATAGCCTTGCTGGCTTTACACTTGGCGTTTAAATGAACTCAGAAATTTTCTTGTCTTTTTTTTTGTTTACAGTATAAAAAAATAATTTATATTGATTACTTTTACTTATGGTGGGAACCGCAGCTACTTATTTAATAATATTGCTACAGTTTTTGTCATTTACGTAAAATATTTATTTGGTTTTCAAGGATCTTTAACAAAATTTTAATAATAATGTAATAGCTATTGAAACAAAAACAAACAAAGATTAATCACAAAGAAGAGATAACACTTACCCTTTTTATCGATAGGA
Source organism: Himalopsyche phryganea (assembly GCA_022494535.1). Lineage (NCBI taxonomy): Eukaryota > Metazoa > Arthropoda > Insecta > Trichoptera > Rhyacophilidae > Himalopsyche > Himalopsyche phryganea. The sequence goes on along the minus strand of JAGVSL010000035.1, from coordinate 3,651,154 downwards.
ATAATAAATATTTCTTTATAGTTGGTTTATAGAGTACAAAATTGACAAATGATTTCATGTGTGAATACGATATGAATATGACTAAAGATAGATTTATGGAAGAATTAATCCATATTCTTGCTATATTTTATCAATGTTAGCTTTACATATGTAAAAATAAAATGTTTTGAGATTTCATTGTCGAATTTAATATGTTTACCACATTTACACCATATTAAATTTATAAGCCATCTCGTGTTAATAAGACTGAATTCGCGTTAATATTAATACTTCTTTTTTCAATAGCATACTCAAAAAACACATATTATTAATTTTGCTTTCACAATGTCATTCTGTCCATAAACAAAAAAAAAATAATAAAATAAAAATTGGCAAGGAACTCTACCGAGCATATTCCAACAAAATCTACTTTCAAATATAGAAAAAACTATCTAACTGAACACAAATCAATAATTCTATTGAATAATCCACTTATGAATTTATGCCTACTGAGATTCAAACCTGTGAACACCGCAATGAAAGAGTTCGTCGCTGACCACTTTGCTACTCCTGCATAAACAAGTATTTTTGGAAGTTTTCATTTTACTAAAATAAGATATACATACTAAAAATATGAGTTACACATAAATGATTATAATGTAGTGACACACCTTGGTTTTTTTTTGTTAAGTTTAAGTTTTATTAGGGTCCGTAACTGACAGCGCCCAGTGTTAATGGCAATGATTCGTGGAAATCGACCCGATTCTTGTCGTGAAGGGCGATCGATCAATCGAAGGCGGACACGTTCGCTGGACGAGTCCATTGTTGACGGAAAGGGGTGGCTCCGACGGTGCGGGCAGTTCAATTTTTGATTTTTGCGGGAGTCGATTGCCAGCCTTCGAGCCAAGGAGAGCCACCGGCCACGTGGCCGGCACCGTTGACGTTGTGGATTGTTTGTGTTTGTTTTGAAATTGGACTTAATTTAAAATCGTTTGTCGTGTAACTTGCATTATAACTTCATGTGTTAAGTAAATGTAAATGTAGACTCAATTTTATATGTTAGTAATATTCTTGTGTAATAAACCACTGCATCTTCGATTAAAATAAATGAGAGTTGAACCGGATTTGAAATGGTGTTTGCTTGAGATCCCAGACGTTCCAGGACGTTGATAACCAACCATTCGCCTCTCTTCGATTCGGGCCTTCTCAGTAGTTATATCAGAAACTTTTTAACATTATTTTAAACACAACACAGGCATTAAATAATAATTAAAAACGGAGACAGTTGAATGTAAATTATTCAATTGTAGGAAGATTTTTATTAAGGATCTTCTACTTCAGGTTCATTCGTATCTTGTTTTGGCAGATATTTAATTGCCATTTTCGATGCTGCCAAAGAATTTTCTTCCCTCCAGTGCTCCCATATTATTCCACGATACAATTCGTTCGATGGCTTTTCGAAGTAGATTCCATTCAGATTTGATTCAAAGCAGCTAAAAATGTATGAAAAAATACTTTTATTGAAAGTCAAAATTGAACTATGGCATATATTGAATACGTCTGTGATCTTTGATTCTTAAAAAATATCATTATCAAAATGATAATTAACAAATTATCAAATCGATAATACTGAAATGATCATTGATGTACCTACATAAGAAAGATCAAGATTTACTGCGATAATAATTGATGTGACACTTTATTTAATTTAACAAGGTTACCTGTCAAACCACCACCCTCCTCCGTACTGACTGCATGGGCAACATGAGGGGGCTCTATCATTTGTCTGGTCAAAGGTGCTGAATCTTGATCCACTATGGTACGTCAGAGAGTCTGAAGCATTTCCACTATACTCAGAAACTTTCAGTGCATATCCAGTTTTTCTTGAACTCACCTAAAATTTACTCATTATTTAATTTGTGTCAACAGATCGACCATCAAAATTTAACATATTATATTATTAGACGGTTAGAGTAGCTTTTGTCGCTAATTTTGGATTCCTAAGTGTATATGAATATATCCTACAAAATATAATATTCTAACTTTCATTCATTTCTAAGTTCCATGTCGTCGACTTATTGTGATCTTCCGGCTAGTCTAGAGATCACCAGAATTACTATTATAATCGCATGCTATGCCAATAAGAATGGTTGACATTGGTGGCGGTAGTAGAGTTTGTAACAACAGATTATGATAGACCAAAAATTTTGTTCGTAACCTGATTTTCTTAAATAGTCACAGAGGAGTCCTTTGTTAATAATGATATTTGTATTATAGGTTATACAAACATGTTAAAATCTCTTGAATAGAAAAAATCTTTCATTGATTCAAAAAAGAATTCAACGTGGACAAGCCCATAAAGAAATCAGAACACTTATACACCGTGAAGCTTCTTATTGCTCGATGTATTTGGTATAAGCATGGGTATTTATTATTGGTACACGATGAACTGATAAATACAAACCTCGAAAGTGCCAAATTGCGCCCAAGCTTGATTGTGATCAAAGTCTTTTAGGTCAACTTTTAAAGTTGTCATATTATAACGCTTAGTTAAAACATGAATGGCTTCATTTCCAATCCAGAAATTTCCATTTGACAAGTCTCCAAAACCAAACGTATAATCATTCCAGTCTCTGGTGAAATTTACAGAGCCATCCCTTCGGCTCTGTATGGTTATAAATCCGTCTGGAGAGCAGTAACGTCTAGAATTATGTTGATAAAATTTATCTTTTTGATAGCACAGGTTCAAATTTAAAATATTTTACATATCAAGAAGTAAATCGATACACAAACCAATGCATTGTGCCAAGCGAGAAAATTTTCCAGTATGAATATAAATATATTGTTGCGTTAGAATTATGTGATACTATTTATTTTATACAACTAAGTGTTACTCAAAACCTTGCTTACTCGGAACCTCTTCTTTGGCATACATTGAATTCATATGTAGGATTCAATCCACTGAATAAAATATAGCATGCCAGGTCTTGGACTTCTTCGAAAATGGCGAGACTATCTTCATACACACCCCACTTTGACAAACACTTTTCATTAATTTTCGTCTCAGAAATGTCCATATCCATATCGGAAGAAGAAGTTGTGCTTTCAATAGACGATTTTGTTGATTGAGTTGTATCTTCGAAAGCTGTAGAAACTGATACGGTTGATTCGTCGAAATCGCTTTCAGAAGTAAATTGAACGTTATCTGTCGAGGTTTCTTGGTAATCGTTGGTTGAAGTTCCAACATGAGATGTTTTGGTTACAGCTTCACTAAAACCGTAAATGTCTTTCTTTGGAACGCTATCAGCAGATTTATTCTGAAAACATGTTTTGAAAACATTTCTAAAATCACTTCGAATATTGTTAACTTGATTATTGTAACAAGCTAAATTTTCTTTGTCGTTTTTGAAATTTGGATCACTGTTTAGAATTATTTTTACTGTTTCAATATTTTTAAATATATTATTGGATGTATTTATCAATTCTTGAATTAAATTAAATATTTTATTGTCATCGTTTTCATTGCACTTTGAAATTTTATTAGACATATAGTTTAAAGCTTCGGCAGTTTTTGCACAACTCTGATCTATCAATTTGTCAAATCTTTCTTTCGACGAGCGCTTAAATTGTTTGCGGAGTCTTTTTATAGCCTTAGCTTCAGATTTAGTCAATTTCAGATGCTTTTCTCGACTTCTGGAATTGGAATCATCTGATTGATACATTTCGACGGAATAGTCTGGATCGAGCTCCTCACTTACATCTTCTCGTGGCTGTTCATCTTCGTCACTACTATTATCTGCTGCAATTTTGTCATACATTAGATCCACTTTAGATGACATATCTTTGACCAGCTCTTCTATCACCGGTGGAGTGGTGCATTTTACAATAAGCTTTTTGTTTTGTGGTACTACTGTCTCATTACCAAAACTGTTGCGTTGAATTCGCTCTGCAAAATAATTTGACTCGGCTAGAAAAACTGTATACAACTTTATAACAATAACTATTCTGTACTTAAACAGATAAGTATACAAACCAATTAAATATGTTTTCAAGATGATTTTATTGATAAATAGTAAATCAACCGTACCATAATTGTGCCTCTTGGTAGCAACTAGTTTTCTTATTTCCACTCGACCCGAATCTACCTTTCCCTCGACTGATTTTAGTGCAGCAAGCACACCTCTTGTAGCAAATTCACCATACAATGCCTTCTCACCAGTAACACTTTGGGATTTTCCTATGGTTTCAATCCGCACATGCAACCCTAATACTTCAGTAAGTATCCGTTGTGATGTGAACTCTATCGAAGGAATATATGCTAATTTTCCATCGAGGTTGATCAACTTTTCTTGGCCACTGCAAGAAATAATTTACATAATATTATTATTATTATTTAAAACGTATTTCACCATAAAATATACAACACTATAATGGGCGTTCAATCACCAATTTGAATAATTGTTTACGTGAAATAATTTCTGTTTTTCCTTAATTTCCGAAATATCAAATTGTAGTTTAAATGATGACGTGAAGACAGTTCTATTATAACCATATGAATATGCTACAGAATTTCTTCCAGTCAAATTAACAGGAGTAAGAAGTTTTAGATAAATGCGGTCACATTTTATAATTACGGAAAAATAAAGAATTTCTCAACGGCGGTTTTCGTTTACTTTACAATTTCCTGACATTATTTTTTGTCCTAATGAGACTTTTTTCTTTAGGGGTATATTATGAACACCTTATTATATCAATTACCTGCTTATTATATCAACTTTTCTGTCGAGTGATTTAATTTGTTCATTCCACGCTGCCACGTGAAGCTGAAAAGTATCCCAAACGTGGGCCCTTTCCTGAAACATGGTATTTATAAAAGTAATAAAAAAACTACTCGTAAGGCATGCATGGAGCTTTATATAAATTAATATTTTTAAAATATTTTATGACAAATTTATTTTAGTTTGTTAAATCTCTATAAAGTAGACATAAAAGATTCTAAATCAAAATAATATAATCAACTCAAAACAGTTAGTTAGAAACCAGTGTAGCAGCCTACTGAAATACTGCCGACAAAAATTATTGAAATAAATAATTAATTGATTGATAATGGAAAAATGTTTTACAGTTTAACATACGATTTGTCAATTATCATGATAATAGTACTAAAGAAGGTAAGATTACTTTACTTCATAATGTAGGTCGAGATATTGAATTTATATTGCTACGTCAGTGTTCATTAGTTTTGTCAATTAGGTTTTAAATTATTCATAACATTTTAAATGTTTTATTATGTTAATTTGGGTTCTAAATATTAAATGAACACACGAAAATAATAACAAGGCAGTCGTTTTGCAAATAATTTGAACAATATCGGTTTATATTGGTGGAAGGAATGGCTGTTTCTGTAGCGTCGTGGGTTATGACTACGGATGTCTCAGGTTCAATTCCCTGTGCGGACAGTTTTCGTAAATTGATATTTCAATCGATTTATGGATTTCTGAAAGTAGTCTGAGTGTTTGTGTTGCCTAAAACTCAATCCTCACTCACCCATCCGATCCTCACGGGACTTAGCGAGAGCGATTGGCTAACCAAAATCCTGTCATAGCCCTATCCTTCTATCCCTACTCTCTTCGATAAAGAGAGGCTGAGCAATTGAATAACAAACATTTCTCATAGAAAAATTCTGCTGAGATACCTCCATTAGACCATATGTTTCACGTTTTGAACGGGCATGGAAAAAATCTGAAGAGAATGTATTAAAGTATGTAACTCAATTATGTGTCCAGCAGAAGAACATTTAAAAATAGTTCATTAAGATCTTATATGTACATGCATATGGACAAACGAGATTAATTTAAAAAGCCAAAGGAAGAATTTTTATGGTCCTAAGGCAGAAGCTTGAGACAATTTTTAATATACGATATTCGATGGATTTATATTTTTCAGGAAATTAAGTAACCATTCAAAGATACTTTAAGAAATTGATTTTGATAATATATAGTTGTGGTTTTACGATGGTTTACTGGTGGTGAACTTACTAACCTTACATAAACAATATTTCATGTGGTTTATATTGTAAACGATCATATATGTATTGTTTAATGTTGACAATGTCACACTCATTTACTATGTCAACTTCTTTTCTACCGGTTAATGTTACGTCAAAGTTTATATGTTAAAATTTTCCATATCATGTTTTCTATCAATTTCGTGATTCACCATATCGGAAAATATTACCTACATGAATGGCAATCGTACCTACTTGAATATTTCTAACATTGCTGTCCAAACTGGCCACATGAGAAGCAAGTGACGTCAGTTTTTCATCCAATCTTCCTAGATAAAGAGTATTAAATCTTCCCAATTGATCTGAAATACACATAAATTTGTCAACTATGAAATATTTAAATATGACGTAGATTGATAATTATTATACATAACTATATGACTAATTATTTCCGGGCCGGTGGTCGAGTGGTCAACGTCATTGGCTTCAGTTGCGGTGCTCACAGGCCTATACGAATAGATTATAAAATGATTTGTGTTCGAAGGCATGTCTGTGATGTCTAAAATTCCCTGCCTCGAGTAACGAGAGCGATTAGCAAACCACTAGTTCTCGTAGATTCTTTACACAGATAAGTTTCACTAGGAGTCCATATGCTCCACATTGCTAGCGGATATAATTAAATTAAAAAATATATGACTTGAATTTGTCCTATTTTATTTGTATGTAAATTCGTTTTGAAGTATGTTTATAAAAAGCTGATATTAGTATAATGTAATAAAATACTTACTATCAATTGACGTCATTAAGCTCATAAGAGCATTCAAATCAGTGCGCCGAAAATTTTCTTCGAGTCCTTTGTTTGCTACAAATAATAATTTAAAAAAATACGCTATACTATTCTCATTTATTTTTTTAAATGGTAAAACTACGGAAGATTATTAAAACTTTTAAAATGAACCAGGTTTTCTTTGAGTGTTTTCATAGTTAGCTTAAGTATTTTAAAAGCACAGGTAATAGTTATAAGTATATCTCACAACCTAATTAAATTGTGACTATTTCAGTGGATTCAGGAGTAACTTTCTTCCAATATAAAAATCGAAATTCGTATCAATCACAATAACATAACATGCTGATATTGTCATTATAAAGAGAACTATAATTTAACACGGTCGTTTTGTTCAAGGCTTAAAACATTTTTTATGATAAATCCTGACAAAACTTCACTTTATTTCTAATATTTTAAAAAAAGTTGATTGGTTGAGCTGGTTTAAGAAATATTGTTAGATAGATAAGATAAACAACAGATGCAGCTCTGCCATTTTACATATTTAAAAAAAAAATAATATGAAATATGTGGATTTTTAAACATTTCATCTTTATTATTTTGATTATTAAATTCAACACCTTAATGACATTACGTTTAACATGATACAATATTTTGGTCCCTATGGCTGCATGTTAAACGAGTTTCTTAAATTATAAAACTACAGTATTATAAGATTTAACTATAATCTGTAAATACAAATGTATTAATTTTTTTCTTTAATGGTGTAGTTAAGTATGTAAAAAAATATTAATGACAGTATGTATTTCATAAAAATATTTTTTCGCTTACCTATAAATTCTGTAGGTAATATTTCTTCATCTACATTTTTATAAACTAAAGTGGTTGAACAAAAAAACGAGGGAAAGTTTAAAAACACAATTAATACCACCAGGTGCATTCTTTTTATTAAAAATACGGTTCTATTGCAACGGTCAATTTAGTAGCTTTAGCATATTTTAATACACAAAACAGCAATTTTCACACTCAATAGTTTCTATTAACAACAATTAGATTATGTTTTCCTGCTTCTATTAAATTACTTTACCGAAGTAAACACAAATCATAATTATCACTGTATATTTAATTACATGTCAATAATAATTCTTCAGATCGTTTGAACGAACTAACACATATAACGAGCTAAATATATCACTTATTACTACAAAGCTGAACTGATAAGTTTTATAAATCGACTAAAAACAGTACATATGAAATAATTTTGTCCTACAGCAACTCTCACTGGAAGTACGAGAAGAGATTCTAATGGTAAAAAAATTGAAACCACACGCGAACGATGAATCATCTAACTTCATCACTAACTTAATCTAATAAACATAGCATAGGATGATACAAAAATGCATCGCACTTTTGAATAAGTAACGTTGAACACTTTATTGAGCGGTGTTATTTTTATTTTGTTTTCATGCGGGTTCAATTCAATTCAAGGTTCAATTCGCCAAATGAAAAATTGTAATTCGTTTAGTCATTCGTACAGCAATTGACATTACACGAAGAAAAAACAAACTCGATAGTACACTTGGAACACTCTAATAATTTGTAAACTCGAAGTATTGAGCTTTAAATAATATTTTGGTAGTTAGAGCGGTGTTTTTCATTTTTTCGACCTGTAGGGCTTTTCTCATGTTCATATTTTTTTTATTCTGACTGCAGTCCAGAAGCTGGGCATGCCAATGGGCATGCCAATGCCATGCCAATGATCATGTTACACTGTCGGTTCATAGATACATTCTGTGGCTCCCGATGGCACATAGGGTCCGGTTAAAAAGTGCTGGGCTGTAAAGCTAATGAGTTATTTAAAAACCAATCGCAAAATAATAAACAATTTGAGACTGTTTGAAATACATACATAATATATTATATTTGGTAGCTTTTTGTATTTCAATATTGAAACTTTTTTATAATTAATTAATATTGGTAATTATAAAGATACATATTCCAGGCACAAAACACCCTGTTTTGGAAAAGGATGTCCAATCTGATAAAATTAATGTTGTTGTTTTACAATGGGCGTCATAAAAAAACAATTTTAGTACATCTGCAGAAACCATTACAGAGTGTGTTTAAAATAGATCTTTAATTATTATTCTTACAAGGGATACGCCAAGCGGTAACTAAATGAAATCATCGAAAAAGTTTCTAGACGATTTACATTATGTTAATAAAATCATTCTATATAATGTTTGACATTTTTTTCAATAACTTAAAATATTAATATTATTGCTATTTCTATTTCTCAGTGGAATACTAATTAAAAGTGAATACCATAAACTAAAAATATTTCGAAATAAAGAATGATTTTTCATTCTGGCGGTAAGGGTAGGTCTTGCTCTTCTTCAGAAGTTTTCCTATTCATACCACTGGTCTGAAAAAAAAGAACAAAGCAATCTTACTCGTTTGACGTAATACCAGCGTTTTCAAAAATAAGATATTATATCCCAAATTATCCATGAAGTACTAATGTTGATTAGATATGTGGTAAGTAAAAACAATTTATTGTGGCCTTGAGTATTGTAATGTAAAGCTAAAACTCACCCTAGAAGAAGCAGACGATGCGGGAACTTGGTTGATACGATTAGCTGAAGTCGAAACGGCTTTTCCGGCTAAAAATATTAATAACACCATGTGGACATGCGTGCAGAAAAAATAATGTTGTTGGCTATGTAGTGATGTAAAAGAAAGATCTTTATGTTTTTGGCAATTATAATGACTTCTTCACCTGGTGTTGGAGCGGTTCTCGGGGGCGATGAACTCCCTCTTGAAGAAGCGCTGCCAGCCGTCAACGGAGAACCTGCATACAGCAAAGCAGTATTTCGGGAAAACCATATGTCTGATGTTATTACTATGACATTCATAAATAACATAACATGCTTTTATCTATTTCTTACCCCCCCCCCCCTCGCCGCCATCTTCACATTTCGTCACAAATATGATGTCCCGTGTCTAAATGACGTCAAATTTAAGGGGCAGGTATGCCAGATAAAGATTATTTTTATTTGTCGTATGTTGGTTTTATGCCGTCACATTTCCTACCAGCCCTCTGTCTCACTCAGAGCGTGGACATCCTCTTATATACTAATGTTTGAAATATTTAAGATTTCTTTGCGTGACACCTGAATGGTATGCGTTCTGTGATTGTCGCCTGGCTCTCTCTAGTTCTGCTTGCCACCTTCCAGCTTCGCGAAGACCTTGGTCACCAGATAACTTCACCAAAGCTTGCAAACCTATTGAAATTATTTTTTATCAATATTTTCAGGAAATCACAATTGAATTATTAGTTTATTAGGAGATTTTATTTATATATTATACAAAATAGGTTATTATTAACATAACCCATACCACTTACATTCTACATTGTCAGGGAACCTCTCATGTAATGCCTTATAAGCGCCAAGAGCTTCCTGGTAGCGACCAGCTGATCGAAGACACGCGCCTTCCTGAAGTCCCCATTCAACCTTGGACCAGAAAATTAAAACAATCTAAGAATTCGACCATATTGTATTTTCATTCCGTGCCTAAAATCTGTCACAGTTTCGATTTATGTTTGCGCGGCTATTGTTGATAAAAAAATAATTGTATGTTAAAGAATGTCATTATTTATGATATTGGAACGTACAATATATTACAAGTAAACTCTCTCTCTTCTCTCTTTGGGCATATTCGGTTCATATTTGGAGACCATGACCACCACGTGGTGCCTCTTATAAGTACATATTTATGTAATTTAAGACATCGACTGACGGTGCTTGATGGAATTTCAATATCAAATTTGGATTATTGAGATTTTGTACACTTCCATGTATTTTGTCACTAACGACCCGGGTTTCGCCTTTCGGCATCTTCAGGCATTCGAGCACACGAATGCCTGAAGATGCCGAAAGGCGAAACCCGGGTCGTTAGTGACAAAATACATGGAAGTGTACAAAATCTCAATAATCCAAATGTTACATATTTATGTACCTACAGTAATTAAAGATAGTATCACATTTTTTGTAATTGGATATAACGACCTAATAACACCGATGAAAATATGTTATTGTTTACCTGCCCAGGACACAGTTTGGCGGCTCGACGAAAATATGAAAGTGCTGATGGAGCATCTCCTGATGATTTCGCATAGGCTCCGAGCCAGCCCAACGCCTCGGGGCATGCTGGAAACACTGCATCCACCTAAGGGCAATACACTAAGTAAGAAGATGTAAATTATTGAAGAAGATCTACTGTGATTATAAAATATCCTTTTTTAATATTCCTTAGAGTACTCACCGTTGTACCCATCACAACCCCCTATATAGCTCATACTGTTCTTACAGGATGTGTTCCGCAGCGTAACATCGTTATTCGTCTTTTAAATTGTGGCATGCATTGTAGTATGCAGAAAGTAACTATAGTTATGATATTAAGATCCACCTCTTTGATTGCATTGTAATTCTCCCTAGATGCAAACAAGTTGGCATGATCGATTGGGCCGACAGATTCAACTGATCCTGTCGTATGGGCCTGAGCAGCTGTCCCAAAGCATGAGCTCAGCACTCTAAATCATGTTGCACATTGAATTTATATATTATCTGTATTGTTAATAAAGTTGATATTATTTACATCAAGATAGCACTGATGAGCGGCTTGCGTATCCCCAGCTTCCTCATGGAGTCTCGCCAAGTGAGTCAGCAGGCCAGGATCACTCGGAGAATCCGCCAAAACTTGATGGTACCTAGTAAAGTATCAAAAACATGAAATTAACAAGACATAGCATCATCTATGACGTCTGTACCTCAAAGAATTATTGAAATTCAATCTTCGAATACCAATGTGCGGCTGCATCAGTGTCTCCTTGAGCATGTGCTATGGCAGCGAGCCTCGCCCGCGAATATGCGTCACCTGGAGCAATTCTAGATGCTCTTTCATAATTAACCAGGGCTTCGTCCCTCCTTCCTACGCGCTCGCACGCCACACCTAAAATATAGTCGGATAGAATATGTAACAGTAAAAGCAATATTGATGACAAAACTAATAGTATTTTTAGGTTCAAAAGTATTTTTTTACCGAGATAGTAAGCAGGATCCCTAGCTGCAGGATCATTTTGCGCCGCTCTCCCAAGCAGAGCCCTTGCAGCTCTCCAGTCGTTCGAATCTCTTGCGACGGATAATGCATGCGCCAATAATGCTTCCCCTCCAGCCAAAGAGCAGAAGGAATGACAAGCTGCGGTATCTCCTTCCTTCAAAATATTTCTTCATTTAAACAAGCTAGACAAAATATATTTTGAACTACGTGTGCAGGAGTGAAAAGACCATAGACATCATGCATTTAGATACAACTACATATATCGATTTGAAAGTCAGTGTATGAAAGTGTCCATTTGGGGTTTCAAACCTTTAACTGCGCGCCTGAAAAGGACAACTGCTTAAGAAAGTTAACACTCGACTGCGATACTGGCAAATTTAAGTAAACGTTTAATATAAATCTCACAATAATGACCACGTAAGGAGCCGTTTTCCAAAATAAAATATTTAATGTTTTTGGACTCACCACAAATGCAATAAAGGCCAGATTGGCATTGGCTCTTCTTCTCATGATGTTTGGTCTACTCTGAGCGGCTAGTCTCTTGAGAGCTGTCTTGGCGCGCGCAGCACGATGTGCACGCAATGACGCCAGAGCCCCCGCCGCTTCCAAAGCGCAGGCCAGTTGAGCGCGAGCTGAAGACCGGAGAACCTCCGCGCACCATTCCATACTTTACACAGCAATAATTAATTATTATAAAATAACAACCTTTTCATTATAACAAACAATAAATGCAAATAACTTCTATATATTTTACCCTTGTGGGTCGTGTCGCGAAATTGCTCCCGCCGCTTTTAAAACGCATTTCTCAGCCTCTGCTCTCTTTCTGTTCAGCCATTTGCTAAGCCTATCAGCCCTAAGAACATCTGTCAAGACTCGTTCACTTGCCTCTAACGAATTCAACTCCACCTATAAAACGTTAAAGTAATAAATAAATGTCTAAAACAATAAAAATATATTCAAGTCTCGATCAAGGTTTCAACGTATAGATAAACATTGTTATAGCTCTCTGTGTATTATTAAGTTATTTAAAAAAGTTCATCATAATAAAAAATACCGACATGCAAAATAAAAACGGAGTTATATTTTGAACAAAAAAAATATAGTCCTGCTTAAATATAATTAAGTATGCGATTTATACTACAAACCTCCCCTTCGTTATTCGACTCAGTTTCCAAATCATCATCAGTATCAATATCCACATCGGCCAAGGCTTGAAATGACGCCTTTGCTCCTTCCAGATCACCGAGTGATACTTGACACAGTACCAAATGAAGGCCTGGATATATTCAGAATAAATTTGGAGAAATATCAATAACAATACAAATATTAACTATTCCAGTAACCAACAATAACCAATACTTTTCAGTTTATCAAGCGAATAATAGTTTGACCTTTCGTAATAAAGATTTCTCTTCTGTTATGCCAAAACCTTTTTTGCACGGTTTATTGAACTTTGTTTTGCCTCTCCATTGAATAACAAGGATTTTTTTACTTAATCCTTCATTACCAAACGCCAGAAAACATATGGTATTTTTATCTATATAAAGTATTAATTTCACAGATGGCTAATTATATTAATAGTAATTTATTCAAAACAAAATTAAGTTCTTACCAGTTTTACAGTCTGGACCTTCGTGCATCATGTGCTGAAAGGTAGTCACAGCATCCCTGAATTTCCCCATTCTCACCAACAGCAAACCGATATTATGCATGATTTTCAACCTAAAATAAATATTAATTGATATTTTAACAAAAAATATATCGTGGTAAAGACAATCATAAAACTTCTACAATATTCTGGTTTTTCACGGGAATTTACTTGAGGTCCTTTTCGTTGGCCGGAGTTCCATCGAGGGCCATTCTGTATAATTTCAACGCCCTGCGGTGGTCACCCCTCGCTAAGTATGCTGCTGCAGCACCTAGACCACGTTTTGCTGCGCCAGAGCTACTCGCCCCGGTGGCACTCGGTCCAGTACCTCCTCCTCCACTTGCTCCGGCCGCAGCTCCGCGTGCCCACAAAGCGTGCGCTTGCAAAGCTTCGCTCACCAATCCGGCACTGGCAAAAGCGCAGGACAAGTTGAACAGCACCTTTAATAAAATAAAACAAAATAGAAATATTTTTTTTGGGATTTCTTAACAAACAAATCTATTTTACCTGTGTGAGATATTAAGAGATATTAACTAATTTCGACTAAAACCTTGAATATTATACTATTTTATTAAGAAAATAATTACGCACAGTAAACGTGACGTCCATATTGTGTGAGTCGCTTAATCCATTTTGCTCCTGAAACTTCAAAAGCTGACGTTCAAGAGCCGATGCCTCCTGAGCTTTACTGAGAGACTGAAAAGATCGAATTACTGATTAGTTAGTTAAAGTAGATCGCCAGTGATTTCTACACATAAATACAATAAACTCCATTTTAGTGACAATGAAATTAAAAATAATTTTAAAAAAACAACATAATATTTACGCAGAACAGATAATGAAAGTTAAAATGTTTGAGTTTCAATTCAGGAGGTTTGGATATTTTGTTTTTCATTTTATTGAAGTTGTTTTGAGTATATTTAATATTTAAATAGATAAAACTATTTTAATAACTAAGAACGTAGATGGTTACAAAAGAGGAGGAACAAACGTCGAGAAAAAAACAGCAGAGAATTATCTTGTTTTTTTTTTATAATCTAAGACATCGACTGAGGGTGCTTGATGGAATTTCAATATCAAATTTGGATTATTGAGATTTTGTACACTTCCACTTGAGATTGAGTCCATTCGTGTGCTCGAATGCCTGAAGATGCCGAAAGGCGAAACCCTGGTCGTTAGTGACAAAATACATGGAAGTGTACAAAATCTCAATAATCCAAATTATCTTGTCTTTATTGAACGCAAGCAGAAGATACGCTAACCTTTGCAGTGTCATACACAAGAGGTGTTCTCAGAAAGTTATCTTCGGGATCAGGTGGCACCCGCAGTCCACACGACTCTTCCACTAATGTCATTATCTTCGCCTCCATTAGTTTGACCTTTTCTTCGGCTCTGGATAGACAATGTAAAAAATGTATAAGAACAAATTTTCTTCAATTACAGGCATTCAAATCTGCAATTGTAATGATTTATAGTTACTAAAAAGTGGCTATAGCTTTTAATAATATCAGAATCGTATCCAATGAATGGTTAAAATAAAACACATTTAATGTTTTAATTGGTTTTTATATTTTTTTTTCACTTTCAGAGCAGCACTTTTTATGTCAATACATAAATAAAATTTTATATTAAAATATTTACAGAAAGAAAAAAAATTAATTGTAATAAAGATTCACGTGGAACTAATATTTTTACAAAACTATTACTTTCCCTTCTATTTAATTTTCTTCTCTAGAAAACCAGAAAACACTATTATAATACCATCAGGAATCTGATATTCAAGCGGTAGTTTAATTTCTAAGTACATTGATCGTGAAATAAAATTTGAAAGGCATTTTATATGCCTGATCAGAAAGAAAAAATCTGTTTGCTTTGATGCATACTTACGTATCGGCTGTCGGCCTTTGCAGTGGCGGTGCAGCAGGTTTTCCTGCCGAAGTAGTAGATGAAAACGAGGAACTAAATCCAGCCGCTTTCATCGCAGTAACAGGCCTCGGAGCAGCAGTGCCGAGACGTTGACCTCCAGTCCTAAGACCGGTTACCATACGGACAGTACCCTAATAATAAAATATTTTATTTACCATGATTTTTACTGATTTTTATATAATAGGTGATGTAGGTAATGCAGATGTTACCGCAGTAGGTCCTCGGCGTCCAACTGCTGTAGTTCTAACAGCTTCTTGAAAAGCGGAGTCATCAGCTAAAGTTCTGCTATCGAGTGCCGCAGGGACAGAATCGAACCCCGAATATAGATCATCATCCATGCCGAGTGCTGGAAAATAGTATGACTTATTTAATCATATATAATCATATATCGTCGGCGTCCGTAGCGTAGTTGGTAGCGTCGTGGGCTACGGCTACGGATGTCTCGGGTTCAATTCCCGGTGCGAACAGTTTTCATAAATTGGCATTTCAATCGATTTATGGATTTCTGTTCGTAGTCTGAGTGTTTGTGTTGTCTAAAAATCTCTCTCCTCACCCACCCATCCGATCCTCACGAGGCGTAGCGAGAGCGCGAGCGATTAGCTAACCACCAGTCCTGTCCTAGCCCTATATTTTTATCCCTACTCTCTTCGATAAAGAGAGGTTGAGCAACTTAGTAACAAACAGTTCTCATAGAAAAATTCTGTTGAGATACCTCCATTAGGAGGCAATATGCTCCACGTTGGGAGCGGACATGGAAAAAAATCATACATTATACATTACATGATAGTTAGGAAGAGACTTTAGACTTCGCTCGACCTACCAACGAACGGTGAAGAGTTTATCGGAGGAGTTTTTAATGGTGCCCCTGAACATTTACAAAGCCTACCGCTGGCTGACAATTTTATTGATCCTTGGAAAAGCGCTTGCAACATTAATGTGCTCAGGACTTATCACCAACACAGTTAAGTTGACCAGGTATCCATCGATTTTAGATGGTTTTTAGGCAATGGTCCAGAAATACTTTAGCATTAGTTCAATACGTTTGAACTCCATACCTTGGATCCTAGGCTCTATATTTTTATTGATATGGGCAACTGACTTTTAATGTACTTATCCAATAATTTATCCTTGTATTATAAAATTATATATATATATATATATATAATCCTTGTCTTTCATTAAGCGCGTATTGTAATAATTTACCTGAATCTCGATTATTAGAGTACATCGAATCGTTATTGATGGAACGTAATAAATGCATTTTTATAACACGTTTAACTAAAGATTATTTTTATAATCATAAGAGTTTTAATTGCGTTTTCTATGAACATGCAATACCATATACCGAAAAATGTTTTTTTCAAAATGTTTTATAAAATAGTTGGCTCGCTGCTATGGTTACTGCTTGATTTGGTTTAAGGCTAAAGTGTGAAATTATATGTATTTCTTTAAATGGTTTAAACAACCGTGATTTTTATGATGCTATGCTACCTAGGTATATCAAAATTCTTGTTGATAAGTAAGCTTCATTAGGTTTTTTTTTCTTTGTAAATAAAATAGTACTAAGCAATAATTATTGAAGTTGTTCATAGGTATGTAGGTATGTAATTATCGGTTATATTTCATTTATCTGACAATTATGAGAATAGTTCTATTGTTTATATTTTGAAAATAGTTATTTCATTTGAATAATAATTTTATTGAAAATCATATTGGATGTAAGTAATAGTCAAATTAAAATAGATATTTTTACAAAAAATTTAATCATTTAACCACAATGCTTTTGTAAAAGTAAAGGTAAATATGCATTACTTTGAAAATACCTAGGTACCTATCTAGTTTGTAAAATGGAAAAAAAAAAGTATAATTTGAGTATCCTTTGTAAATATAAAATTAAATTGATACTCGCAACATTAGTATTATCGAACTCATGTCTCATGTATATTACTTTATGCTCATGTCATGTGAGTTTGAGCAGGCAGCCAACGTAACGCAATAAAAACTATCCGCCTGACAGCGACAGAAGGCTGTATTAGAACTGAGTGATTTTACTACGGAATCCTACATTTAAAAGTGCAAAAATGGGTGCTTCAGCTCTTGTTATGATCATCATGACCGCCATTTGGGCTGTTGTGGGAATCGTCCTCCCGATTATCGTTCCCAAGGGACCTAATAGAGGGTAAATTAAACTTAACAACCATCTCTACCTTCATATCGACTTACTTCATATCATGGTGTTAAAAGAGTTTAGACGATTTCAAACTATTTTAGACGACTAGACTGATTTTGTGGAGACATCTTTTAACATAGAGCTATTTATTATGCTGCCTAATTAGAGCTACATGTTCTTTGAGTATTACTTTGCAACCTTGATCGTTTTAAAACATTGTATGTTCCTATTGTCAAAATATTTCATCCTCATCCTCTTCATCAAACTCAAATCTCTCATGTCCATGGTTAAAAAACACACTGAATGTCAAGCAAAAATGATTTTACATTATTATTAACCCTTGATATCTTTAGTATATGTGTATCTTATTATAATGTGATCATATTTTGTCTTTACCTCTAGTCAAAGATCAATGCACGTTTGTACTACGCTTCTAACATCAACTGTTATTTTATTTTCAGGATTTTGCAAGTAATCTTAATGTTAACGGCAGCAACCTGTTGGCTTTTGTAAGTATAATTTATTGTCTACATATTGAAACTGAAATAGCTGATAACTATTTTGCCTTCCTGATAATTTTAATTTTTGCAATGTGATTGTCTTATTATACCATATCCGCACATTGTGTGTAGCACATGTTCTCACACGGCTCCTACAGGATTCATTGTAACCCCCTAATGGCTGGGCTGTTAATTCGACAAATGGTCGGTTTACTTATCTCATAATTCCACACAGTCAATCTTCCTTATACCATCTAAGATGCCATTATTTGCTACCATAAACTAGCCAAGTCTGTATATTCATTATTCATTAACGTAGAGAAGGAGCTGTTGACCTATTATTAATATTGTTATTAATTAACTGTAGTGTCTTAGTTAAGATTAAATTTAAAAACTTTGCATTTTTAAATAAGATGAATTACCATTGATCATGACATCATTGCAGAGACCTGTCTAGTTGACGTTGTTTTGGATTTAATAGTTATGTACTTATTCTGAATAAAATTTGATGCTTTCAGAGGATTCTGTGTTCTCAAAACAGTACCCAATAGGAGAGATTATCCATTTTTTGTCTTCTGTTCTTCAAATATCAAGATGGATGTATTACAAATATTTTGTGTTTGCAAATCGTACATACAAAACTGCCAATACTAAGAAATTATCCAAACCAAAACATGATTTAGTGACTGTCTCTGGAAATTTAGTTACATAAATAATATGATTATTGGTATTAATTCTTGCAGCTGGCTGTGTTGCTATATGGCACAGATGAATCCACTGATTGGTCCCAAACTATCTAGTAACACCATTTTGATGATGGCCAGGGAATGGGTAAGAATTATTAAGTGTCATTTGAGATATTCTTTATTACATATCTTATAGGTGTGTTGTTGCACACGAAAAATGATAAATGAAGACACTTTTCCTTAAGTTTAACATTCATTCAAAAAAGATTTAACTCTACAATACAATAATCAGAATGTATGTCAAAATATTGTAAAGTTGTGTGACCATATTATACAAGATAAAATTGTTTTAAGAATAATATTTTTACCTTAGCTTGTCTCTAATAAACAAATCATTTAATGTTTTGTAAAAAAGGCAAATTAACTAAAATGGTCTTTTACAGGAGGAACATTTTAAACATTTCACATTACTTAATTAATTATCTATATATGGTCAAAAATTTACTAACAAACTTAAAACAAAGTGTAGATATAATCAACAAATTTTACACAGTAAATGGTGAAACGAATGTTGTTTTATCACATACATTTTGATTTTGCTAAAATGGTTCATTCGTCCTTGTCACAAAACACTGACAATATAA
This sequence comes from Himalopsyche phryganea, assembly GCA_022494535.1. Taxonomy (NCBI): domain Eukaryota; kingdom Metazoa; phylum Arthropoda; class Insecta; order Trichoptera; family Rhyacophilidae; genus Himalopsyche; species Himalopsyche phryganea. Next base: position 3,631,689 of record JAGVSL010000035.1, on the reverse strand, counting down.
TATAATATTGAACATTTTGCAGTGTAAAGTTTTTGTGAACATGAAGTAATGATTATGTATTTTATTCATTTCAGGGAAATGAAGTCATAAAGGGTTAAGTGAAGAAAGCTGAGAGTAGATATATCTGATACCATACAGTAATTCATATAATTCTTTATTAGGGTCTGAGTATGTAGAATGTATATTTGTCACAATGTTATGATTTTCTCTGTAAACTCTTCATACAGAATAAGATTTTATCTATCAAAGACCCAAGAGATGAAATAACCGGTATTTTAATAAACATTTTAAATTGTAAAGCATATATATCTATTCCCAATTGCCTGCTAGCTAGAAAATCCTTTCAACCTCGTCATAATAATTGCTAACTATTTTCAAATGTCTAAAAGTAATTTGATGAATGTTTATAATAATATTTACTGTGTACATTAATAGTTGTTAATTTTTGTCTAATCAAATGTATTTTATGAAATAAAAAATAAATTATATTATTTCATTCCGTAATGTTTTCTGTAAATTAAAAAAATACAGGTGTAGAATTCAATGATTACATGTATTATATTTATGTTAAGTTACACTGTTGTATTTAAAGTATCATTGTTGTGAAATAAAAAGATTTTGTTTGAACAATGTGATTATTTTATATCAGTGTCGACTGGTGCCAAAAAAACAGGTGGCTCCAGGTGCCAAATTAAAAAAAAAAATACAAACTTAACATTTTACTTATGTATTTAATAAAGCTTCTGATAATTTAATGAATTTAATTTTCGGGGTAGAGGGCCGTGGTTTATTTTTTGCAAATTTCCTGGGCTGTGAAATAAAAAAGTTTGCGAAGCACTGCATCACAGGATGGCCAGAAATAAAAGTTTTAAAAAACGAATTAAGATTAATTAAATTAACGATGATTATCATAAATATTTAAATTTTGGCAATAGTGTTTTTTTAGACTAGTAATTTGTTGCCTTTGTCCAGTACAATGGCCTTTTTTGTGTCGTTCACATTATAGTAATTATCAACATCACCATAAACTGTGTAGCAGAAATTCGATGGATATTGAATATTGGTGGTAATGTATAGTTAATTATCATACTTAAAAAAATATAATAACTTGAATATTTCATAAATTATGGTGATCATGTTTTTTTATATGGAATAGTTATCGGATGCTCCAGAGAGGCCCTAATCCCGCCTGTCTCTTATTCCGACTGGATGGATTCCGTCATCCTGGAAGGCCTCTGAGAACTATCTGATTGCTCATAATGGTATCATGACGTCATAGCATCCCAGGTCTTGACATGCGCTGTTGTGTTGTATAGTACCATTATAACCAATCTTCGATAATCATAGGTATAACTATAAGATTCAATAGTGATACTTACTTTCGCCTTGCTTAAATAAAGTAAATGGTAAATGGTCATCTTTAACTACTAGACTGCTATAAGCACACCGGTGTGCGGTCTTCATATGGGCTACGCACGCTATAAACCCACCTGGTGAGTCTGATCGCCTTCAGTATTGGGTTGATAAAATATACGTTTTTTGGCGATTATTTTGTTATTGCCAATCCTTTGCTGTATTCGGCAATTTATTCTGATACAATACCACAAAATCATCTTTTGTCACTGCTACGAATGATGAATTTTACAAGCAAAGAGGAACACAAGCTGGTGGATCGCCTTTCAAAAATAAAACCAATTTTTTATGTTCCGACGAAAAGTTTTATTTTAATCGTTCTAAAATTATAGAAATTACTCGTGACAACCCTAATTACAGATTCTTAAACGTGTGGGTAGAAGCTTCCTGATAAAGGAATTTTAATGATGTTGCTTTTGGCGTGGTCCGGTTACACGAAGGAACCATAATTGACATAAATAAGTTGAGTTTTTGTAAGTTTAAGTTATGTAAATATTTGTCGCGTACAGAGGCAGGAAGGTGTATTTTTCGTAGCTGTTAAGTGGTTAAAATAAGTAAAGGGAATAAATAAAAAAATGTAACATTATTTATGTTTATAAATTCAATAATGGCACACAAAACAAACTACTGTACAGCTTTAAGTAATTTTAGTATACACATATGTAATATACTTTTAAAAAATATTCAATAATACATACTAATGGATGGCTCGGACTAACCACCGATACCTGAGAGTTAATGTCGCAATCTTTGAGATATTGATAAAAGTTTTTGTAAAGTATAAAACTTATTAATGAATATTAAAAATCTACTTTATTATTGGAGACAAATTATTGCAAAATACAACATGAATATAATGAGCGCTATTTTGGTATTACAGACAACATATTTATTGTAATAGATTTTCAATATTATCAGCATTCAGGAATCAAAATACTTAAAAAATAAATTTTCTATTCAGGTATTATATTATTACATTGCTAAAAATTATTAGTTCCATTTAAACAGTAATGATTTTATTATGGTGGTAATTTTAATTCTTAAATGATAAAATATAATGCTATGTCACACTTTTATCTGTCTGCCGGATTGATTAATTCTTTTAATAATCTGAGAAACTCTTGATAAAGAAAACACGTCCTCGATGATGGCTTACATATTTCTCTGTGATCCAATGACACCCCATACATGCCTCCGACACCAGGATCTGTAAGTAATGTTTATATGTTGAAGAATCTTTTCAGTATTAAAAAAATTATTAGGAATTGTATTGTGTTTATATTTAAAAAAGTATGTGTTAGAATGAAGATTCCGAAATAATAATAATTATATTTATTTTAAAAAATAAAACACAATTTGTTTGTACTACTTCCACATATTTATAATGATCAGGACCGGTTTCGCTCATCACTAGCATTATCAATTGATAATGCTCGTGATGAGCGAAACCGGTCCTGATCATTATAAATATGTGGAAGTAGTACAAACAAATTGTGTTTTATTTTTTAAAATATAATGTCTTTCCACCAAGAATTGACAGTTAACTCCTTAAAAGTAATTATATTTATCTTGGTGAAAATTTTCTCTCATCAACAAAAAAAAGTAGCATTCTTAAAAAAAAAAATTCAAAAAAGTCTTACAAATTCATCTCAAACATAAAAAATTGATGCTTAATATTTTGTCTATCGAAGAGCAAAAACTATCAGACAAGCAGATATGAGATTTTGACAAGAACTGGTGTATATTTGACCGCACTTGAAAAAATATGTTGCACATAAGACAGGATTGAATATACTGTATTTTCTATCCATAGAGGGGTCATATACAATATAGACATAATAGACATTTAATGTTGCAGGGTTTTTATATCAATTAGTTATCAATTTCTTATTTTACTTGACTCCTTTCGAGCCCATCTCTTTTTATTTCGATTAACATTCATTATTATCAATAAATTATTTTGTCAAAAACTTACCGGCAGATTGTGGTGATACTATTCTCAGATAAAATGCACCCATCAGAGTTCTTCTAGTCTCGGAGAATGAAAGGATAGCAGGGCAATTATCACCAGAACCTTCTAACGCTTTCAAGAATCTCTCGTGGAGACGGAGGACAAATTCACCATCTATATTAATTTACATGAATTACTTTTTCATATATTGTAAACGAAAAGTATCATTATAAATGAGTTTGAAGAGTTCAAATTACTTTTATTGTTTTGTACTATAACAAAATAATAAATATAAATCCACATCATTTTGAATGAACATTGTCATTTCATTTAGAAAATATTGTAGCATTAATATTTTTATTGTATAGGGTCTTACCAAACTGTATTTCCCAAAGTTCTGAACTTGTCCTCAACAATGGCGGGAGAGTCAAGTTAGCAAGCGGGGATCCTCTGTGAGGTACAGAGTAGAAGACAAAACCTCGTGTGGCTAGAAAAATTTTTGCGACTGCCGATATGGGAGAATCTTTTATAGATGACGACCAACATTCATAACCTGTTGACAAAAGGTAAACATGTTTCAACGAGGAGATATGTTGTATACCAAATAAATTGTTGCTATAAATGCACTAATCAAAATATTTCACTATAGATAATTTGTGTTACTTGTAACTTACCATCAGTAAAAATCTGTTTAATAAAAAGCCCTCCTTTTGAATGCCCCACCCACAGGATTGGTCTATCGCCAACTTGTAACTTACGCAGCTGTCGAACCATCTCTTTTGACCTTTTTTCCAAGGAGCTCCTGTTATAAAATATGTTATTAGTAAAACTTTGATTAGAGCCTTTTTACGTAACACAAAAAGTCAGTGTGCATTGTACATTACTAAACTTAAAGAAACTGAATGTTTGGCAACAAAGATAGCTCAGAAGAGAGTTTTTTTATGAAATGTAAAATGATTTAATACAGTGATGCACAACCGCGGCCCGTGGGCCTCATGCCGCCCAAAATGGCATTTTTTGTGGCCCAAAAGAACAAGTAATAAGTAGTAAAATTATGTATCTATTAAATTAAAAATAATGAAATGCATATCTCGCGTAGTATAATTTAACATTTTTTCCAACACTTTTACCCTCCGCGGCCCATGAAAAATTAGAAAATGAATAATCTGACACTTCTATCGAATAGGTTGTGCACCACTGATTTAATATCGTCGGCCTCTGTGGTCTAGTGGTGAGTGTTTACACTAGCGATCAGGTGGATCCTGATTCAATTCCCAACAAGGTCAATATCAAATTTAGATTTTTTCAATTTAAATTTGTGGTCTTGGAGTTCATCTCGTATGATTTTCTAATTATCAAAATATTTGGAGCATTGGCTGTCAGCTGTAATGCCAGACATTTCTTTTTTAATTAAAAAAAAAAAATCATAATAGTTTAAGCATTAGTAGTTATAAGCCATTCTCTTTTTGATACAGAATTGTGTAGCTGGACAAATGAGGTGTCTACTTCATTAGTTAGGTAAAGATTGATAATTAAAATAATTTTGGTTGTCAGATTGTAATTTATTTTTATTTATTACCTATTGTATGGCTTAACCCAAATAGGCCGCCAAAGATATTGGTCAGTAGTATAACTGAGAGATAATACTCTTGCATTGGGATAGTCCATGGGAATCCAATCGCGAGGCCAGCAATTTGAAATGACATCCTCAACATTTTGCTCTTCCACTCCGACTGTTTCAACATCTCCAACTGATTTTGTGGCAATATCTTTCATCAATTCTTGATTAATTTTCGGGCTACAATTGCATGAACAATAGTTTTGAGTGTTGCAATTTTCAATTCCATCAATTTCAACTTGGATTTCTTCTTCGACGTTTGGACTAGATGACATTTTTATTTCCTGAGAACCGCCTTTCGTGTCATAATCATTACTTCTCACTTTTTCTTCATTATAATTTGAATCATTTGCGACTTTTGTTATTTTTCTCTTGGTAAAAAAATATTCCCAAATGGATCCCATTTTACTATCATTATTATTAGATGTAAGCGATTTCTCTTTGTTCATAACGTTCTTGGTTGCATCGCTTTCTGTTGATGAATAGACAAATCTCATTTCAGAGTCCAAATTAGAATGTTCTTTTTCAGAAATAAAAAATTGTTCTAAAAAATCGATGGAAATCCTCTGATCGATTTCACTATTTGAGGGTCCATCAATTTTTCTGGAATTATATTGTGTACTATCTTCACATTCTTTTACATCCATTTTTAAAGTAACATCATTTTCTATACTGTTGAAATATTGAGCTTGTTTCATACCGACTGTGTAAACTTTGTCTGCATCATAATTATCTCGGACATGTACATTAGATTCAGCTATGGTGTTTATCTGGGTTAAATCAAATTGGTCTTCGGCCAGTTGCGATTGGATGTTTATATCATTCTTAATTGCTTGCTGTATATTAATTATATCTTGGTCGGCAGCGGTAACTTCATCTAAATCTGATGAATCGTTAGCATTTAATCTAAAAGAAATATCTCTGTCTATATTCACTTTTCTAATTTTATTAAAATCACTACTAGAGTCATATTTCTCATCTATAAAAATGGATTTTTTTTCATAAGTTTTAATCTTTGCATCAGGGCAATACTTTCTTTTATTGCTTGAAATTATGCAGTGCTCAATTTCTAAACATTCATCATCAATTGAATTGTCCACATTTAAGGTATTATAACTATCTTCTTCTTTGGTATATTGATTGATATTTGCAACTTCTTTTGTATTTAAGTGACATATTTTTAAGTTGTTTTCATCTCGGTAATCGTCAACCAGAACGCCTCTTCTAATATAATGGTCATTTTTTGAAATCTTGGCTGTCGACTGATTGCCAAGATTCATTTCACTATTTTCTTTAGTTATATTTTGGCTATTTATGTATTCTTTATCACAGCTAGCATCATCTTTGAAAAACTTTTTACTACAACTAATATCACACTTGGAGCTCAGAGTAAATAAACTATCACAGACAGTTTCTTCAGGAGAATCAGTAGAAAGTTTTCTCGGGAAGGCTTTCTTAAATTTTATTTTATAGTTCCGTTTTCTCAATCCACAGTAATTATCTTGAAAAATTTCTTTATCAGTTTGAAAATTTTTCTTGATTTTTTCTTCCTTAGAATTGATTACTAAGCTAAATTTATTATCTCTTATAATATTCACACCCTCTTCTGAGTCATTTAATTCTATTTTATGATAAAAATTATTTTTATAATAATCAGATGTCTCCATTTCTTCAATATTTTTAAGAGTGACTTCAGTGCTCTCACTAGCATTGAAATATAATAGATCTTCATCGGAATCACTCAGTTCTACATCACTATGAGAGGCCAATCCAGAATTCATTCTGCTTTCACTTAAATTAATTAAATTGTCACCAATAGCATATTTATTGTAATGTTCTCCATTTTGTATTTGGTGAGAGAAATAGCAAGACTTTTCGTGTTCTGCTCCTGAACTACTTTTTACCCTCTCTAAATTCTTCAGGTTATCCTTGTCGTAAAAAGCCATATAATCTGTGCCATTGCTCTTAACACTGATAGAATTATCTTCATTGGAAGAGACTAAATAATCATTATTTCCATTGACAGTCTTGATTTCACAATTAATTTCGTTTTGATTCCTATTCCCATTATTATTAAGAACAGGTACCGACAATGATCTCTTAGATTTTGTTTTGTTCCTATGACAATTAGGGCAAATGTTTCCTATCATTTCTGTAGTTGAAACATGTTTACGAAAAGAGGTCTTTTGGACTTCCTTATATTTTTTGTTCCAGTCTCCTTGCCTCCATGTTTTGACTGTAGATCCTAAAACGTAAAATCAGAGGGTTACTATCTTAAGCCAAAGCATGAAAATCTGTCTCCTAGACAAATATAATATCCTATATGAATATAAAAAATGGCTATAATAGATTCTAAGCAATTATATACATAATTTAAGACATCGACTGAGGGTGCTTGATGGAATTTCAATATCAAAGTTGAATTATTGAGACTTTGTACACTTTTATGTATTTTGTCACTAACGACCCGGGTTTCGCCTTTCGGCATTTTTAGGAATTCGTGCGCTCGAATGCCTGATGATGCCAAAAGGTGAAACCCGGGTCGTTAGTGACAAAATACATGGAAGTGTACAAAGTCTCAATAATGCAAATTTAATTATATATATAATTATCAAATAGGGTTGTGCAATAAGGTTTTGAATGAAAGTAATTTGCAAAGCTTCGATATTAGTAGATTGGATTAATTTTATCGTTGAATGATTCATTTCGTTTTTTGAAGGATTTTCATTGTCCTTTGTCCGAATTATTTTACCATGTAGCTAAAATGTATTTTATAGCTATTTCTTTTCTTCAATAGATGTCTCTATCAAATGGTATTTTTCAATTTTAAGGTGTTAACCAGGGACCCGAACCGTTATTTTTTCCGTTCCGATTTTCGCTCCGGTTCGGTAAAAACAAAAAAAAACATCGGTTCAGTGCCGGTTTTCGGTTTGCGGTTCAGCTCGTATTTAAATCACTTTTAAGGTGTTAACTGTCAATTCTTGGAAATACATTATATTTATAAAAATAAAACACAATTTGTTTGTACTAGTATTCTACATGTTGATAATGATCAGAACCCGGTTCCCTCATCGTATGCATTATCAACTGATACAAATAAAATTTATTAATAATTTTTTTTAATTAAATCTGGCTTTTATCAACGAAAACATTTTTCCTAAGTCGAAAAAAAACCGAAATAAATATTAGTTCGGTTTCGGTTTTCGTTCCTGTAAAAATAACGGTTTTGTCCGTTTTTCTGTTTGGTTCCGGTTCGGGTCCCTAGTGTTAACTGTCAATAAATTCTTATTGGAAAGACATCAAATTTTGGCTTACAATTAAATACACTTAATGCTTGATAATATTCACTTTCATAAAAACAGTTTTCACTAATAACAAATCAATTACACAAAAAACAAATTCTTTCACTAAAAATAAAGTGATCTCACATAATAAAATATATTTTAACATTGAAAAAATATATTACACTTACGAAAAAATATTATCACATAGATAAAACAGTTTTCACTCAATATAAATACTCACACATCGATAATTCACTGCTATTGTTTAAAATAGTTGAAGGGGTCAAAAATCCCAAATGAAAGTTTATAAAACTCATCCGTCAGGTTTGTGTCAGTATGTTTTATGCATACTTGGCATAGCTAAGAAATAAAGGGTGTAAGGCTTCGATCATTGAATTTATCAAATGAAGTTCAGTGAAAACATAAGGCAAGATAGTATTGGGCATTGGCACTTTCACAAAACTACATTAAAATTTTCATTTTGCAAGAACAGGTCCAAAGTATTAAGCAAGCAATGTACTATATCATTATGTTGAAACTGTTAAAATCAAAGTTTGAGTGTACTAAGGTAATACCATCTAATTCAGAGTGCAAATTATCGAAATAAAAGTGTACCAAGTGAATACTATCTAATGTGTGTAATTATTTATAACCCTTATATTTTTTAAATAAAACACAATTTGTTTGTACTACATCCACATGTTCATAATGATCAGGACCGGTTTCGCTCATTGAAAGCATTATCAACTGATGATCACATAATAATAAATTCAATTGGAAGACGATTCAGTAATCAGTCAATAAAAGCTATACTTAATTGTATAAAAAGATAACGACAGCAGCAAAAAATAAATTATGCACCAGTAAAAATTAAAATAAATTAAGACAGATAAAACAAATTTAGTACCATGTAATCCGTGTATAAATATGACATCAACAGCAAAATTTCCATCTGGAGGATCATATAAAAGCTCACACCAAACTTTCCCTTCTGCGTCTTCTTCACTTCCTAATGGACCTTGGTCAGGACTTCCATTGCTTGAGACTGGACCTGATATGTTAAATATTACACAATGTTACATTTTATAAATGTAAAAACAGTGAGCTTGATGCTTCAGTGGAAACGTGAGGCCACTCCATATAAAATTTCTGAATTATGAAGAAGAAGATTTTGTACTAAAACAAATAAACAGTTTCAACAAACGGTACATGCTGAAAATATTAATGTAAAAAATGTCCGAAAAAATTAAAAACAGTTTGTAAGTCCCCGCTAAAAGTGAGGCCTATGGCAATTGCCCCTTCTGCTCTCTACCTCCTCTTTATGGGTCTGGTTATAATCAGATAATGCATCTTATGTACTGTCTTGAATATTTAAAGACAATGGTTACTTAATATGCACAATATTACACAACCAAAAGATAAATAGAATAATACTTTACTGCACACAGAGTTTGGTACAGTGGAAATTGACTCCTCATTTTCCCCTTCAAATATTACAATATCGAGACAAAGGCGTTTTCAAGACGTCTTTCAATAATGCTAATTTGAGTCCCTGACTATTTTATGAAATTTAATCCAGTTCATTGTTACCTGCCAGTTGAAGAAGTGCAGGCAACCTCGACCATAGGGAGAATATGGCTGGAAGAAGTCGAGAAATTCCTCCTCGAAGAGCAGTCCAGCAAAATAATGTTGTTCCAGAAACACGGTAACGCCTGTTGGCAAAAAATATAGTACAACTAATTAGCGGTCGTCAGTCGTTAGCGGTCGGCCGGGTCATTAGTGACGAAATACATGGAAATGTAAAAAATCTCAACAATTTAAATTGATATAATTTTAGACATCGACTGAGGGTGCTTGATGGAATTTCAATATTAAATTTGGATTATAGAGATTTTGTACACTTCCTTGTATTTTGTCACTAACGACCCGGGTTTCGCCTTTCGGCATCTCCAGGCATTCGAGCACACGAATGGACTCGAACTGACAGTTCGAACCGTCAGTCGAACCGTCAGTTCGAGTCCATTCGTGAGCTCGAATGCCTGAAGATGCCGAAAGGCGAAACCCGGGTCGTTAGTGACAAAATACATGGAAGTGTACAAAATCTCAATAATCCAAATTCAAATTGAATTAACAAATAGATTTTATATTAATGGAATATTAAAAAACCACTCAAATACAAATCATTTCAGACTGAAAGAGGAAAAGATAATTATCAAATTGACCCCTTCCCAAATAATAAATACTTAATAATTTTCCAGATCACCAATAATTGCCGTAGGCTGTTTAATGTTTTAGCTATTTTATTTGTATGATGGTATTCGGATTTAAAGCATTGTTTAAAACTATACTAGAGGATCATATCTATATCAACAAATTACTATCTCTATCAACAAAATGACTTCAAAATATTGATAACATTCAAGTTCAAAGGCCTATCTGATGTCTGACATTGGTGTACACAAAACTTTCATATTGTATTACTACAGAAAAATATTTTTATTCAGTACAGCTTCATTATAATATTTAATCAACGCATTGTTACATCAGTTAAGGCGATGGGTACTCTATGACATTGGTATAACTTAAATACCAATCTGTTTTAAGAAGAGAGCTTGGAAGGTTATAGAAATTATTTTTGGAATTCTTAAATATTACGATACAAGTTGGTTGCCCCACCTCCACCCGTTATGTGTATGCAGCCGCTGTTTCACGGCCGCCTTCCATAACGCAATAACGATAAAGAAAAGAAACGAATTTACGCCCATATTCTTGGCCCGATGCAGAGCTGCACGGGACCGATCTTTTAACCACGAACTATTGTGTTTAAGAAAAAAAAAGATAGAAAGACGAAAAAAAAAAGGATAAATGTGACTTGCTCAAGTATTACGGTAAAATGCATTGTTAGACCTTTGTTTAGGAAATACTTACTAAATCTTTCATATAGCGTCATTAGCAGAGTCCGCCTTGGGTGCCAAGGGTGGGGTGGTGCCATTCCAAAGGTTCAATCTAATTTTTCCTTAAATGTCCATACCATGGACGATAAAAATAGTTAAATTTAAAATAAACATATTCACGTACAACAAAAACATCAAAATCTTATGAAGTGTATTATGACACTCCATTTAAATTTTATGGCAAATATGCATTTTGGAATTATTGAAAAGCATTTACAGAAAAAACATATTTGAATATCTAAGAACTTAAGTTTAAATGAAATTTATGTTAAACTTTTCAATTTATTTTCAAACATCTAGCTTATGATACAAATTTAATTAATTTACTTAACCCTTTCTGGGCCGCATATATTTGATACAACTGTGCACATCGTGTCGCAAACAATTCGCAAAAATAAAATCATTGTAAATGTGAAAATTTTTGTCACAAATCATAAAAAATGTTATCAGACTTAGCTGTGGTTGTAAAAGTAAAATGCTTGTAGTAGGTTTAATGAAAAAAAAAATCACTTTTTGATTTCAGGGTTGCCACAAATACAAGGAAATGGTTTACAACGCTATTACATTATATCTATACTATTCTCTGATATGAATAAAACAACACATTACGTAAAATATTACGTCGAGCATCGGAGCATCCTTGTGCTAGCGTCACGGAAGACAGTTTTGCGATTCAAACCCTTTTTCACCACTTGTACAGACAAACTTTTATTTAAAAAGGGAAGGGGGATTGAAAATTTCCGTTGGTGCCTTGACGGCTACCGCCCTAACCGCTAGTAGTAACATTAGTTTTCATTTATTCAGTGCGTTTCAGTATATTTTCTTTATTATTATTCAAAATATTTCTACATTTATTATCGTTGGGCATATAACTTCACTTTACACAATTTAAGATAATTTAAGACATCGACTGATGGTGCTTGATGGAATTTCAATATCAAATTTGAATTGTTGAGATTTTGTACATTTCCATGTATTCCGAGTATTAGTTCGAGTTCATTCGTGCGCTCGAATGCGTGAATATGCCGAAAGGCGAAACCCGGGTCGTTTGTGACGAAATACTTTATTTTATATTAATTAATTAAATATTATTTTAATTAATAACATGACGTATACAGAAACCGATCAGGGGGGATGAGAGGATGACCATGGCCCCCTTAGGTCTTTCCACTGAGTTTTCCTATGATTACCGTATATTACAGAATACCGTATACCGTATACCGTAATTACTTACTATTATTATTATTGTTGGCCAAATTTTAATACATGCCTACTCAACTCAATTATTGGCAGATACTATCTCTATAATTGGTCATTTGCCATTATATTATAGTGTTATCTGATATTTATCTCTGCCAAAATTATTGTTTGATTGTATAATTGTATATACAGATGCTATTATCCGAGCGATCATTAGCATTCTCCGAATGTAAAAATGATACCAGTACATACGAGCAATATGTACTGAAAATACGAGCAATTGAGCTAGTTCCGAAATTTGACGTTTGTCTGGATTGAAATTTGAAGCAAAATTAATATATTATATACAGCTTCCAAAGAATAATCAAGAAAAAACTGTTAATACAGTAAACTCAAGATTATTCGTGCATGAATTTAATACATATGTACGCGATTTACTTGGAGCATTGATCGATTAGTTAATAACATTAATTTATACCTCAACAGATGTTTGTACAAATATCTTATTACGTTTAGTAAAGAATTATAATGTGAAATTATGGCACCTATGAAAATAACTAATAATTGCAAGAAAGCTGTACTTACCTACTATAAAACAAAAACATACGCTAATTGAAAAATATTAATTGGTGTTGGTAGCGTAACAGCTCCCTATGCAATCAAACAAATAACGTTGGAAGAGTTTACAAGAAATTGTGATAGTAATGCAGGTGCTTTCAAGGAGATGCAAGGAGAAAGTCTCAGTGAATGTGTTGAAGTTTTTGATGAATTCCTCATTGGATTTAAAGAATATTCCAATCTCAATCAACATGAAGAGAAAGGGAATTACTGCAAATGAATCCAAAAAAAGAAGAAGTAATTATCAATCGCATTAGTCGTAGCCCGGCATTGACTTATATTCTGACACTTTTGGAAATCTACATGGTACATCAACCAATGGGTTTTCGAATAAAACTATATAGGACAATAATAATTGATATTAGAAAATCGTTGAAAGATTCCTGTAAACCAACCAAAATCACAGATATTCTTAATGAATGACTAGTAATTAACATGGCAAAATTAATGACTTACGTTAGAAATGTATAATAGTAATTTAAATTAAAAATCGAGAGTTTACTGCACTTCCTGTTCAATAATTTTCTTATCGATAGTGAAAATCATTTATTGAAATACACATCCTGTATTTTTACGTAGTTTTTTTAATAATTGTAATCTTTAGACTTTTTGAAATTTTACGTACGGGCGGCGAGAGTCCTCTGAGTAAGGACTAATATACGGACGGATAAATGAAGAAGTGGTGTTATTTTTACATTATAATGGAAACACTTGTACGAGAAATATTTCTCAATGTATTTAAAAGATCAGTTGTTATTTAGTTTAGTATGAAAGTACAGTAAATCCTAAATATGAAGGGGCAAAGATATGTCCGATAAAACCGAAACTAGGTTTATTAATAATTTTTTTTTTTTTTTCCATGTCCGCTCCCAATGTGGAGCATATGGTCTCCCAATGGAGGTATCTTGACAGAATTTTTTCTACGAGAACTGCTCGTCACTCAGTTGCTCAACCTCTCTTTTTTTTTCGAAGAGAGTAGGGATAGAAGGATAGGGCTATGAGAGGAAAAGTGGTTAGCTAATCGCTCTCGTTACGCCCCGTGAGGATGGGATTGGTGGGAGGGAGGACTCAGACTACGAACAGAAATCCATAAATCGATTGAAAGATCAATCTATGAAAACCGTCCGCACCGGGAATTGAACCCGAGACATCCGTAACCGTAGCCAGCGACGAAACCAACTGCGCCACGGACGCCGACTACTAATAAATTAGATTTTCCAAATACCTTTTAGTGAGTAAACTTTTATGAAAAAAAAACTAAAGAATTCTCCATAAAAAAACATATGTGGTATTAATGTATTTTGAAATATAATATCGTCACCACCGAGATACCTTGACCATTATTATCATTTCGTTCCTTTAAAATCTCGCATTTGTTATCGGGGCCGTCCATATATGATGTCACACGATTTTGGCTGACTTTTAACACTCCCCTCCCCACTGTTACGTTACATTTTACTCACAAATCATTGCATTGTATCAGGTCCCCCCTAAAACGTGACGTCACATTTGAAATAACATCGAATCAATTTGCGTTACATCTAAATTAAGGAAAATAAGGCAATACTATCTTTATAGATATTGCCAGGTGTATTTATAGAAATTTGTTACGTATTCGTTTGTAGGTTATCGTCGATCTATAACCCCGAGGCAAGATTGAGGCAACGAACTATGTTTGATATGTAATCTAGGCGCCAATTATATAAATGAAACTTAATACCAATGAATGGTTTACATGACTTGAGTAGATATATATGAGTTACTGAGACTGGCCAGTAAAATACTTTGAAGTTTATCTCGATAAAAGTAAGATTTTCGATGCTTCAGAAAATGTCCTGAGTTTGAAAGTCTACGCGTTCGCACTCGAAAATCATTTAGAGACTGGGCAAGCCGTAGTAAAATCTAAGTAATTTTGTTAGGTGGTTCAGCTGCCGGGATATTTACTTATACAATACTTAGGTAGAATACACGATACTGACTGGTAGTAATAAATTGTACCCAGACCCATACACTGGGAGCAGAAGGGGCAGCTGCCATGATGGGCCTCACAAACTTTAAATTGTTAAATATTTTGTTATATTATTTATAATATTAATTTGTTCTGTTTAGTTTGATATTTTTTTTCTCATAGTTCAGCTTTTCAAATAGGCGGGAGGGGTGCCGAGCAACATATTTTCTCTGAGAAGCCCTGATTGTACCAACCCTTTCAAAAAAATATCCAGGTAACTGAGCAGCCGCTACATAGGTCTAAATTGTTTCAGTGCGAACGTACAGGTAGAAAAACCATTACAAGGCAGAAGTCAGTTGCGTGTTAGTCAAGTGTATGAATGCTGTTTAACCTACTGGCTTATTGAGTCATTCGACTAATATTGAACTAGTGTAAATTAGACTTAACGACTACACACATTTTACTTCCGTAATTTATGAGGTTATCTAAAAATTGTGATGTAATACTTTTAATATACCAGTTGAATCTCGTTCACCATATTAAAATATTCAAAAATCGATTACGATTGCAATAAATATAATAATATTCAATATTTTATCAAATGGAATTTCTGTGTCAAACTCATAACCTGGAAAATAGTATTGTTTTGGTTTTAGCGAGTATTCTTATACAATTAGATTAATATTGAATGAAATATAGCTACATGATGCAACAACGAACCAAAAATACAAACATCACAAATCACAACCGAAAAATTATTCAAAGACATTTCTAAGGTTGGCATAGCCGAAAACAGTGTATGAAAATTATAGGATTCGGTTTAAGCAGCTGATTAGTTTTCCATTGTCACAATAAATTTATATGAATTCGAAAACTTGATAAAAAAAACTCCTCCACATTATGACTGTAACCGTTAACAATCTATGAATCTATATAATGTTACATTATGCTGATGTTATAAGGTTTCTGGTACCATGAGCGATTTTGTTTACAGAGGATAACATTAAGAAAATTAAAACAATGCACTTTCTTCTTTTTACTAATATCTAAAAGTGTATCTATACTAGATATTAGTTATATAATAGATATTAGAGTTTAGTGAAATTTCACAATGATATTTAAAGTTTATTCAGTAGAAAAATAATACTTATTTTATTTTTACCGTGTCTGTTCCTAATTTTGAGCATACGGGCTTTAAATGGATCATAAATCAATAGAACTTGATTGAAAAATGGTTGTAAATCGTATCTTTTCTCGTAAGAGGTACGGAAAGAAAGATGGAGTTAGGAAAGAACTAGTAATTTGTGAATATCTTTCTCTACATCGCCTTTTAAAGATATGAAAATATCACAGACAATCATGCATTTGAATACAAATCAATCTTTGAAAGTTTGCATCCCGATAATCGAATACGTGACCGCGCAACCGAATAAACGAAAGCCCAGCAGCGTTGTTCAAAGGTTGACAACAGGACATTATATTTATGCAGTACATAGTACATATATTATTATTAAAATAATATAGGAAGAGAGACAAATGAATAGAATTGATCATGAAATGAAACGATAATTAATAATTATTGATGAACGAACTGAATATTTTTTTTGTCGCTGTTGATACTTTCTATTTGTGTCATCGCTACTTCACAAAAACCGGTCGGGTGACTTGGTTTTAGTTTTGAATTAAGAAACGTCAGATCTCCCACTAGCCCTCCAAATGACTCCATTATTAGATTCTGCATGCGATCGTTACGTTACCTCTGGCATATAGTAAATAAATGCCATTAGCAGAGCACGTTTTATTGTCAAGGACACCGGGTGGGAATTGATCCGCACACCTCGCCTAATCCTTGGTAATCTTGTTAGGGCCTTTCAGTGTTTCAAATCTCTGCATATGAACTAACAGAGGTACACAATTTTTCGAGCGAAAAACTATACTCCCAGACACGCGAATACACCATTAAAGATTTTTTTAAATTTAAGAATTGAATTTAAAACGTATGTATTTTATGTAGCCAACTCGTATCCCATCGTAATACAGTAATTAGCAATTAATTTGCACGCATGGTTGCAGAGCAGTGTAGATAATTTCGGAGTCTCGAATTTACGAGTGGTTATAAGTTATAACCATTTTGAACGAACACAATGGTCCACTATATGGAAAAATCATTTTTTTAATCCACCTTTGTCCTAAGTTACTGGAATATGACATATTTTCAGCCGGCATTCAATATTTTAATTTCGATACTGTCACTCGACGGGCGTTCCCACTAGTCTATATATGTAAATGAAGATTTGTTTGTTTGTTTTTCCTCTATGCATTCCTTTAACATTCATCCGATATCGACCAAAATTGGTGAGTTGTTTTGCGCACACCCGTGAAGGTTTCTGAGTAAAAAAATTTAAATCTAAAAAAAAACAATCAAATACGTACAACTAGCGACATCTCTGAACCAAACGGAAAACAAAAAATATTGTATATCCATAATGGAGGCACAGGCCTGAGCTTGGCCCACGGACCTTTACCTAGCCCGGCCCGTAAAGACGATTCAGATTTAGGCTCGGGCCGAGCCCGGGTAAGGAATTCAAATTTAAGAAAAATATTTGGTGCTATGTTCGGGTCATGAGTCAGCCATAAGGCAATAGTTTTCATAACTTAAATAATTTATTTCACATGTGCTATGAATATTGTTGTAAATATGGAAACAATAACATATGTTGTTTGAAGAGTATAACTGAATTACTATATTAAATAATACATCGGGATTTTTTCGGGTCGGGTTCGGGTAACAAGTGTGATATTGATACTCGGGCTCGGGCCGGGCAGGGCCTGAAGATGACAGACTCGGACCAGGTATTTTTATGAAATTTCGGGCCGTGCAGACCTCTAATCCAAAAGCACTTGAATAAACAGAATTAAAACACAAACCCTTTCTTTCTTTGAGTGGCATTGTAACGCATGCCGGGTACTCACTAGTTGGTATATAAAAGTTAATTAGCCGTTCTAAGAAAGTGTACCGAAGTAAACGGTGAGTATCGAAAAATTTAAATGTTTGTTTGATTTTATTACCTCTTTAATGCTACTAGACCAAAAAATTTTTGACCTTACTAGTATTCTTTATTTATGTTTATTTTCAATATTTATCATAAATCATTTGATGACAATGAAATTATCTTATTCCAAATAAAATGATATCTGTTACTCACGTATGTACAATATCAAATTTATGAGGACTGATCATAATGTTCACATCAAACGGGTAAATCAGAGTGGATAAATGGAATAAATAACGCGACGCGAGTGTCGTAAACAACACCAAATGATTTGCAGGTAGTAAGAACAGCCAATTAATTTATTACTACTATATTTATATTATAATATAAGTCAGTGCATTAAAAAAAGATTATCTAGGCATTGTGTCATGCCTTTTCTTTCATTATTATGCAGTTTCTATGCAATGCATTATTTGCAATAGTTAAAATAATAGCACAAGAAAGTGTAATGAGGGGAAGGGGTGGATAATGATAGCAAGGTCACCGGGAAGGGTTAATAAGTCCATAAAAAGTCATCATACAATTATTTTGTTGTTTTAATTCATTTCAAATAATAAGATCAATCGTGTTTAAATAATATATATTATATTTAAATACGCTTGAGTAACCGACAGATTTGATTTAATAAATCTATTAAAAATGTGAATGTCACTTGAAATTCTTATGAACCATGAATTAATGAATTGCAATACTGATAGTGCGTGAAATTAATTATTTTAACAAAGTATTTGTTTCAGTAAAATGATTTTGATGTACCAAATCATTGGTTTATATAATATATGTCAAAACATTGCCGTAGCTACAATATTACTATCCTCTACTACAATCTCATCACAAGCAAATTATCAAACATTACGATACCTTCGGAAAAGGGGCCCTAAACCTCAGTTGTAGGAAACTCTTGAAACTTGGCAATATATAAATTTCATAAGACTCTTTATTTATTCACATACTTAACAAGATTATTGAAAAAATCTTTCTGCTCCAACGCCTGTCACATAATTTTCAGAATAACGATATACATTTTTTCACAAAGGCATGTCTAAGAATAGATACAAATACCGTTTTAAGGTCACTTTTTACGCGTAGAACTGTGGCTTATATTGAAAAAAATAGTAAATTAAAAATTCAGCTGAGTGATAACGCTCTATATTCTTTATCTTCTGCATCAGCGTCATTTTGATATCACCGGTTCGAATACTCAAATGAAAGTTTTCATAAGTATATTGATTTTTCAAACGATTTATAAAATTGTATCTGAATTCTATATGCATGTTTGTTATTCCTTCGATCTAGCACGTCCACCCTATGTATTCCTGAAAGTGAAATATACACAAAGAGCGAGCAAATTAAGGATTAGTGTTTTCCTAGGCCCATCCCCCATGTCTTCTTAAATTATTTATCGTCAAAAATACTAATCTTCTCTATGATAAACATCTATGTGTAACAGCGATTTGCGTGCTTTCCTCGTTGCAAAGTGTATTAATTATGTCTGTAGAGACTTCAAGAGATGACCGTAGATAGCAGCGTACGCCATAATAACGAGTTGTGGCAGAACAGAGGACTACAATTGCTTTAAAAAAAAAGTTTTCTCCCGCTTCTAACATCAGCATTATTATCAGTATTATTTCCTTTGAAAGAATTGCGTAGCATTTTTCATTCACGGTGTGTTTGCTAAATTTAAGTCTGCTGCATAAAGTCTGTCCAAGGTACTTGAATATATTGGAACAATTGACCTATGTATTGTTTATTCGAATGCAATTGAAGTTTTGATATAAAAAAATATTCACATGGTCTTTTCAGAATTGATATTGATTACCCACTTATAAGTTGCCATGTCATTGGAAGCTGATTCGAATTGTATGACAGGTGGCGCTGTCGATTGAATTTTGCTATATTATTATATTACTCTTATTTTTCTACGGAAAATTCAAATCCCAACTATTTACCAGCAAAAGTTAGTTTCAAACGGTTTTTTAAATCACCAATGGAACACCATAATAATGATTCTCAAGACGATTTCTGATTATTTCATTCATGTATGACGTGATGGCTATCAAAATGATCTACATGTTGCCCATACATCGTATTTTATAGCACGCGTTCCAAAACAGATCGCCGTGGGACTACCGCAATTATTTGTCTTGAAGTGGACCGACCTAAGTCAACATTTAGTAAATGATTAAATTATCGTATTTATTTGTCAATATTGTGTCAAAATTCACATTAATCAATAATTCTTCAGCAGATTACAAAATTTAATTTACCCCTAGCAACTTTGAATACATATCAATGTCGACAGATTATGTCATTACAGGTTATTTGACCTATTTCAAAAAATACTCGATTAGATATCTTTAATTTTCGCCAATTCAGTGTAACAGCGTGATACATTTCATTTATCAATAGTGTTAGTAAATATTTACAATAAACCAAACCAGTGAAGCATAAAAAACTAAACATCAAGGTTGAGCGCAACTATTGCTTCATATTTGTAGGTTTCGTAAATGAGAATGAAATTTTAAGCATGCACTATCTTTATCACGGATTATCATTTCTTCACGTTTGAAAGATAACAATATTAAACAAAGTTCATTTTAAAGTAATAAGCCATGACTCGAAATATCAATATAGATGCGTATCGTAATTTCCATTACGAAATTGTATATCTGCATTTGCGTTTTCGATTTCTTGTATTATTAAGACTGGAATTGTCCTTAAATGAATGCGAAATAACACAACTGACAAAGATTATGGTTAGGTATATATATTTAATATTAATAACGCGTTTTTTACTTTTAAGTCGATAAAGTTATTTTTAAACTGTTTTTATGATCCCATGAAAAATTGAGATTTGGAGATGGAAACGAAAATACGTGTTTTGGAATATCAACATACAAAATTATGTTAAATTAATAAATTAGTAAATAATCAGAAATATTCAATTGAGTCTCAATGCCTTTATGACACGAATTTTTTACATTAATGTTTGTAATTAATACTGCAATGTTAACCGTATCTACATGTATCACATGTATCTATAAGTACAAGAAAACGTGTTTGGATCACAATCCGAAAAAATATTTTTCCCTCTTCCCTCTTCCAACTGAATACCTCAATCATTGGATATGATTCAGTTATAGCGAGGTAAGTTTTAATAATTTTATTATGTGCTCCAAAGGTAAAAATAATAACATATTTTGTGATTATTAATTATTAGTTATGCTATCTTGAATTAATTAGAGCTTATCCCTTTAGAGGCCTTATTATGTCAAATATGCAGCTTTTTTTTTTTAAATAATTCAAAATACTGAAGTAAAAAGAGGTAGCATGTGTCGATTGTTCAATTTCAAATTCGTGCAAGTGCTTTTACAAAAAAATCAATGTGATTAGAAAACGTGTCCCATATCTTATATTCCACCAGTACAATTTTTAAAGTATGCTATGTTAAGTTCACTTATATGTGTACTGATTCAAAACACAATTTCAATAGTAGTATATACATTACGACTTATTAATAGAACAATTGCAAAGAAACGGAATTTCTAAAAAAACAATTACTAGGTTTTTAAATTGGGCAGCCGAGGTGTTGTATTTATTATAATGATGATTGATTTCTTTATTTTACATCAACTGTTTTTCCTTCTTTTTCTAATCAAGAAGAGTTTATAGGCAATGAAAGAAAATATGGAAATGTATAGTTAACAAAATGAATTAGAGAATTTCGCTACTAATTTTCGAATGCTTAAAAAATGTAATATTAAAAAATATCAGGGTCAACAATTTTGATGTTTCCATTGTTTGTTATAAAATAGATGAGATTCGTGGGCACCGATAGAGTATTAGTATTGTTTTCCGAGTTCTAAATGTAGATATATCGGACAATTTTAAAAATATCGTGGAATATTTAGTTGTATCTTAATCCTCAGTTTTATAACATGAAATTGAAAACACTATATGGCATGTCAATTAAAACCACAATATAACAGCAATTCAGCTGGGTAGATTGCTTGAGAAATGCGATGTGTAAAATCAGTGATATGAAATATAAATGGCAAAGTTGTTTTAAAACTAAAATCTCAATCACAGATTTCAGGTTTCAGTTGTTTTAAAAATGATTTAACCTGACGTCGCATGTGAGATTCTAGCGATAACGTATTCAAGAAATGAATCCTCCATCTGACTTTTTTCAACTCCTACCAGTTTAAAAGTAAAATATAGTCGTTTATCTGTAAATTATGACCTATTACAACCTAATCTACAAAACAATTAAATGTATATCGTACTGGCTGTTAAGAATTGAAAAAAAATAGTAATAAAGAAATAGGTGTGAACTGGAAAAGGTAAAATTCCCGTTTTTTATGGAAGTGTTCCAGTTCAAAAAATCGGTTCCTGATTCAATAAACTGTAAAAGATGTTGTCTTCCTGTTTTGTAATTAAATTATTTATAAAAATATTTACACCGTTCGTTCATTAAATATGTATATTTATATTAGATATTATATCTACTGTACAAACAAATTTATACATTTTACAACATTTTTACGACTGATAAATATGATAGTTTGAATATAAATAGCCTACCTAAATAGACTGTTGGATATGGTGAAATGGTATGCAGTGTTGTATTGTATACTCTTTCGCTGACTATATAGTAAGCAGTAAATAGACAATATTGATAAAGTATATGTATTAAATGAATATTCAACTCACGCAAAAGCAACGATGTACTCAGCATTAATGACCATTTTGGTTGTCTCTCGTAATTCGTCACCAAATCACACGAAATTTTGAGCAAAGTTGTGAGGCTCCATGTCCACTGCCAAGACTACCTGTAAAAGAATGAGTGTTATGTAAATGTCCCATTAAAAAAATTAATGTCATGCAAGAACTGACATGAATGAATGGGTCTGTAGTTTTTTATATTATTTTATAATGATACCTGTATCTTTTTTTAAACGCAAAGGAAATGCTCGAGTTTCTGATACAGTTAATGAGAGAAGTAGCAAACTCATTTTTGACAAATTTTCATTAAATTCTTAAAATACAGCTCACTAATTTTTTAAAAAAAATATCAATTAATTTAGGCTTTACTTAAAATACTATTTCAATGACAGAGAGGGCACATATATAGTTATATGCAGTAAATATATATATATGAGTATGTGATCAAAATAGGTTACATTCTGAAGAATTATCACTTACAATGAATAAGAAATGTAAAAAAAGGAGTTGTGCTATATAGCTATAAGGTATTTACTATGCAAAAACATGTTTAATAAAAAGGATATGTATATATGAAACGTTTTATTTAGTAGATGATTTTAGATTTTTTTACACATAAGATGACATTAAGAAGACTTTTTTCAATTGTGAGAAAATTGGACGGGGATCACGTTTTTAGCATCGTAATTTTTATTGATCTGTGAATTTTGTCCGTCTAACTTTTTGTAATCTAAGAGATTTTAAATACACTATGCCTGACAATCAAAATATTTATTTGATTGTGGCATTGATGTCAAATAAACATTAGTATTAGGATTGCGTATATTCGAAAACTCGTAAGAAAATCGCGTAAAATCGTGAACTGTTAGTTGCTTTATTTTTAGAGAAGCTGCGTTTGGTTATTGAGTCGAGTAACAATCTACTGGCTTTATTATTATCGATAACGCATATTTATTATTTTCCATAGCTGGTGTGTTGTCACAGCGTAGTCACGTGTCATTGTAATCAGTTGTTCCTTGTAATTATTCATAATGAGGTTTGTCATATTAAATTTCAACCGATATCT
This sequence comes from Himalopsyche phryganea, assembly GCA_022494535.1. NCBI lineage: Eukaryota > Metazoa > Arthropoda > Insecta > Trichoptera > Rhyacophilidae > Himalopsyche > Himalopsyche phryganea. Next base: position 3,607,859 of record JAGVSL010000035.1, on the reverse strand, counting down.
ACTGTTTTAGAGTAGCTGTCAAGCAACTCAATGTTGTATTTCGATATCAAACAACACATTCTAGGACAAAAGATCGTCTGACTACTTTTTAATTTTGATATGATGTTTTCTCAAATAATTAATAAGCTACTCGCTTTGTTTGATAGTCGGTGAATGAACCTGAAATACTTTTTTTAATGTTAACAATAATGTTTTATACCATATTTGCCATTAAATAGCCATAACTAATTGACAGAAAATATCTTTCTTAATTTTTTATAGATCCGCGAATATTTGCATTCATTAGTGTGGTTCTTCAAACATCTATATATATAAAAATGAATGTCTGTTTGTTGGTTTGTCCGGATCTTATAGGCTCCTAAACTACTCAACCGATCGCGACGAAACTTTCAGGAAGGACTTATTCAGACGAAAAACAAAAATATTGTATTATAACAAGTGTGATATTGAAACTCGGGTTCGGGTCGGGCCAGACCTGAAGATGATGGGCTCGAACCCGGTAAGTCTATGAAATTTCGGCCTGTGCAGACCTCTAATCCAAAAGCAGTTCAATAAACAGAATTAAAACACAAACCCTTTCTTTCTTTGAGTGGCATTGCAACGCATGCCGGGTACTCACTAGTAATAGTATAAAATTTGCTTTCTGAATCATTGAATGCGATGCAATGCAATAATTCTATACTGGCCCTAAACACAAAAAAAAACGTTGCATCGCTGCAGGTACCTAATTGGCTATAATATTTCGTGAAAATCGCAGATTTGAAAACTCAACCTAAGCATTTTAAGTGAGTTTCTTATAAGATTAAATTGTAATCACCGTGTTTCGGAAGTACATTACATGACACATACCTCAATTTTTCTTAAAGACCGTAATGAATCGTATGAGATAATAATATGTCGAGCTCACAAAAAGTAAGCACTTTGAAATACATTTTTTTTAAATGTGTACTACAACATGTCATTATTAAAATATGTATTTCGTTTCTTACAAACACAACAGGTATCAATAGTTTATTGGATAAAAAGTGTGTTCTACATTTATTTTAAGATTAATAATGACCTAATTTTGTGCTTCCAATATTTAAGCGAACTGTGTGTCAACCTTACAATTTGTATGATATTTATAATGTTTCAGATTCCAACATCAATGACGATATCTCGCCCTGTTATTAAAAACTCATTTCATTCACATTAAAAGTAAAAATGTACCAACACATTTGTTCATATTATATCGGTACCAAATGTTGTCAAAACTATACTTACTAAACTTTAAAATAAAATATGCAAGGATAAAATATGTATTTAAATAAAATAATTTGAAGCCAGTATACATTAAACGGGTTTTTCAATCATATAAATATGCTTTTACTGCTAAATATAGACGCACGGAGAGATTGCGGACAGATACAAATCATTCTATAGGTATTGATTTTACAAAAAATCTAAATTTTTAGTGTTGATATTATTAAATTACTGTGATGTAAAGATAAAACATACATTTTATTATTTTAAAATTGATATTTACGTTATTATCAGATACTTCAATCACTATTCACTTCGTGCTGCATTATTTGTGCACATGGACAAAAAAATGGATTTTTTTTTCACTTTCAAAGAGAGACTCGTCATATTGGACCCAAACAAAATTTCATTTCGGGCTTCTCTCTTTCCCTCATCATCATAAAAACTCTTGACAAAAATAATTACAATACCAAAATTTAAATATATATATATAGCTGATATTTTTGACTGACAGACTATCTATTTCCTCAAAACTACGAATTTACATATTAAGCCGGAAATACGACGATTTGACTTAGAATGTTCATGGCAGTATGAAGAATGTCTTAATCATGGGTGGGGTACCTTCAACATTCTAATTCCTCAAATGCAGTCTTTTGACTGATTACAAACTTAATATTTTTTATAACAATCATAAACGAAATAACGTACTTACATAGATTTTAAATGCCTATATATAACTGTGAACCGCGAAAATTGTAAACTTCCTTAAGTTTTTTCACTTATGACAAGAGTTTGTGCACGAATGAACTCGGATTGACAGTTAATAAATAGTTTGTATACACTTTGTACCATTTATATATAAGAACTATTTCTAAAATTTCTTGATAAAATAATTTATGATCCTTATCTATATAATATAATTGAAGATTCTGGATTGCTGACTCGACTAAATCAATGTTCACGCTAATTTTAAATATCTTAATTATGAAGAAAATGCATTATCACTGAATCTATTTACGTGGATAAATTTAGATCTACTTCCGACAATAAATTTTCCACGATATCATATCTGCTAACAGTAGCTTTCCACCCGATGTCCGATGCGCAGTCAATTGAAAATGATTGTGATGCAAATTGAAGAAGTCAATTATTTTTTAGTTGGCTAGAGACATTATTTGGTGTTCAGATAAAGTAGACGGTCTGAGGCGGTAGTCAACTTATGATATTATTGTCTATTACTATGCAGAGATACTCCTACTCAGCCATTCTATCGACGGTGCACGCAAAAAGGTCCTCACACATATATAAAATATGTATGTGAATTAACTTTTTAGATGTTTAATGAGATTTAAAACAATGTGGATCATATTTGACTCATAATAGTGCATCTCCAAAAAAGTTGTTTTCAATATAACTTGTTGTTATTCAGTCTATCCACCTCTCTTTTTGGGAGAAGGTTCTGGTAAGGAAAGGACATCGCGAAGCGAATTGGAAAGAAATGGAGCGGTACTACTTGGCCACGACAATCACTGATTCATAATAGTTTTTTTTGTAACCATATCCGCTCCCACTGTGGACAGTATGGAGTGTCTCAACAGAAGTTGTTATACGAGAGCTGCGTGTTAATCAGTTGCTCAACCTATCTTTTTAGGAGAGAGTAAGGATAGAAGGATAGAGCAGAGGGTAAAAATAGATAGTTGGTGTTAGGAAATGGATAGGAGAGGGCTAGTAGTTGGCTAATCGCCCTCCCTACGTTTTTAGGATCGATGGGGGCGTGGGAATCTAAACATCATATACATATATGTCTTTGTAGCACAAATAATCCTTAAATCGATTGAACACTCAAATGATGTAATTGTCCGTTCAAGGGTTCGAGCTCGTGAGCACTGCAACTGAATAGGACGAATGCGCAAGAGCGTCGACTATTCGGCTACATGAACTGTGTTATATTTAATTAAAACTCGGATGCTTATTATGTACTTTTATATTCAAATTATTAAAGTGAACCCTGATGAAATAATGACAATATTTTTTTTATCGTTTACTTTTACGTTTTACGAACAATACCTATTTATATTATTAGATGAAATATAACTCAGTAATTGTCATTGTAAAAAAATCAAAATTTTATTAGAAGAAAATTTATGCCAACCTCTAGTGTTAAATAAACGGCGTATACTAAGGTTTCAGTTGATCTCTGCGAGTTCAATAAATTTATTTTATAGATTTGCAAGGATTCTGAAACATCTGCTGGATTTGAGTGCTCTTGGCACATTTTTTATTACCGCATTAAGAACTGTCTATCAGCTGCTGTCACCGAGTGGTTATATGCTAGGGTTATCGTCCTTCTCGACTCGGTGGTCAAGTCTGAATCCTAGAATTGATATTGTAATATATTGATTTTTCAATCGATTTATAGATTTTGAAGGGTGACAAAACGGGTACAAGTACTTGCCCCTCAATCTTCACCTAACTCTAAAGCAATCATAAAGTAGATTCTACACTAGGAGCCTTTTCTTATCGGTTTGAAAGGAAATTGATTAGTGATCATGTAAAACTTACACGGCCATTAATGCTGTTAATTCTTTGAAGATCGACTATCTTAAATACTTCAATGAGAAATAAATAATTATTATTCTATACAATTGGCATAACTGATTTATTATAACACCGAACAATTAGATTTTTTAAATTCTAAGTAAACAACGTATTAATGTTGATGGTGGTGAATGTATTGATAACACTTACCCTACAGAATTTATATTAAAAGTATTTTTTAACAAAGAAGGACAGAATGAATTATAATAAATGTTCAAAGTACACAAATAAAAAATCGATCTTATCATAAAGGTTAATTAACTGTCAGTATTGTTTAGTATCATCATTAAAGATAAAGATTACAAATAAAATTCACCGACGCAATTAATTGAATCAACCGTAAAGGAAAACACTTATGTGGTTATTTGCCTTATAGAATTTACCGAATTTTATGAATCACACCATAAAAATTTTAATTGATTAAATAGGCCTTATATTAAAGTAAGAGGGCGTTGGAATTGAACTTAATGTAAGAGATTAAAACCTTAGTTGAAAGAAAACACAATAATTATTGTCAATGATTGATCTAACTGTTGTGAATCAGGTGTCAATATTTTGTTTAAACGTCGCTTTTGATATAGCCATACAAATGTCATATTATGTCACCTTCTCTCTCCGTCCTTATTATCTACATAGTATAAGTCTTATGAAGCTTAACTAAATGTAAGAATTGTTGATCATGACTCAATAATTCAAATTTAATAAAACGATATGCGACAATGTATGAGGTTAGTTCCACTGAAATTATGAATACTGGCAGCTATTTGATAATTCTTTTGGATCCAAATATGTGATGACTATAGTTTGGCGAATCATAATGTTTTCTACGAGGTAAATACCCATACAACCAACCAACTGAAAACACGTACGAATGCAATTTGAATAGCTGAAGACTTTTTCACGTTGAGAATATTTATTTTTTGGCGAGCAAAACAATCATTCAAGTAAGTGTCAATTCATTGATGATAATTAACTCTTGTAAAAAAATAACGATTTATTAGCATCTGCTGACAGCGAATGAGAATTTTTTATTCACAGTGATGTACATTATTAAAATTTTAACCCGAAATTATATTTAAAAAAAAAACGATAACAATAAAGGAATGTTTGTTATATTAGCAAATACGGAAATCAATTTAGCAACAATGCGAGTCAGAGTATTGTACGAATGGTAAGTGAATAAACATTTTTTGTGTACTTAGTAATTAAGCAGACACTTACTCACATACTTAGCCCAATAAATCATTGTTTGGATTATTACATTTATTTATTCAGTCGATTTGTTGAGGTGTATATGTATTTTCTTACATAATAGAATGGACTAAGGCAAACGTAACTTGTAAAGATACACAGAAAACATAACATAGGATCATTCCCCTACATTTTTACAAACTTAAATTTTATACATATTTTAATACTAGTTTTGAGTAATTGGGCATTGAAGTTTTTCAAATATTATGAAATGCTATACCTTTTTCGATTAGTTTGTTTGTATATAACTGTTTCTTAAGTAAAAGTATAATTTATAAAAATATGTGTCCATACGTTGAGTTTGAAATAAAGAACATTTTGGTATAACTAACTCAAAATGTAATTTTTTCAATTTAGTGTTTTCTTCCAGAACACCGACGATATTTTTCATAAACAATATTTTGATAGGCACTGATAAAAATACTTGAAATTACACATCAATCGTTCGCAAATGAATGACCAAATCGTTGTAGCAAACGAGAGTCACTCTTCGGAGATATAGAAATATTAGAATCGTCGCGAATCGCTTTCTTTCTCATTCTAAATTTGTTTTGTCAATAGCTGACAGAGTGAGAAAACAAATGACTCGCGGAGAATCCAATTACAATTGAACTTCAAGACATCTTCAAGTCGAATGAACGAATCTGAGAGGGCAGTCGACTCAAACTGTTCGATTCCCGCATTTCCATACACCCTCTAATTCACTGCACCGGAACCTTGTCCCTACCATGGCACACCAAAACGTACCTCAAGATTTCCGCGAAACACCTCAAGTAAAACATATAGATATATTAAATTTGTTAAATAAACTTATAAAAGAACTGGCAGAGAATCGGACATTTGAGACAAATATAAATATAGTGATAATTTTGCTATGAAGCAATGAACCGCGACACACTTAGCATCGCCTCACGGCACACTAGTGTGCCGCCTCACAACGGTTACAGAGCACTGCTCTAGTTAGTTATACAACTGCTTCCAAAATAGGATATTTAAATAAATATGTAATGCCCAAAAATAATTTAATCAATACACTACTTTTATAGTGTTAACTGTCAATTCTTCGTGGAAAAGCTTATTATTTATAAAAATAAAACGCAACTTTTTGTACTAGTTTCACAATTTTGTGAAATGTTCAGGACCGGTTTCGCCCAACGTGGACGAAAAGCTGTTTATAAAATTGTGAAATCATTACAAGAAAATGTGTTCTATTTTTATAAACACTTTAATATACACTGAAACAATGATTATATTACATATATCCGGAAAGTAAGCTATTCATAATTTTTGTGGTCAATATTAACACATTAATATTAAATAGATATATTTATTTATTTATATGCAGACTTCGGTGGCTAACGTTTGAGGAGAAAGATTTTATATGAGGTTATATAGCAGTTGTTTCCAAAGATTTTTCATGTGAATGTTAAGGGTGAATGAAAAGAATCAGATTCTGCGACAGTGATAGATATCTGTTAATGATAAAAATTGTTAAATAATTTTTATTTGATTAAATGTAGCTAGCCAGAATTTCTAGATCACCTAAGATGTTTTTCATTCATTATAATGCTATTCCACTAACCTTCAACTGTGTAGATCGGATATCGCACCAATGGCTTAAACATGTACCTGTTATTTTTTTTCATTATGATTAGTTCATCTCAATACAAATTCAATATTTTAATACAAAATCTTTTAACGTGTTTTCTCGTTCGTAGATTTTGCTATCACATAATCCGAACCTTTTCACTCAACTCGCAAAAAAACTAAACAGTATATTTATTCACGAGTTTATTGAAAAAAATTATTCTTGACTGAAATGTATTGTTAAAACAAAACTTCGGCTAATTTTACAGCGGTCAGTGAACATAGAATTTTTAACTATATTATATTTCTATTACAATTCACTGTAAACAATTGAACTACATTATTTGTTTAATATATGGAAATATGGTATGACGATCTTTAATATTTATCGTTTAAAATAAGCTTATAATTTAAATAAATGGAAAGTTTACTTATTTTATTAAAAATATATATTTATTGTGGCTTACCGAATAAAAATGGTTTTGGAAATAGCACTACTCGTCGTATAATCCTTCACTAGAAAAACTGACGAAAAGTTTTAACCACAAATAAACATTATTCAATGATCTGAATACGAATAATACGACCGTGAAATAAAAAAAAGCACATGTGTGTTTAAATTATTTTGCTACAAAATTTCGTTTTGATTAAATTTTCAATATTTTTTTTCCGTGGAAATCTTGGGAATTATTGTTTTTGAAATGAGAAGAAAGAAAATTCGTTCAATCGAGACGTTCACTTCACTACGGCTTCAATGTAAATGAGCGAGAGTGAATGATTTGTATAGTTCTAACAAAGTGACGCAATAATAGGTGGCCCGCTCAGGCTAACGCCAACCATAAGTTATCGAAACATTTTTTTTTTCTGATAATGTACCCTCACAAAGATTTCAATAATGGATGCCATAAGTGGAGGGTTTGAGTTAACTTGGCATGCTCTATTTTAAGACAGGATGAACGAATGAATGAATCCCCCATTTTAATGAGATCTAATGTGATTATTTATGCTGTTGAAAAAATATTTTCTTTTATAACTCTTTATATTCACCATTTCCATAACTAATTGAAATAAGTATGTCATACAAAATGAATTCCTTGTTAATGCTAAGGGGAATTTGTGTTAAATTTCAATCCACTGTCCACTATAGCTGGCTGTTATTCAATCAATATTTACTCAAA